>VBSM01003212.1:3352300-3362617 GCA_008086735.1 Cheirogaleus medius
GGGTTGGATGGTGTGGGCAGGTATGGGCTCATATGGTGGTGGGGGTGAAATGTGCGGAGGCGGACTGGGTTCTGCCTAAAATCATTGTGTCAGGTGACTCACCATAGGGTGAGTGGGGAACCTCAGCTTATCACAGTCCCCAAGGGCAGAGGTTAGCTGACAATTCACTGATCCTTGTGTGCCCTGCCTCTCTGGGACCTGGGCCTACCTGGAATCGCCCTGTTCTCCAATGCCAGGGGCTCTTGCTTCTCCCCACCGCTTCTCAGCAAAGGTGGAAACACTGACCTAGCAAGTGCAAAGGGCTGCCAAGGTGACCACAGGTAGGCCACTGGGAAAAATGGGGTCCCAGAAAGGCAGATGGAAAGAAGCACGTGTTTCAGACGCAGGTCTGGGCTATTCCCAGGTTTGAGCTATTCCCAGACTGACAGTGACCACAGGTCTGCTTCCAAGGGGCACTGAAGGCCCCAAGAACGTCAAGGAGCAGTCAAGCATAGGAGTGAACACAAGCCCTTGGCTGGAGTCCCAGGCAAGATCGAGGAATCTTGCCTGAAGGCAAAAGAGCTCTCCAAGAAGAAACAGCGCCTTTTTCAACAATTGGGACCACTGCGGCTCCACCACCTGCACCTACCCAATCTCTAGTCCCTTCTCTGGGGAAGCAGAAGCAGCCAGATGGTTCTGACCTGCTACCTGGGCCCCACAGCCGTGTCCCGAGGAACACAGTAAGTAGAACACACGCCTCCCAGACCCCACCAAGGAAGAGCAGAGTGGAGATCAAAGGAAACACATTTATTCCTAGGCCAAGCCCAAGGCCAGGGCCCGCCCTATATTGGGCTACATCTCATCCAGTGGAAATCAGGCAGCCATCTGAAGGGGCATTGGGACCGAGGGTTCCCCTGCGGGCACAAGGCATGGACAGTCAGATCTGCCTGATAATCCGGCGTGCCTACCCAGGAAACACAATGTGTAGAGAAGGGAACCCTCATGAAAGGGATAACCCAAGAATGTTGTCCTGGATGAACTGGGAGAAATATTCTGTGGATAAGATGGACTCAGAAGGAGAAAATCTAGGCCCATGAAAAAGGTTCAGGAAAACAGAAGATGGAGGACCTAGGAGAACTGGGAGCCAACACAGGAGAAAGCACTCTCTACCGCCACGGGAACGTGGATGAGGGAAGGAGAGCAAAACGGGTGAGGTAGCCCCAAAGGCCACACTTTGACTGAAACCTACTGTCCCTCCCCTATGCTCTGCTTCTCAGTCCTTGGGCCATGGGGAGAGTAGGTGTGACCACCAGAGGAAAAAGGGGATGGAGATAGCCTCACTTTCCTTGACGCGCATCTGCCCCTGACCTGCACGCCAAGAATGGGTTCCTTTGGAGCTTTCTGTCCTCACCTGTGATATGGTCTTCTTAGGTTGACAAAAGCGGCCCCTCCCGGTGGGGAGCTTACTCCTTTGCCTGCCGGTCCCAGTCAGCCTCCCCAACTCACCCAGGCCTTCAGGCAGAAGCCACGAGGAGAGGAGGTTTCCCCAGGCCACACGGCCCAGGCGGAAAGAGGGAACCGGCTCAGCAGTGGGAAAGCCAACTTGAAATGAGCCCCCCTCCCCCACTGCCACGTGGCGCCCAAGACACATTCCTCCCGCCATACGCCACCCGCAAACAACAGACGAACACACACACACACACACACCCCTCCAAAACACTCCACAGAATCACACACAAACACACGTGCACACAGGCGGCTCCCGAGGCCGCGGTGTCCTGCACCCTGCCAGGAAGCCCCTCGGGAACAGCCCCGCGCGGGGCACACAGGCCGTCCAGCCGTCCAGGGCACAGCGTCCACAGCGTTGAGGGATCACGTACACACCGACAGGAGAGGCGGGCGTGAGGCGGCGGCGGTGGATCCTGCGTTGAGTCCCGGCGCCTCCGACGAGGTTTCTTGGGTCTGCTCGACCTTCTGCCGCTCCCGGGCTCCCGGGCCCACGGCCTCGAACCGCTCGGAAGCGCAGGCCGGAGCCCCGCACCGAGGCGCGTCCACGGAGGCCTTCGGCTCCCCAGCGCCTAACCGACACGGTCGCTAGGCAACCGCAGCAGTCACTGTGACGGCAGGGACCCGGCCCGAGACAAGCGCATGCGCAGTTGCAAGGCCGGCGGGGAATCCCGGGAGATGAGGCTTTGGCGGCCATGCAGCCTCGCGCCGCCCGGGAGCGGTGAGGACTTCGCGGTGGGGCGGTGTGTGTTTGCCGATGGAGCATGAGATGCGGGTGGGGGGTATCTGGGAGGGGCAGGACGGCTGCGGCGGGGACCGAGGGCCAGACGCTCACCATCCTGCTCTCAGGACCCCTTGGAGCCGAGTTCTGAGTCGGTTCCCGGTGGAGGCCCAGCTTCAGGGTGAGGTGAGAACAGTGGCAGTCCCCTTTGCATCCGATTTCGGGTTGGATGGTGTGGGCAGGTATGGGCTCATATGGTGGTGGGGGTGAAATGTGGCGAGGGGACCTGGGGTGGTTGGGAAACCTGAGGTTACCAGAGTCCCCAAGGGCAGGGGTCAGCTGACAATCCACTGATCTTTGTGCCCACTGCCTCTCTGGGACCTGGGCCTACCAGGTATCGCCCCGTTCTCCAATGCCGGGTGCCCTTGCTTGTCCCCACCGCTGCTCAACAAAAGTGGAAACACCGACCTAGACAAGTCCAAGGGGCCGTAAAGGTGACCGCAGCTAGGCCACTGGGGGAACTGGGATCCGGAAGGGCAGGTGCAGTGCAGCGAAGCAGGTGTTTCAGATGCAGGTCTGGGCTATTCCCAGCCTGACAGTGACCACAGGGATGCTCCCAAGGGGGCACTGACGGCCCCAAGAACGTCAAGGAGAAGCCAGGCATACCTGGGATCACACGGGCCCTGGGCTGGAGTCCCTGAAAGGCAAGAGTTCTCCCAGAAGTGGAAACACCCCACCTTCAACCACCGGGACCACTACGGCTCCCCCACCTGCACCCTCCCAATCCCTAGTCCCTTCTTCCCGGGGAAACAGAAGGAGCCAAAGGGTTCTGCGCTGCTACCCGGGCCCCACAGCCTTGCCCCCAGGAACTCAGTAAGTAAGTAGAGCACATACCCCCCCAGACCCCATCAAGGAAGAGCCAAGTGGCGATGAAAGGAAACACCACATTTATTCCAAGGCCAAGGCCCGCCTCACCGGGCTATATCTCATCCAATGGGAATCATGCAGCCATCTGAAGGGGCATTGGGACCGAGGGTTCCACTGTGGACACAAGGCATGGACAGCCAGATCTGCGTGAGAATCCGGCGTGCCTACCCCGGAAGTAAAAAGTGTAGAGAAGGGAACCCTCCTGAAAGGCCTAACTCCACATTCGTTCCTAGGCAGCAGTGCCACCTGCTTGTTGGGGCAGATCTGTTCTCCCTTCAGAGTGCAGCATTGAACCTGCTTCTCTGCTGAAGGAAGAGCAGACACCCTCAGCTCACTAGTATGGAACGATCAAATGAAGTAGAGCACATACTCTAGTCTCCTTTGTTCCCCAAGCGGCACTCTCCTCTCCCCTAGGGGCAGCCTACCCTGAGTGTGAGAACTTTAGGAATCCTGAAGTTCCTGTGGGACCTGCTGGCACCCTCTGGCAGCTGCAGTCTGAGTGGGTGCTGGGGAATATTTGCTGGGGATCCAGTGATATGGAAACTCAAGGGCTGAGATTCCCTGGCAGGGTAATGGGAGGTTGGCACAGGTGCACTAGGGGAGGGTCATTCCATAGCATTAGGGTGGCCAGCCATACCCCTACTGATGGCATTCCAACCATGCTCAGGCTAGCAGAAAAGGTGGGGCCCATGCCTGTTACTTCAAGGAGTGGCAGTGTTTCCACAGCTACCCTGCCCAGGGAATCTCAGCCCTTGTGTCTTTGATTCTTCTTTCTCAGAAGAACTAGCAACCAAGGACTCTAGTCACCCATCTTGAAAAAAACCAGCTTAATTATTTTAAAGGGCTCTATGTTCAATATTTATATAGTGATGACAACATATTGCATATTGTTTACAATGCCAGTTTTAACTTTGTTCAGCTATTCTTCTAAAGAAAATTTAAGTTATTCTCAGTGATGATATTGAAAATCCAAACCATCTATCCTTAGACACTGAGAACTAAGACCATCTATACCTTGACAAAACTTTACTGCCTATATTAACATTACATTATTATTCCATTATCTTCTTTAGTATCACATCATTATTCCAGGAGACTTTTGCAAACGAAGATAAAAACTAAAAATAGTTTTACTGTGCATTACAATAAAATTTCAAAAGACCCATCAACTTTTCAATAGAATTATCTACAGTTTACATCCCAAATCTCATATATCAAAAGTCCTTGCTTGGCCGGGCGTGGTGGCTCACGCCTGTAATCCTAGCACTCTGGGAGGCCGAGGTGGGCGGATTGCTCAAGGTCAGAAGTTCGAAACCAGCCTGAGCGAGACCCGTCTCTACTAAAAATAGAAAGAAATTAATTGGCCAAATAAAAATATATAGAAAAAATTAGCCGGGCATGGTGGCGCATGCCTGTAGTCCCAGGTACTCGGGAGGCTGAGGCAGGAGGATCGCTTGAGCCCAGGAGTTTGAGGTTGCTGTGAGCTAGGCTGACGCCACGGCACTCTAGCCCGGGCAACAGAGTGAGACTCTGTCTCAAAAAAAAAAAAGAAAGACCTTCTTTAGATCAGACTTCAAAACTATATAAGTCCAGCCTTGTCCTTTACAATGGCTTTCTTACAATTATAGGGGAATTACAAATTTTTTAAATGTTATGGCTTTTTAGATAAGAATTTATCAGAATCTTTTTGTTCCTAAATTCAGATTGTGACAAATATTTTATTTTCTTTCAATGGATTACTAGTTTTAATTTGCTAATTTATAACAGCATATTTTCATAACTGATTCTGGATATATCTTTTTGGGTTTTCCTAGCAGGTTTTAACATCAGGATTATGACAAATTCATAAAAATACATTATTTGCTGTCTCAGCCCATGTCCTGAAAGAGTTCATAGGTTTCACCTACTTTGGTATCTTATATAGTGTAGCAATTTGACACAAAATATTTTTTGAAAAATTTTTTGCTGTAATTTTTTGAAGTTCCTTTTTGTTGAAAGTCTATTAAGATTATATACCTCCAGTTAATTCTGATGTCAATTCACTTTCTTTATAATCAGGCTTTATCCAGACTTTCAGATATATTGATAAAATGTGCATAATACCAATTTTTAAGTTTTTAAATTGAGATAAAACTCATATACCATAATAGTCACCCCTTTAAAGTATTATACAGTTCAGTGGTTTTTAGTATATTCACAAAGTTGTGAAATATACAGCACTAATTCCACAATATTTTCATCATCCAAAAAAGATGGTTCTTTTAAGTTTAAATATATAGTCATTTCAATTTCTCATTTACAATGCTGTTCATTTGTCATTCCTATTTCACCTCCAGAATCACTAGGTCCTTTTTTCCTTCCATCATATAATCAAATTTTCTATTTTAGATCCAGTTTTTTCTTTCGTTTATTTTTGCCTTTTTAATAATACCATACTCTTCCCACAATTCATTTTTGCTTGTTTTAGCTCCTTGGGTTCTATATTTTTATTTATATTCTTTCTAGTATTTTCAATATATGCATGCATATTGGCATACTGGGTTATAAACTTTCAATACAACTTTTACTGGCACTCACAGGTTTTTCAGTTGTGTTCTCATTTTCATTCACATTTAAGTAATGTGTATATTAGGGATTTATTTCCTTAACCTGTGTTAATTAAGAGGGGACACTGAATTAATATTCAGATATTTGATTGCTATCCGATTGTTACTATTTCTTCCAGTCAAAGAATGTGACTTGTATGCTTTCTGCTTTGGGGGGCAACAAATTATTAGGAAAAATATTAACTCCTCCTTTTTTTTGACAGCTGTACTTTCAACTACAAATTATTAAATCCACAGAGTTTTAGACTGAAGTTCTTTGTGCACCATAAAAGATTAAGTGTGAACAAAGACTACCCATACATACTTTTTTTCCTTTTTATATTCTATGCTGAATGAATGATGAGGAAAGGCTTTCTTATACTCATTACAAGTATTTCTATTTATCCATTATGAGTTATGTATTTGACAAAGAAAAGCAACATGGTTAAAATCTTTCCACAAATGATAATGAACATACCTATGAGTATATTAATGATAGTAGTGGAAAACTTTTACTAAACATATTATATAAGAATAGTTCTAAGTACTTTACATTTATTAATTCATTAACTTCTCACAGCAAACTAATACATACAGCATAATTATACATAGGTATACATAAGAAGCAAAACACCAATAACAAATATAAGAAAACATTTTTTAAAATATCTCGATGTATAAGCAACATTTTCAAAACAGTGAATACCCTTCAAGTATGGCATTGGGATTAGGACTGATGAAAAGGAACAAAACAGTTTACAAGGAGAAAATGTAGATAATTTCAGCAATTAAAAATAAATGTTTTAGAAGCAAAAACAAGCATCCAAAGGTAAATTTGGGGTCATATTGAGGACAGCTTTTATCACTGCAAAAATTAGGAAGTAACTATAACATGAATAGTAATTTTAAAAAGTCTTAAAATATATAATTAAAAATAATAAAAATCTATGTTTACTGAAATGATAATTATGATTTTTTTTGGCATGATAAAAGTAGGTGGAGGTACAGCATGCAAACCATAATTACACTTTCTTATGGATTTGCTGTACCAAACTGAAAGCAGTCATTTTAAGTATGATTACAATGAATTTTGACTTTTAAAAGTCAGACAATTCAGTGTGATACTGGCATAAGCACAAATGCAGAGATCAGAAAAGATAGCTCTAAAAACACAAGCAATTAAAAATAAGGATATAAGTTATCACCGAGAAAGTAGAGCCAAACAATGGAGAAGGACAGAATTACCTAACAACTGGCATTGGCACAAGATTGCGGGGAGAGAGAATGTCAAATTAGACTCTGAATTTATAATTTAAAGTTAAGTACATTTGGATTCAAAACTTAAATATAAAATAAAATGTAGTGCCTTTTTTCACTATTAAACATGAATTTTTATTTAAAATATTAGGAAGGCGATAAGAGCTTTAATTTTTATTATTCGTTATTATGAATTCCCTGATGACGAATGAGATCTGAGCCACTACTAAATGCCTTCCCACATTCCTTACAGTTAAAGGGCTTCTCCCCAGTATGAATTCTCAGATGTCGAGTGAGGTTTGAACATTTATTAAAGGCATTTCCACATTCACTACATTCATACGGTTTTTCATCTGTATGAATTCTCTGATGTTGAAAAAGTTGTGAGTTCTGAGTAAAGGCCTTCCCACATTCAAGACATTCAAAGGGTTTCTCACCAGCATGAATTCTCTGATGTTGACGAAGTTGTGAGCTCTGAGTAAAAGCTTTCCCACATTCCTTACAATCATAGGGTTTTTCACCAGTGTGAATTCTCTGATGATTAGTAAGTGCTGAGCCACTACTAAAGGCTTTGCCACATTCTTTGCACTCATAAGGCTTCTCACCAGTATGAATTCTCTGATGCTGAACAAGCTTTGAACTCTGAGTAAAGGCTTTGCCACATTCCTTACATTCATAGGGTTTCTCACCTGTATGAATTCGCACATGTTGAAAAAGTTGTGAACTCTTTGTAAAGGCTTTCCCACATACTTTACATTCATAGGGTTTTTCACCAGTGTGAATTCGCTGATGGTCAATAAGATTTGAGCAATAACTAAAGGCCTTCCCACATTCCTTACATTCATAGGGTTTCTTACCAGTATGGATTCTTTGATGTTGTGAAAGGTATGAGCTACAACTGAAGGCCTTTCCACATTCTTTACATTCAAAGGGTTTTTCACCAGTATGAATTTTCAGATGTCGAGTAACATGTGAACCACAACTAAAGAATTTCCCACATTCCTTACATTCATAAGATTTTTCACCAATATGAATTCTCTGATGTTGAATAAAGTGTGAATTCTGACTAAAGGCCTTTCCACATTTCTTACATTCATAGGGTTTCTGTTCATTATTAATTATTTGATGCAGAGTAAGGAATGTCTGTTGAATGAATGTGGGCATGTATTCACGAGTGAATATTTCTTGACTGAAATGCTCATTTTGATATCCCAGTTGTCTTGCAAAGTGGCTTCTATAATCCAAAACATCTCTAAAACTGGAGTACTCAAGGCCATGCTTTGTAAGTCCCATCATCTCCCTCTGACATGATTCTATTTCATAAACTTCCTTCTTTAGAGATAATAACTTGGTTTCACACATTGATTCCAGATCTAAAAGAAAATAAAATGGTAAATGTTTTTTCTCTATTTGTGAAAAGTTAAACTTTTATAATAGAAATAGAAAATTGAAGTGAAAATTATATCTTGTAGGTAAATGACATCTAATTCACAAGGATATTTGTTTGATCTGAAAAAAAATGGATAAGAAATGCACAGAAACTAATGAAATATAATGCAGGAAGCAGAGGAAGAAGACTATAGAAATATGTTACTACAATTATTCTCAAATATTGATGTGGATCAGAATCATCTGGAAAAGTTGGTAAGTATATAATGCTTGGGCTATTTTCCATATTAAAACATGACTAATCATATACACACACCTGTGTGTATAAGAGAAAGTGTATCATACTATATGTAGAACAAAAAGTGGATAATTTTCTAGCCTTCATAAAAGTCTCCTGAGAGAAATAAATATATATGGGTAAGATTCTTTGGCTTGGTGGTATAATAAAGAATAAATTTAGTTTTTGTCCCTGGTTCCTGGCACAAACTTCAAAAATCCTTGGAATGTTCTGAGTGATAGGAGTATTTTTGTTATGCTAATAAAGCAACTCATGGTAGGCTCTTAAAAAGCTTCAGGATGGGGGCTGGTCCCCAGAAAGACCAAGTATGTGATTACAGGGTTGGGACTTTCAGCTGCCTGACCTCTGGGAAGGGAGAGGCTGGAGACTCATGTCTATCTAATGGAATCCCAACAAAAATTCTGGAAACTAAGGCTAAGTGGAGCTTTCTGGTTGATGAAAACGCATTGATGTGCTGGGAGGGTGACACACTCTGACTCCACAGGGAGAGGGCATGCAACCCATGCCTAGAAATCTTCCAGATTTTGCTCTAATACATATCACTTATAATTAAACTGCAATCTTAAATATAGTGCTTTCCTGAGTTCTATGAGTTGTTCTAGCAAATTATTGAAACTAAGGGGGCCTTGGAAACCCCTAAATTTATAGCCAGTTCATTGACTTGTAGGTGGTCTGGGGACTCCCAAGAGTTGCAGCAGGCATCTAAAGTGAGGGCAGTACTGTGGAGAACTGTGGGGTTTGCACTAACTCTGAATAGTGTCAAAATTAAACTGCAGTACACTCAACAGAGTAAGCTCCACAATAAAGGATATAGTGGATGAAATTTGAAAGCATTAACAGAGGGTAATCCACATGAGGGGTGAGCCAGAGGTTAAGTCTAAGGTATTGAACTAATTTGATGTTAAGTGGCAGATACGGAACTGATAATACTTTATGTACTGGGGATTCAATGAAAATACTGTTTGCCTTGGAATTTTGAGATGCTGATCTTGGGAGAAGAGACACTTGCTCATGTACCACCCCAGTAACTGAGAGGAAAGGCAACTATAGTTTAAGGAAGACAGAAAGAAATTAACACACAGTACAACATACTGCCATGGAAAGATGACAGGAACCAGAAGCAGACTGATGAGAGCTGAGTTCCAATTCTGAGAGTTAATTGCTGTATGCTCCCAAGCAATTACTTAACCTCTCTAAGCTCCCATTTCTTCATTTGCAAAAGGGGAATAAAGTTAACTCATGATTACTGGGAAGATAAGGGGAAATGTATGTAAATGTCTTGGAGTGAAAGTATTCAGTATTTGATAGCTATTATTATAGAAGAATTTCTTACTAAAAATGGGGATAGTAGGTGAATTAAATGGTTTGAAGACATCAAAATAGAGCATATTGGAACATTTTAAACCAGAAACAGGGAATTCATTCCAACACAACCTTTCTTTTCCTACCCCTATATGATCTTTCAGTAACTTTCATCTGGTTAAGCTCCTAAGTAACCTTTTTAAAATTGTCCTCTTCTATCTCCATTGCCAATGCCATCCTCCAAACCAGAATCATCTCTTATCCAGAACATTGAAGTAGCCTTTTCAACCAGTCTCCTCATCAAGCTCTCATACCCTTTAATCTATTCAGGGACCAAAATGATATTTGTTGTT
>VBSM01003212.1:3375044-3386056 GCA_008086735.1 Cheirogaleus medius
AGGCAGTAGGATCACTTGAGCCCAGGAGATTGAGGTTGCTGTGAGCTGGGCTGAAGCCACTGCACTCACTCTAGCCTGGGCAACAAAGTGAGACTCTGTCTCAAAAAATAAAAATAAAAATAAAAATAAAAAAATAAAATAAACTATACATCTATATTTTAAATGTTTTTCTCTATATATGTAATAGTCAGGAATTCAAGAAAACCAAACAATATAAGAGCCATACATAATTTTTAGAGAAAATATAACATACAAAATGGTAAATGCTATAAGATTCTAATCTTGAAAATAATGCAGATTGTATGTACAGAGAAAATTTACTAGAAGGAATTAGATCAAAATATTGACCATAGTTATTTCTGGTGGTAGGAATTTATTCTTGCTCTCTGTAACTTCCTATTTTCCAAATTCTTTAAAATAATAGTGGTTTTTGTATGTGTGTTTAAAAAGAAGCAATTACTTAGTAAACTGGGGAAACTGATCTATTTTCTAAATGTGTGAACATTATGTAGAAGGAAGTCAGGGAACCTACTGGAACCTGTGTGTCCATCTCAGGGCTTTCTATCATTTTCTTGAATAGAAATTTGTAAGGACCAGATTGCTTGTTGACTCTATGTTAAGCAAGATCATCTGGAGAAGAAAAGCAAAAAGGAAACCCCAGTGCACCTTGTATTTGGCTTGGTCAACAGCCATTCCTCTGTCTTCCTCTGGGTACCTCTTGGAGAAGAGCAGAGCTGAAGAAGAAGAAAGGAATCATGAGACTCCAGGCCTTTCTTGTGCTCCAGACCAACCAGATCAGAGTTCACTCTGGATCTACATCTTCCACCCATGGAGAGGAGGAGGGATAGAGGGAGGTCAAAGGAGTCCAGGCTACCCTGAGCATTCCTGGTGTTAGAGTGGTGAAGTCGCTGCTGTCCATACCAGAATCTGTCCTGACTTTACAGAAGTCTCTTGGGACAGAGAGCTGGAGTCACAAGGGCAGTCACAGGCCCTCCACACCCACACACCGACTGTTGCAGTCACTCACCCATCATGGGGACCCACATACACCTCACCTAAACAATAGCACTACATGTCACACAGTCACAGCCCCACATCCACCCTGGGGATACAGATTCACACCCACACGTTTGTTTACAGATCCCTCAAACACAGCAGCAAACAAAATCATACAGTGCTACAGACAGTCACAGTACCACACTCGCTATAAAGCCACACACAGTTACAGTCCCCCGTCCCCGCCCTCCTACTGAGCACTACACCCAATCACACAAGATAACCGCCACCAGGACACACATACGTCACTCTGGCACAATCACACGCACTTTCCAACTGCACACAGTGCCGGTGCCACAAAAAGTTAGTCACTACATCCTTAAATAGTCACAGGCATCCAGTACACTTAGTACTGCTCACATTCATACAAACACAATAACACACACGCAAAACTCGGAGGAACACACAGTCACAGCCGCATAATCAGGTTCTCGATACTCGCTCCCCCCTCCGCACACAAAATGTCACACAAAGTTATGCAGTCATACGCAATCACAGTTCCGCCACGGGGACACAGTCACTTCCACACACACTGCCTCACGTTACTACAACCACACAACTACAACGAGAATACACAACTCTACCTGCACACACAGCGCCGCAGTCACGTAAGGTCACAATCACACGCGACAACCCACACATCGGCGCGCCCCCTGCACCCGACCCAGCCAACTCACACTTGCCAGACACTCCGGACCTGCCTGGAAAGGCCCTTCTGACGCCCCCAGGGACGCACCTGAGCAGCCTAGTCGGGCCCCCAAGACCTAGGCCGCTCCCCGCGCACTTCCCCTTCCCTGGAGGCCAAGGGTCCCGCAGGCAAACGCAGGGGCTGCCCTGTTCTCGCGGGGGCCTCTGGGAAATGTAGTCCGGAGTAGGACCGCGCAGAGAAGGTGGCGCCCGGGCCCTCCAGGTTCCTGCGCGGGCACTGCTTGGGCCAGGCCGACCACCCTGAACCCCACTGCGAACCGCTGCCCTGAGTCTCCGAAAGCCATACGCAGGCTGCTGTTTATGTTCCCTGAGAAAAAGGAAGACGTCACCAGGTTCTCGCCATTAGTTGTCTAGAGTCTCAAGAATTTCTGGGAAATGTAGTCTAGAGCCAGAAAGTGTGAGGCACCTGGACAAGTGGAAGAAAGTTAGATTAAATTACTTTCTGAGCTGAGTGTACCCACAGTGAAGAGCGCACCCAGGCCCTGAATTCTTCTAGGGGTTGTAACCTGCGCTAAGAACGCTCAGGGCAGACTGACTTGTCTGTGGATGAGCCACATACTGTATGATTCCTTTTTTTTTTTTTTTTTGAGACAGAGTCTTGCTCTGTTGCCTGGTACAGTGCAGTGCCGTCAGCCTAGCTCTCAGCAACCTCAAACTCCTGAGCTCAAGCGATCCTCCTGCCTCGGCCTCCTAAGTAGCTGGGACTACAGGCATGTGCCACTACACCCGGCTAATTTTTTTTTATATTTTTAGTTGCCCAGCCAGATTCCTTTCTATTTTTTAGTAGAGATGGGGTCTTGCTCTTACTCAGGCTGGTCTCGAACTCCTGAGCTCAAGCAATCCTCCGGCCTAGGCCTCCCAGAGTGCTAGGATTAGAGTCATGAGCCACCACGGCTGGCCTTGATTCCTTTCTTATGAAATATTTAGAATAGGCAAATCTACAGACACGGAGTAAATTAGAGTTGTTTAGGATTGGCAGGATTCGGAGAATTGTGAATGGTTGCAAATAGGTATAGGGTTCCTTTTTGGGGTGATGAACATGCTCTTGAAGTAGATAATGGTGATATTTGCATATTTGTGAATATACTAAAAAACAACTGAATTGTACACCTTGGAAGAGCTAATTTTATGAATATTTGCATGTGTGTTTTTTAAAAAAATCAACCTTATTAAGGCATAATTTTGATAAAATAAAATGCACTTTTTTTTTTCTTTCAGAATATTACAGAGGGTACAAATGTTTTTGGTTACATGGATGGCTTTTGTAATGCTTGAGTCAGGGTTGTAAGTGTGCCCATTGCTCAGATAGTTTCACTGTACTCATTATTTAGGTTTTCACACATCCCCTGCTACCTCTTCTCCCCTGCTTGATTTCCACTGAGTTTTACTTTCCTCTGTGCACATGTATGCTTATCAGTTAGTTCCAATTTAATAGTGAGTATATATGGTGTTTGTTTTTCCATTCTTTATATATTTCACTTAGGATAATGGTCTTTAGTTCCATCCAGACTGTTGCAAAAGGCCTTAATTCATCCTTATTCATGGCGGGGTAGTATTCCTCCATAGTATACATATACCACATTTTGTTAATCCACTCATGAATTGATGGGCACTTGGGTTGATTCCACATCTTTGCAGTTATGAATTGTGCTGCAATAAACATTTTGAAGTGTAGGTACCTTTTTGATAAAATGACTTTTTTTCCTTTGGGTAGATACCCAGTAGTGGGATTGCTGGATGCAATAGTAAGTCTACATTTATTTCTTTGAATAATCTCCATAGTGTTTTATGCAGAGGTTGTACTAATTTGCAATCCCACCAACAGTGTATAAGCATTCCTTTCTCTCCGCATCCATGCCAGCGTCAGTTGTTTTTTTGACTTTTTAATAATGGCCATTCTGACTGGAGTAAGATGGTATCTTGTTTTTTTAATTTGCCTTTCTCTGACGATTAGTGATGTTGAGCATTTTTTCATATGTTTGTTGGCCATTTGTCTATCTTCTTTTGAAAAACTTCTGTTTATGTCTTTTGTCCACATTTTAATGGGTTTGTTAGTTTTTTTCTTGCTGATTTTTTGAGTTCTTTGTAGATTATGGATATTAGTCTTTTATCATATGTATAGTTTGCAAATATTTTCTCTCATTCTGTAGGTTGTCTATAGCTTTGCAAAAGCTTTTTATTTAATTAAGTTCCATTTATTTATTTTTGTTGTTGCTGTATTTGCCTTTTGGGTCTTAGTCATAAATTCTTTGCCGAGGCTGATGTCTATAAGAGTTTTTCTTGTGTTTTATTATAGAATTTTTGTGGTTAAATAATAAATCATTTATGTATAAATTCTTCCAGGGCCTGGGGAAAAATAGAACGCTAACCATCTTATATGATAGGTCAACAAAATCCTAACACTTAAATCAGACAAAGGTACAAAAATTAAATGCCAACAAAAAAGAGATATAAAAATACGAAATAGCATATTAAAAAATCAAAGCTAGAACCGTATTAGAATATTTCTACCATGTAAGATAATTTACCCAGAGTTTTGAGGACCTAACCTGCATCCAATGAATGATACTTCAAAGATCTCTATGTCCCAAATTGAAGGAAACATAATAATTTCCAAATGTTATGATCCAGCCCAAACTTCTGTATGCATCTAATGAATATTTAACACTACATGGTCTAAAGAGTTGCAATGTATAATGTTTATTTATACAAATTAAATGCAAAATTTGAAGTATTGTTTGGAGGCAGGACATACAGTATTTTTACATCTGGTAAAGCAAGCCCTCTACCACACTTTATTTATTTATTTTTTGCCTAATCTCAGTCTTCTTCTAAACGAATGTTCTATTTAGAATTATGCCTAATGTTTATATGAATCGACATTTCATTCTTTCAAATCCTCCCATCCAGGAACATGGTCTTTTATTCTGATTTTCAGGTCTTATTTTATTCCCTTTAGTAAAGTTTTTTAGTTTCTTCATGTGAATCTTGTCTTCTTGTTGAGATTTATTTTTGTCTTTTATGACTTTGGGACTGAGATATATTTAAAAATTCACTTCTGATTATGGCTAGTACAGAAAATGGTATTGATTTTGAATCTGTATCTTATATTTAGTCACTATACTAAGTAACATTTTGCTAGAGTATCTTGGTTTAATTTGCCTTCAGGTACCTAGTATGTCCACATCAGAGTGCAGATTCAATTCCCTCAAAACAAATTCCCCACCTGCTGAGATTGAACGCTTTCAGTAGAACCCAGAACCTCCCACTACTGCCCAGTAAAACTTCCTAGCAGAAGCTGGGCTGTGAATGTTTAGAAGATGGAAGGAATTGTATCTTTACATTCCCCGCCACACACACTCTTTAAACAGAAGAGGTAATGGAGTGTTAACTCTTATCAGAATTTCCATATAGGAGACGCTAGAGTCAGAGATTGGATTTAAGGCTTGACGTCATACAGACACTGTTGTTAATTACAGTTTAAAGGTAAGTGAAACAGCAAAGTTTTCTTAAGGTGTTTTAAGTCGCACGTGGGCTGTATTAAAGACTATTATTATTTTTGTTGTTGCAGCCCACTATATTTATACTTGAGGTAGTTAGGGTGGGGGCTAATGATATTAAAGGGGATTCAAGTCTCCATTTCCCTCACCCCCAGCCCTTCAGAAGGGGAGTCGATAATGGGAGGATTGCCCTAGACTTCTCCCCTCTCCTCCATTGGCACCTCCCAGGAGAGGATTGTATTACCCCAACTTGTACCCTATTTCCCATTAAATGTTGTACCACCCTTACCGCAGGATACTAACCATTAAGAAGTCTGCCTTGCTGGGTGGTTTCACCCAGGAGCGAAATCTGATAGTTACTTATCTTCAAGCCTCTCCCTGAGTGGTTACTCTAAAAAGTGGATTGTACCATCCTGGGCACCCCTCATCTCCCTGTGGTTTCTCCCAGCAGATACTTGTTCTGTGCAGTGTGCCGTACCCAGATGAGTAACTTTGCTATTCCAAAGACAGAGCTCCAGACCCTATCTCCAGTACCCTCTCTTGCAATCGAGTAGAAGCGTAGTCAGACAAGGGTCACAGTGCCGCATTCTTTGTGAGACTGCCGTGCTGTAAGAAATCTGGCGGGAGGAAGATTCCTCCTCTGTACGGAATGGATAAGCGCAGAAGATGGCGGCCCGCACTAAGAAGCACCATGTGGGCGCGGCCATGTTCTCCGCGTAACAGCGCGATTTACGGAAAACTGTCTCTCACGACGTCTGTGCGTCCTGACGACTGCTGGCCGAACGCGGCTTCCAAGTCAATTCAGAGCATGCGCAAGACAAACAGTCCATCAAGGGACCGGAAGTGGAAGTGATCCTTTAAGGCTTTTTTCGCTGCTGGTGTCAGTATTTTCTTATTTTTAATGCCGAGAGTTCTCTGCAGTGATTTTGGTTGGTTGTGATTAGGGGTTAAGTGGTTAATGGGAGGATTGTCCGTGGATTTAGCGATGGTGATTTCAAGGTTCAGTAATGGGGGGGGGGTTGCGTCGGATGATAGTCGTCTCTGGTAGGGGTTTCTCGTGTCAATAATGGGGCTATTTGAGATGAATGAGTGGGCTTTGGGGTACAGTGATGGCACTTTGTAGTCAGTGACTGAGGGCTCGTAGGATCAGCTCTGGTGATGGGTGGGGTTAATGATCAGGTTGCTTTTCTAACCTGAGTTGAAAGTTCAGCTCTTTAAATTTCAGCCTTTAATATAAAAATTCACAAGCTTTGGTGTGTAACGTTTTCTTTATTGTTCAAATCTGTTTTAAAATAAATTTGTCTTTTTTTCTTTGACCCATGAGTTATTTAGAAGTGCACATTCTGTTTCAAATCATGTCTGGATAATGAATGCTCAAGTTGAAAAATTGCTTTATGGTCTAGTTCATAGTTTTCATAAATGTCACATCTGTTATAAAAACAATGTGTGTATGTTCTCTAATTTCTACTGTTATACTAATTAAGCATATATTATATATATCCTCAGATTATTTTGTTGAGAAAGATAAAGTACTCACACTGGAAAGGTTATTCCACTTGCCCTTCATTCTGTCAGTTTCTGTTTGTATAGTTGAAACTTTTTTTATTTGGAATAGTTATTTATATTTTTAATGATAGATATGACTAAATAGCTCAAAAGATGTTACAGCAATTCAAGCTTCCCCTAACAATTTATGAAAGAACTCATTTTCCTAAGTGGTTTCCAGCACTGGATATTGTTGCTTTTTTACAGTTTTAATAATTCTGAGAGAAAATTATACCTAATTGCTTTGGTGCAATTTCCTGTTAGTAAAGTTGGCACCTTTTTTGTCAATGGCTCTTTGTTTCCTTTTATGTGAATTTTCATATCCTTTTTAAAGTTTTTTTTTTTTTGCTTCGTGATTGCTAGACTTGATAGAAGCAACCTAGCATCACATATCAAAAACTTTTATATATATTTTCATGCTATATTTTAACACATAACTAGGAAATATCATGTAATCAGAAATATTTGGTTTTTTCTGTTAGAGCTTCTGGGTTTCCTGTCATGTGTAATAAGATCCTTTGTACTCTACTACAATGTTATATAAACTCCTAAAAATCATTTTAATAGTTTTTGGGGTTTTAAAAATACATACATTTAAATGTTCAATCCTGCTGGAATTTGTCTACTCCAAATAGTATGGGATGGAGATCTAGTTTGCTTTGTTTCAGGTGGGTGGCCATTTATATCAGGGCTGTTTATGCAATGAATGTCTTGTGTACACTCAATTGAATACCACTTTTGTCACATGTATAGATCAGTATTTTCTGGTATGTTTATTGTTACTTGTTTTGATTACATTGTTTTTTATATTAAGGCTTAATATCTGATAGAGCATGGTAATTGCTGATATGTATTGCATCATTCTCATGTGCTAGGGAGGTGTTGAGTAGTTTACAAGAATCATCTCATTTCATTTTCATAACTATGACCTAGACATTTTATCCTCATTTCTATAACTAAAACTGAAGTAACTTCTTCATATTCTCATAGCTGAAAGGTGGCAGAGCTGCAATTCAAATCAGCAGTATTGTCACTCCAAATCTCATGGTCTTTCCCATATTTCACCATGACTAATACCTATTACATATTTTATTAAGCTTTATATGCTCCACAGCACTGGGTCTGAAAGCATGGTCCCTGCACCAAGTACATCAGCATTAACTGGGCACAGGTTAGAAGTGAAAATTCTTGGACCCTCCCTTAGACCTACTGAATGAGAAACTGTGGTGATGAGGCTGAGAAGTTTTAACTATGTTTTAACAAGCCCTCCTGGTGATTTGAATACATACCCAACTATGAGTATGTATTGAGAACGAATGTTGTGGTTTGTAGCTCAGGGACCAGCACCTTGGTGTATCCAGGAAGTGTTTATGTGGTAAATGTTGAATGACTGACTATGTAGACATTGTCTCCCCAGGTTTCTTAGTGTCTCTGGGGAGCGCCTGGCTCAGATCTTCCTCCAGTATCCAGCCCACTTCTTCCCAGCAGCTCTGCCTGAGTTCACAGATGACCACTAAGCTTCAGGCTCCCTAGAGAACTAGGGTTGCAACCCAGTTGGCCATGCCAGCTAATTGGACCCCACCCCAAATATCCCCAGCTCTGGCTCCAGAGGATTATGGCAGCTCATACGAGGTAAGGAGGAGGAGTCCCAGGGGGTAAGAATTCATGCCAGTAGGAGATATCTCTGATCTGTCACCAGAAGCTCTGGGCAGAGGCAGATGGGCCACAGGAAGCAGCCAGACTATAGACCTGCTGCTCCTGAAACAAACCTTGATCTTCCTGTGAAGAATGAGAAACACTTAGGTAATGTCTCCATCTCTAGAGGCCAGTTGTATGACAGTGGAGAGAGGTGGACTCTCAAGGAAAACTGTTTATATTGTCATCACACTATATTGGTCATTTGGCTGCAGATAGAATTCCTGGTTAGAAGTCACTCTTCGTAAGATTTTGAAAATATTTCTCCTTGTCTTCCTAAAGTGTTTCCCCAAACACAAATATTTTCTTTATTTTTGTTTCTGAAATTTCTGTTTTTCAGATGTTGGTTTTCCATTTTTATCCTCCACTATTTGTATTTCTTTCCTGCTCTCCTTTCTAGGATATTTTGTTACCTTGTTCTCCAACTCTTCTTATTGAGATTCTCATTACCACTATCAATATTTTAATTCTATTTTTAAAAACTCTAGTTTGTTTTCTAAATATTTTTTTTTACTAGCATCCTGTTCTTATTTCATGGGTTTAATATTATTTCTTATCCCTCTGAAGATATTAAACTATTAGCAATAGTTTAATTTTTTGAATGGGCAATATATACACTTAGTTTAAAAATTAAAAATATATAAAAAAACAACACACTGGCTGGGCGTGGTGGCTCACGCCTGTAATCCTAGCACCCTGGGAGGCCGAGGCTGGCGGATCGCTCAAGGTCAGGAGTTCAAAACCAGCCTGAGCAAGAGCTAGACCCCGTCTCTACTAAAAATAGAAATAAATTAATTGGCCAACTAAAAATATATAGACAAACAATTAGCCGGGCATGGTGGCGCATGCCTGTAGTCCCAGCTACTTGGGAGGCTGAGGCAGAAGGATTGCTTGAGCCCAGGAGTTTGAGGTTGCTGTGAGCTAGGCTGACGCCACGGCACTCACTCCAGCCTGGGCAACAGAGTGAGACTCTGTCTCAAAACAAAACAACAACAACAACAAAAAACACACTGAAAAATATTATAGTGAAAGAAATTCAGGGAAAAGATGACACTGTGGTTCTCTTACTTCTGCCTCCCACTTGCCCAGGTCTCCCTATGTAGATGACCAGTTTTAGTAGTTTTCTTAGTTCTCTATGCAACTGAAAACAACTATTAATACAATTTTTTTTCTTTTGATTTCACAAACTTTTTGCCACATTGCTTTTTTTTTTTATTTTTTTTTAGACAGGTTCTCACTCTGTTGCCTGGGCTAGAGTGCAGTGGTGTAATCATAGCTCACTGCAACCTCAAACTCCTGGGCTAAAGCGATCCTCCCACCTTGGCCTCCCAAAATGCTAGGATTCCAGGTGTGAGCCGCTGTGCCCAGCTACCACATTGATTTTTTAATGTTTGTTTGGTAAAATATGAAAGATGTTATGAACAATGTATAGTGGACATTCTTGTCATGTCTTTCCTCTCTACTGGACATATAAGAAGTAGTGGAATTTCATTTTACAGTTTAGTCACATGCTGTGAGGCCGCCAGGTGAACCCCAGTGAACCTCTATTACTTTTGCTGCTGGGCAGTTTTATGATTTGGTATATTAATAATTCTAATGTAGAAGATAGGAAGAATGGATTGAGGCATAAGATATCATTGGCAAAGAAACAGCAGTCACTTGTATTAGGCAGATAAGGAGAGTTGGCGTTGTGTGAGATTGTTTTTGTGTAGCGCCATGGAGAATACCATGTCTTAGCTGATCCTGCCAGGCTATCTTCTAGGAACACTAAGGTTTAACTGATAGTACCAGGCCAACTCTCAGCTGTGAGGGCCTAATTTTGTCCTCATTTAAAAATAAAGGAATGGGAAAAGATTGACTTAGAAACAAGAACCAAAAGAAAGCTAGGGCAGCAATTTTAGGAACAGATCAAAAGGAATTTAAGATGAAAAATACCTAAAGGGATGAAGATTGGTGGTTCATATTTATAAAAGGAATACATCCAAAGAATTATAAAATTGTCAACATTTATTAGCTAATAATGTATCTTTGAACTATATTAGCTAAAAATGAACAGAATCATTAAATATACCATTGGACATTTTATCACAGTACTCTAAAAAACATTGATCAAACCAGAAAAGTATAACCATTTGCTATAACATTGCTTCTGTTTTCTTACTAAGAGCATTATATTAGAAATAAAAAAATAACAGGTTCTTGGAAAACAATGTGAATATACTTAATGCAACTGAATTGGACATTTTGGCATTTTAATTTTATATTTTTTTCACAATTTAAAAAAATTCAGTGAAGTCCTACATTTAAAGTTTGTGTCGTAAAGCTACACTGTAGATAGAGGAAAAAATATAGATTTAAATGCTTTTTTAAGGAATCCTGGAAGTTTGGGAAAAAAAATAAACACAAAATATGAGTGCGGGGGGAGACCCACAACCTTGGGATATGGAGAGCATTGGGTGGGGGAAGGGAATACCTCTAACCCTTCTTAGGGAGAGGCAAAGAAATATA
>VBSM01003212.1:3394881-3409009 GCA_008086735.1 Cheirogaleus medius
CTTGGCCTCCCAGAGTGCTAGGATTACAGGCGTGAGCCACCGCGCCCAGCCCCCTTGGTGGAGTTTTTAAACCTAATATTATTCCACCCATAAATATTACCCTATGAATCTCTTAAGATAAGTTGCCCTCTTTTTAACGTAACCACATTACTGACAAAATTAACAGCAATTCTTAGGCCTCTGGTAGAGGCCTGTGTTCACTAATGGACTTCTGCAGATTTTTCCTTAGACCATCCTTTGGGAGAAGAGAGAAAACCTGGGATAAACAGAATCTAATTGTCTAACTGGCTCTATTTTTAAACTGAGTCTCAGAGAGGGACATAACTGGCCTGAAGGTATCCAGCATGTCCACATCAGAATGTAGGTCCAATTTCCTCAAAAGGAGTTCCCCACCTGTCGGAAGTGAACACTTTTGAAAAGGAGAGCATAGAACCTCCCACTACTGTCAGGTAGAACTTCCTGGCAGAAGCTGGCTTGTGAAGAATACTTAGGAGCTCACCAGGGGAAAGGAATTGTATCTTTACAGCTCCCCACCTCCACTGTGCCCCCTCCTTCCCAGTCCAAACCGGGATATGGGAGTATTAGTTGCTTCATAATTTCCATATAGAAGCAGTTAGTGGCAGAGCTAGTGACTGGACTTAAGGTTTCATTGCATAGTAGGTACATTGTTACTAATTATATTTTAATTTCAAGGTAAATAAAAATAGCAAAGCTTTCTTTAGTCACTTTCTGTCACACATTGGCCATATTAGAGGCCATTATTATTTTTATTATTGCTGCCTATTGTAGTCGAATTAGTGTGGACGCTAATGGGGATCAATGCGGGGCATTCAAATCTCCATTTCCCTCCCCTCCATGCCCCAGCCCTTCAGAAGACACCTGACTGACTTCTCCTTCCTCTTGCTCCCTTCTCTGGTGACGTCGACCAAGAAAGGATTGTAGTACTCTGACGTCTACCTTGTTTCCCAAGATGGTTTCTCCCATTAAAGTTTGTAGCACCCTTCCTGCAGCTTACCTTCCATTCTGAAGTCTCTCTCCGACTCCTCTAGTGGTTTCATCCAGGAGCGCACTCCCATCTTGACCACTCCACTCCGTCCCATAGTAGTTTCTCTAAAAAGTGGATTGCACCATACTGATTTCTCCCTTATCTGCTCAGCAGATAATTGTGCCCACCAGCGTGCTTTATCTAGAGGGGTAACTTACCATTTCTTAGCTAACCGAGCTCCAGACCCCATGTCCAGGAACTTCCTCCCTCTGAGTAGAAGCCTGTTCGTTCAGACAAGGGTCACATACCTGCATTTTATTTGAGAATCTCAGCCTTGAGCTGTGAAACTTGAGAAAGGCTGATCCCTCTGCTGTACGGAATGGATACGCTTCCAACATGGCGGCCCACACGAAGAAGCACCAGACGGGCGCGGCCATGTTCTCCGCCCAACAGCGCGTCGTACGGAAACTGCGCGCTGTCCCTAACGGAGTATCTGAGCCCGGTTGACTGTTGCCTAAACGTGCGTTCCAAGTACATTGAGGGCATGCGCAGTACCAACAGTCCATCAAGGGAGGTGCTAGAAGTCGGACCGGAAGTTGTTGTGGTCTTGGGAGGATTTTTCGCGGCTGGCGTCAGGAGTGTTTCCGTATTCCAGTGCCCTGAGGTCTCTGAGGTTTTGGTTGGTTGGGATTAGTGATTCTGTGAAGTCTGTAATGGGGGAAGGGAGGTTTTCCGTGGAGTTAGTTATGGTGGTTTTTGAGTTCATTGTTGTGGGGCGTCCGTGGCGTCCGTTGGTGGTTGTCTGTGATCACAGAGGGGTTCTCGGGTCGGTGGTGGGGCTCTTTGAGATGAGTGATTGAGGTTTGGGGGTCAGTGATGGCACTTTGTGGTCAGTGACTGAAGGCATGTAGGTGTCAACTATGGTGACAGGTGGGGTCTGTGACCAGTTGCTTTCTAACCTGAGTTGAAAGTTTAGGTCGTTAATTTTCAGCCGCCTTTTAATATAAAGATTCACAAGCTTTGGTGTGTAGCGTTTTTTTTGTTTGTTTAAATCTAAGTTGTTTTTTTTAATTTAGCTTTTTTTTTTCTTTGACCCATGAGTTATTTAGAAGTATATTTTGTGTTTCAGATGATGTCTGTGCGTAAGGCTCAAGTTCAAAAATTGCTTAGTTCATGGTTAGTTTCCATAAATGTCACATCAGTTACATAAAAATAATATGCATAAGTTCTCTAATTGTATTGTTATAGATACTCATTAGGCATGTCGTTAATATACGTATCTCCTCAGATTATTTTGTCTGCTTGATTCATTACAGAGGAAGGTAAACTACTCACACTGGAAAGGTTATTTGTCCTTCCTTCTGTCAGTTTCTTTTTTGTATATTTGAAACTATATTGCTAGAAACAGTTGTGTATTTTTAATAATTGATATGATAAAATAGCCCCAAATATATTATAGCAATTCAAGCATCCACTAAGAATTTATAAAATAACTCATTTTCCCAAATGCTTTCCGGCACTGGATATTGTTTTTTTGTTAGTAAAATTGGCACCTTTTTCGTTAATTTCCATTTGTTTTGTTTTTTTGTGAATGTTCATATTTTTTTTCAGTTTTTTCTCTTGGCATATTTTTTCCTAGTGATTGCTAGAGTTGTGTGTGGTGTATTTCTTTTCTTTTTTGAGACAGAGTCTCACTCTGTTGCCCTGGCTAGAGTGGCGAGGCATCAGCCTAGCTTACAGCAACCTCAAACTCCTGGGCTCAAGCAATCCTCTTGCCTCAGCCTCCTGAGTAGCTGGGACTACAGGCATGCGCCACCATGCCCGGCTCATTTTTTCTACATATTTTTAGTTGGCCAATTAATTTCTTTCTATTTTTATAGTAGAGACGGGGTCTCGCTCTTGCTCAGGCTGGTTTTGAACTCCGGACCTTGAGCGATCCTCCTCCCTCGGCCTCTCAGAGTGTTAGGGTTACAGGCGTGAGCCACCACACCCAGCCTAGAGTTGTTTTAACATTAGAGGCATACTATCATCATGCATTAACAAAATGTTATATATATCTTCATTTTGATTTTTATGTTATATTTTAACATAAAATTAGGAAATATCATCTAATCAGAAATATGTTTTTTCTCTTATAACTTCTTGATTTCCTCTTGTGGAGTAAGATCCTTCCCACTCCACCACAATGTTATATAGATATATACTCCTAAAATGTATTTTAATATTCTTTAGCGTTTTAAAAATACATATATTTAAATGTTCAATCCTACTGGAATTTGTCTACTGAATACTTTGTGATGGAGATGTACTTTGTTTTGTTCCAGGAAGATGGCCAGTTATATCAGCACCATTTATGCAATGAATGTCTTGTGCACACTCAATTGAATAGCGCTTTGTCACATATATAGATCAATGTTGTCTGGTATATTGTTTTACTTGTTTGATTACATTATTTTTATATTACGTTTTGATATCTGATAGATCATGGTAATCGCTGATATTGCATGATTCTCATGTGCTAGGGGGTGTGGAGTACTTTATAAGCATCATCACATTTAATTTTCACAACTATGAGCTAGGTATTTTATCTTCATTTCTGAAACTAAAACTGAAATAACTTCTTCATATTTTCATAACTGAAAGGTGGCAGAGCTGCAATTTAAATCTGCAATATTGTTATTCCAAATCTCATGGTCTTTTCCATATTTCACCATGACTAATACATGTCACAGATTTTGTTAAACTTTATATTCTCCATAGCACTGGTCCTAACTAAAAATGTGGTCCCTAGACTAACAGTATCAGCATTATCTGGGCACTTGTTAGAAATCAAAATTCTTGGGACCTACCGCAGACCTTCTGAATCAGAAACTCTAGGGGTCAGGATCAAACTTTTTAACTATATTTTTGCAAGCTCTCCAGATGACTTGAATGTATACCCAAGTTTGAGAACCACTGCTATGGTTTTTTGCTCAGGAACCTGCACCTTGGTGTATCTAGGAAGTGTTTATGTTGAATGACTGACTATGTGGACATTGCCTTTCAGGTTTCGTGGTGTCTCTAGAGAGCCCTTGGGCCAGATCTTCCTCCAGAGTCCAGATCCTCCTAGCAGCTCTGCTTGAGTTCACAGAATACTGCTAAGCTTTAGGCTCCCTAGAGAACAAGGGTTGCGATCCAGTTGGCCATGCTAGCTAATTGGACCTCACCCCAGAGATGCCCCGTCCTGTCTGCAGAGGATCATGACAGCTCATATGAGGTGAGGAGTCATTGTTTCAGGTTTGGGAATTTATCCCAGGAATAGATATCTCTGATCAGTCACCGGAGCCTCTGGGCAGAGGCAGATGGGCCACAGGAAGCAGCCAGACTCTAGACCTGCTGCTCCTGAAATAAATCTTGATCTTCTGTTAAGAATGAGCAACACTTGGGTAATGTCTCCATCTCTAGAGGCCAAATGAGTGTGTGACAGTGGAGAGGTGGACTGTCAAGGAAAACTGTTGTTTATTTCATCCTCAAACTATTTTGATCTTTTTACTGTAAATAGAATACCTGGTTAGAAGTCACTTTCATATGGGATTTTGAAGGTGTTTTTCCATTTCTTCCTACATTGCCTCTCCAAACACAAATATTTTCTCTATTTTCTTTTTGAAATTTTTATTTTTCAGATACTGGTTCTCCATTTTTTTCCTGTACTATTTTCTGTTTCTTTGCTGCTCTCCTTTCTTTTTTTTTGAGACAGAGTCTCACTGTGTTGCCAGGGCTAGAGTGCCGTGGAGTCCAGCCTAGCTCACAGCAACCTCCAACTCCTAGGCTCAAGCAATCCTCCTGCCTCAGCTTACCGAGTAGCTGAGACTACAGGCATGCACCACCATGACCGGCTCATTTTTTTTTTCTATATATTTTTAGTTGGCCAATTAATTTCTTTCTATTTTTAGTAGAGATGGGGTCTCGCTCTTGCTCAGGCTGGTCTTGAACTCCTGAGCTCAAATGATCCGCTCACCTCAGCCTCCCAGAGTGCTAGGATTACAGGCGTTAGCCACCGTGCCTGGCCTGCTGCTCTCCTTTCTGGGAAACTTTGTCAACTTTGTCTTCCAGCCCTTACTGAGCTGCTCATTGCATGTATCAGCATTTTAATTCAAAGTTTTGAGATTTAAATACTTTAGTTTGTTTTCTAAATATTCTTTTTTGTTAGCATCCTGTTCTTATTTTGTGGGTATAATATTATTTCTTATCCATCTGAAGATATTGTGATAGTTTATTAGGAATAGTTTAATTTTTTGAATGGGCAATATATATGCTTAGTTCAAAAATTAGAAAAATATAAAAAGAAATGTGCTGAAACGTATTATGGTGAAAGAAATTTAGGGGAAAGATGGGACTGTGGTTCATTCACTTTTCCTCTGTCCATCCATGTCTTTCTATGTAGATGACCAGTTTTATTGTAGTTTTTATTTTATTTATAGTGTTCTTTGTTTGCTTAGTTCTGTACGCAAGTGAAAACAGCTACAATTGTTTTTCTTTGGATTTCACAAAAAAATGGCCTATTATCCAAACTTTGTACACATTACTTTTTAATGTTTGTTTGTTAAAACACAGGAAATATTAATGTTGTGAACAATGTAGCAGTGGACATTCTTGTCATATCTTCTCTTTCTACTGGAAATATAAGAAGTAGTAGAATTTAATTTTAGGGTTTAGTAACCTGAATTAAGTGTCTTAGCTGAATCTCAGTGAATTTCCAGGTCTGTTACTGCTAGACAATTTTATGATTGGTTATCTTATAATTTTTATTTAGAAGATAGGAAGAATGGAGTGAAGCTAAAGCTGTAATTGGTAAAGAAGCAGCAATCACCTGTATTCGCCAGAATAAGGATATGTTTGTTCAGTTTTGTGATTTGAACAACGTTCTGGTTTCTTCTATGCTTAGACATGGTTACAGAGTGGTCTTGGTTTTGTCTTGCATGGTGATGGTCAGAGAGTGGTCTTGTTTGATGTTGGTGCTCTGTGAGATTGTTTTTGTATAGCACTATGGAGAATACCATGACTTAGCTGATCCTGCCATGTCTTCTGGCAACACTGAGATTAACTGATAGTACCAGTGCAACTCTCAGCTGTCAGGGGCTGCGTTTGTCCTCATTTGAAAATAAAGGAATGGAAAAAGATTGACTCAGAAACAAGAACCAAAAGAAATCTAGGGCTGCAATTTTAGGAGCAGATCAGAAAGAATTTAAGATATAAAACACCTAAAGACATGAAGAGGAATAGTTCCTACTTACAAAAGGATTAATGTATAAAGAATTATAAAATTTATCAACATTTATTTTACTAATAATGTGTCTTTGAACTATATTAGGTAAAATAAACAGAAATCATTAAATGTACCATTGCGCATTTTATCACACTACTCTCAAAAACATATTGATCAAAGTAGACAAAAAATATGAACCTTTCCTATAGTATTGATTCTGTTCTCTGACCAGGAGCATTAAATTAGAAGTAAAAAGGAAGAGGCTGTTGTACAACAATTTGAATGTACTTAATGCCATTGAACTGGCCACTTAAAAATTATTAAAATGTTAAAGTTTATGTTATGTATATTTTTACACAGTTTAAAAAATATTTCAATAAATAAAAGACTACATTTTAAAGTTTGTGTGGTAAAGCTAAACTCTAGAGGGGAAAAATATAGATTTAAATATAGTCAATAATATAAAAACAATAAGGACTGAAAAAAGATAAGGAAAGAAATCAGTCACAGAGAAGAAAAATAGTTTATAAAGATGTTTGATAGAAACACAAGTTGCTTCTCTGTGGTGATGATCAAGAAAAAGTAGTAAAGATACACACTAAAGTATGTAACAAAACAGGAGAAATAGTTACTTCTACACCTAAGATTAAAATAATCATGAATCAATGTTATATAGAAGCATGCAAAAAATATGAAAACCTAAACAAAAGGATAAAGTTTTACCAAAAATAAATGTCTAAATTGGTAAGAATGAATGATTCAAAAGTCCTTGAAGAAATTAAAATATTGACTCAACATTTCCAACACAGTCAAAAATGATAGAAAAGTTCATGTGTTTTTACAGTTGATCTTTATGCCATAGTTTTGCATAAATGATACTATTCAAAATTATAGTCAACCTTGTTTTTGGTTTTATTTTGTTTACATTATTGACCTTAATACCCCCCCAAAACCTGGAAATTATCAACATACATTCAGAAATCAAATATTAATATGTTAACTACGTTCAGGAGCAGATGAAAACAAAAGCGAATTGTTTATCATTGGCAAATAAGTGAAGCAAACATTATTTTTTCATTCAGCAGCCCATTCCAAAGTCAAAATTAAGACAGTAAAATATCTCAAAAATCATAATACTATTAATATATATCAGAAGTTATGATATATAGTATAGCAAAACAGTACTAAAAATAATGTAGAAAAGTTATTTATCTTCTGTGTCTCTTTTCTGGGAATTTGGAAGATTTTGGATTCTTTTTTTGTTTGTTTTCTTCTTTTAGTGTCACCTTCACAACATTTACTTTTTGAACTAAATAATCTATTGTTTTAAGAGAATATCTATTAAATTTGTACTGTAAATAACAAGACAAGTTCTCTACTGCCACTTCCAGAATTCTTTTGTTTGTTGAATGTTTTCATTAAACTTTTAAAAATTTTTTGCTATTTTTCTTTTAAAATCCTTATTTCCATTTCATGTTGCTCACTTGTCTTTATCAGCTCTTTGCCACCTTTTGTGTTTTTGCAGGGTCTTTCATCCCTTTCATGGAGAACTTCATTTTTAGGTTGCATTTTTTCTTTTTTACTTCTTTACTGAGTTCCACCAATTTATTTTTCAACAACTTACATAACTATATCCTGGGCCTATCCGTTTTTCCATTAACACTTCCTTGGATTTAATTATTTTAAGTAGTCAATTGTTTCAGTGAATTCCTTAAATTCATGATGGATATGTTTTCTTCTTTTTGTGTCACTTTATTTACACTGTATTTCTTTTAACTTTCTCTTTTGTTTTCTTTCATTCTTTTTGCCTAGAGTATCTTTCTACATCAGGAGATGCTTATCTTTGCATGAGGAGATTTCTTCCCCGAAAAACTGTTTATAAGAAGTTCATTTGATGAGGTGTCAAAGCTTCTTTCCAGGCTAACATGACATCTTTTTGATTCCAAATAAAATTCTCGATGATCTAGGGTTTGAGGGCTGAGGGTTTGGTGTATGTAGGGTGTGAGTATGCAAGTGTATGACAAAGAGAAAAATTAAAACATATGTGTTCTTTTCAGGTATATAGGGAACATTTTCAAAGAAATGACAATGTTGTAAGTGCCATAAACAGAATCACCACACATCACAAAGAAGCAAATCTCTGAACACAATTAAATGAAGAAATCAAGCAAGTAGCTCCAAAGTCATACATCTCAATTCTTTAGAAAAAAGTCTCTTCTTTACCTTCTCCAATTTCTTCATTTTCTTCCTCTAAGATGGTATCTTCCTTCTCATCTGCCATCCCACCAGCCAGCAAGCCTACAGTGCCCCAATGGCTCGCTTCTAGCGGGTTTTACTACTTCCGCTGTCTCACTTCCAGTCTGCAATTCTTATTTCATTAAAAACAACCCTCAAACCCAGCTGCTGGATTATTTTTAAGTAATTCCCAAACACCATGATTTATCTGAAAGTACTTTGGCATGTATCTCTAAGACACCGGATTTTTTTTTTACTTTTTATTTAGCATAACTAGTAAGCCATTATCACACCTAAAACAAAATAACAGTAATTCCTTGACATCATCTATCATTTGAATTTCTCAAAATGTGTTATAAATGTCTTTTTAATGTCAGTTCATTTTGGTTAAGAGCCAAACAAGGTCCAGAAGTTACATTTGGTTAGAATGGTTCGTAAGTCTTTTTTAATAAAGAAAAGATTCTCCTCCATATTCTTTCTTCTGTAATTTATTTTTTGAAAAAATGATTCATTTGCTGCCTTCTGGATTTAGCTGATGTTTTGGTCTTGATATTGTTCAATATGTTCCTTTCTCCTTCCCATTGACTTTGAATGGCTTATTAGATCTGGAGGCTTGATGAGATTCGGGTTTAAATGTTTTTTTTTGCAAGAATATTTTCGTAGGTGGTATAATGATACTCATTACTATGTCATATCAGGAGGGGCATAATATCTGGTCATTTCTCTTTTTGTCATGTTAAAATTGATGGGTGAATGCAGATATTATTAGCTGATACATCCATTATAAATTTTTCTTCGGCCTTTCGCCTGAACCATTTCAGCAACCATTAATGATTATTGATTTTGATTAATGATTTTTGATTTTGATCAGTGATTATTGATTAATGATTATTATTTCAGTAGTAATTGTAAATGGTGATATTTTAATTTTATCTTAACTGTTTTATTAGCTAGAATCATTCTATTAAGAACTTTTACTCATCAGTTGTTTGTTTGGTTATCCTGCAATACAGATCTTATAGCAAAAAATATTTTAGTTATAAATCTGATTACCCTAATTACCTGTACTAAAAGTAAATAAATCTATGCTTGTGTGTGATCAAACTGTTTTTCCTGTAACTACTGTTCTGACACATCATGCAGATGTCTATCCATTTATATAGAGATTATTTGCTGTTCCCCAGACTCATTGTGTATTTTCTTATTTCTCCACCATTGTTCATGTCTTCTGGAGAATGTCCTTCTCACTCCATATTCTGTATTCTTCTTCTTCTTAAATTCTTCACCTCTATTGAATATAAACTTACTCCCTCATGTACAATGCACATTTTCTTCTTTTGGGCCCTCAGTGTGTCGCACATGGAGATATACTTTTCAAGACCTTGATGAACTTATGTCTTCTATAACTTTAGTCTTCTTTATTTCCAAGTTTTTTAAGTGGCTAGAATATTTGGAACATAAATAATTCATTTCTGAGTTCCCAGGACTAGTATAATGGCTAGTCCTAAAGTGCTTAGAAAGTGTATCACAATTGATTCATCCAGTTGCTAGAAAACTAAAAGACAGCCTATTTTAATGGCCAGTTTTGAAAAATGAATAATGCAAGCCTGGGCAATATAGTGAGACTACATATCTACAAAAAATAGTTAGAAAATTAGGCAGGCATGGTGGCACGTGCCTGTAATCCCAGCTACTCTGGAGCCTGAGGTGGGAGAATCCCTTGAGCCCAGATATTGGAGGCTGCAGTGAGCTATAATCACTACTGTACTCCAGCCTGGGTGACAGAGTGAGATGCCATCTCTTAAAAGAAAAAATATAAAAATAAATGATTGATTATGGTACAGAACAAATAGCATAAATTCTTTACTGGACTTCTGTAAGTCCATAAAATACATAAAACTAGATAGCATTTAATTATATGTAAATTTTATTGAAAAAAGTTAAACAAATATTATTCTCTAGTTAATGATTTGCATTCTGAAATATTTAGCAGGAAGTATAATGGCATCTGTAGTATACTTTGAAATGCAAAAAAAATAAGATGGATGGATAAAAGGATAGATAGGTGTGTGATAAAACAAGTAGAATATTTTTAATGATAGATCCTAGGATGTGGGTATACAGGTTTTTACTGTACAAGTCTTTTAAATTTTCTCTCTTTGAAAATTTTCATAATATAGGGAAGTAAGGGGTGAGTTTTTAAAAAGAGGAGCTAAATAAACACAACAACAAATCCCATGTTCCATAATCCTAAATATAGTCTGTCTATCCCCCAAAGATAACTATTCATATTGAACAGGATTGTTCCCCTACAGGGATCAGTTTCATTAAGGGATGTGACTATAGATTTCAGCAGAGAGGAATGGCAGCACCTCGACCCTTCTCAGAGAAATCTCTACCGGGATGTGATGCTGGAGACCTACAGACACCTGCTCTCAGTAGGTAAGGAGGCCTCACTAGAAGTGTTTCCATCTCCTCAGCTGATAAATGCTATGAGATATCTTAAATAGGTGATGGTTTTGTTCTTCATTTTCCAGGGATTATCTCTTTATGGCACTCAGAATATTACTCTGTTCTCAGAAATATATGGTTACTTTTCTGAGGAACAAACCCTCATTGAACAATAATAAGACTTTATTGATTGGTCTCTGAAACATAATTAGCTGGACCCCATCCTGTCTCATCTCCCATGTACAGGATATCAAGTTCCCAAAGAAGAGGTTGTCATGTTGGAGCAAGGAAAGGAACCTTGGGCATTACAGGGTGAGAATCCACATCAGAACTGTCCAGGTAAGTGAGTTTTGACCTAGGCAGGTGGGAGACAGGGAAAGAAGTCTTGCTTGTCTTGAGAAAGACTGGACCCTTTGGAATGCTATTAACTTGACTCTTCTGGAAGGTTCTAAATTTTTTATATTGTTTGAAGAACTGTGACATTGTTGGCCTCTCAGTTGTCTAAATGCCTTCTACCTGGATGACCTTTGTCATTTCTGTTTTCTTCCTTGGCTTTTTGGATTCTGAGTCATGTGCCAATCTGCCTCATTAAAGATCTTTCTTTCTTGATATGTTTCTTTTCTCTAACATTCTTTCCTACCTTCGTTATAGTCTTAGGGTCTTTATTTATACATTCAGGCAATCCATGATCTACTTTCTTTCATAATTACCACATGTCACGCATTCCCCTTCCTGCTAGTACCCTTTTGCTTATTTATTTCTCACTATGAGGTACATCATAACTTTGCCTCCAGGAGGCTGTCTTCCTATTATATTTTCTCCATACTCACTGCCATGAGATTTCTCACCTCTTCCCAATTGTCCATGCCTTTCATCCAGTTGATGACTTGAGGAGTTGCTGGCACTTAATCTTTGGGAGTACTTTTCTGCTATGTTTCACATTAATCACCCTTCCTGCCATTTCCTTCTAATGTTGCTTCAGTAATTCCACACTGTCCAGGATCTCTCTATTTGGTTGGTTTTTTATTTGTTTGTTTGTTTGTTATTGCTTTATTTTTATACATCACCTGATGAGGTTTGAGTTATTCATAGTCCTCAGGCCGGGCGTGGTGGCTCACGCCTGTAATCCTAGCACTCTGGGAGGCTGAGGCGGGAGGATCGCTCAAGGTCAGGAGTTCAAAACCAGCCTGAGCAAGAGCGAGACCCCGTCTCTACTAAAAATAGAAAGAAATTAATTGGCTAACTAAAAACATATAGAAAAAATTAGCCGGGCATGGTGGCGCATGCCTGTAGTCCCAGCTGCTCAGGAGGCTGAGGCAGGAGGATTGCTTGAACCCAGGAGTTTGAGGTTGCTGTGAGCTAGGCTGATGCCACAGCACTCTAACCCTGGCAATACAGTGAGACTCTGTCTCAAAAAAACAAAACAAAACAAAAAAACCCCCAAACATTAAAAAAAAAAATCATAGTCCTCAATTTAGAACACACTATCATCATGTGTTTATGTGAGGATTCTGTGTTATTATTATTTTTTATTTCTTCCCTTTTCTGTCCTTTCTCCATATCCATCCACCTTCCCATGATAAGCCACTGTTTTATATGAGGAAATATTTTTGAATTGATGCAGGCTGTGAAATTTAAAGTGAATTATGGGTATAGATCATTAGTTTACATGAATGTTACTATGTTGTTTTTCTTGTTTTTTCACCTTTTCCCACATCTATCCATGTTTATTTATTCATCTAGTTTATTTCCTATAACTGTTGAATTGTTTCCCAAAATGTTTCCTATGAGTACACTGTGACCACGCTCCTCATTAAGTTACTCACCTCCCCCTTTCCTCTGTATTCAACTGGAATGAGCCATTGGTACCCTCTCCTCTTGCCTCTGCTAGCTGTTCCTTGAGCTAAAATCACCTGTTTCTCCTTTGAGAAAGGGAATTTTAGTTTCTAACCTTATTGCAAGGAATATCTGAAAAGGCTTCTTTGCACATTCAAAGGGAAGATGATGATAGAAGTGATGGTAGCCTGTATTTCATTTTAGAAGTATTATGGCAGATTGCGGATGAGCTGGAGATCTGTCAGCAAAGAGAAAATCAATCTTTAAGTGATGTTGCTTTCTTCAAGAGAATATTGCTACAAAGAGGCATTATGAATATAAAGATATTAAAAAATAATTCATGGAGCCTAAACATCACTTCTTTTTCCAAAAGACCCCCTCAATTCGGTCAGTTATAAATGGTTTAAAGCATAATTTATATTTACAAACTCATAATTGAAATAATACATCAAAGAATGTTAAAAAGATTACTACATATGGTAACATATCTTCCTATACTGACCATGAGTGTACTCCCAACAGGACAGAAATTATGGGACCATAATCAATGTCAAAAAATTGTCAGTTATAAACAAGAATTCTCTCAACATCAGAAAATTCATCCGGGGGAGAAATCTTATAAATGTGCTGAATTTGGAAAGATCTTCACTCAGAGGTCACAGCTAAAGGTACATCTGAAAGTTCATACAGGAGAAAAACTCTATGTATGTATTGAATGTGGGAAGGCTTTTGTAGAGAAGCTTGAATTCATTATGCATCAAAGAACTCATACTAGAGAGAAGCCCTACAAATGCAATGAATGTGGAAAATCCTTTTTCCAAGTATCTTCTCTCTTCAGGCATCAGAGGATTCATACCGGAGAAAAACTCTATCAATGCAGTGAATGTGGGAAAGGTTTCTCTTATAACTCAGATCTCAGTATACATGAGAAAATTCATACTGGAGAGAGACATCATGAATGCAGTGATTGTGGAAAAGCATTCACACAAAAGTCCACACTCAAGATGCATCAGAAAATCCATACAGGTGAGAGATCCTACATATGTATTGAATGTGGACAGGCCTTCATCCAGAAGACACACTTAATTGCACACCGAAGAATTCATACTGGAGAAAAACCATACGGATGCAGTAACTGTGGGAAATCTTTCATTTCTAAGTCACAACTTCAGGTACATCAACGAACTCACACAAGAGTAAAGCCCTATAGATGTACTCAGTATGACAAGTTCTTTGATAATAGTTCCAACCTCATGACACATAAAAAGGTTCAAATTAGAGAGAAATCTTCCATATGTACTGAATGTGGAAAGGCATTTACGTACAGGTCAGAGTTGATTATACATCAGAGAATTCACACTGGAGAGAAACCTTAT
>VBSM01003212.1:3436976-3448404 GCA_008086735.1 Cheirogaleus medius
AAAAAAAAAAAAATAAAAAATAAATAAAACAATCCTTGTATAAAAGTAAAGAATTTATTGAAGCCTTAGATTCATCATTATATCAGAGTACTTACTATATTACGTCATAAGCATTTTCCTTGTCACTAATAATTTAGTAAATATTTTTATAGGCTACAGAATAGCTCCTTATAATGAACATCTCTGACTTAATAAGTGCTCATATTTAGTTATTTTAGCTTATATAAAAATCTCACAGGTATTTAGTTCTCAGAGTTTGTAATTCTCAACAACCCGTGCAGGTGAATGATGATCTTTCTTGTTACATCACTTGTAAATATAACTTTTCCTTGTTCTAAGCAATAGAAAGGTGGAAAAGATCATCTAAACTTACACATTCAAGATCAGCATTTAATGTTGAATCTCAAAATGATCCATACTATTGGTATTCATCAATCTTGCATTCCTGGGAAGATCTCTGATCTCTCTCTATTCAGTCGCTAATCATGTTCCTAATCCTAAAAGCTCATAAAGCATAGCTCTTGCCACATATTGAGACTGAGCATAGTCAAGACCAACTCCTATCTTGTCTAACTGGAAAACTTAGGTCTAAAGAGCAGTTAAAATTTTTTTTATGTGTGGTGCCATCCTTCTCTATCTTATAACATCAGGGAAATCTGCTTTTGTTACATCAGTGCTCCTAGCCATAGATGCTGAATAGATTGTTAAAATAAGTATGTGAATATAGGTTAGATTAGAAATACACACTAGAGAAAGACACTATCACTTATAAGAATAGGATAAACTGGGGAGCACATTCCTGAGTGTAGTCAGTTAGGATGCTTCAGGAATAGGGACTACAAACACACAAGTACCCCCAAAAAAAGTAATTGAAGGGGGCACAAAGAAACATCAATTCACCTGAGCCATGATTTTTAGAGCTGCAAGAAATGATCAGTCCTCTTCTGGGTCCCTATCTTAGAGAAGCAGAATAGGAAAAGGGAGAGATGGGGAGGACAAAATAGAATGATGAGACCAGGCTCTTTGCACAGCAACAAATGATTAAGTTAGAATTATCTTTATTGCATTCTTCCTCCTTTCTCTTGCTCCCAACCCAAAACACATTATTAGGGAGGAAAGAAAAGAGGTGGTGGTTCTTATCCCATTAAAACTCAATGTTCTCTATATACAAAAAGAAATGAAACTCATAGATAGTATGATACATCTATATATGGTATGTCAAAAATAGAGCTAGTGAACAACTTAATATTTCGATATATTAATGATCATATACAATTACATTAGAAGGCACAAATAATTAAATGCTTATGCTTACTATTTATAATGAATAAATTGAGATTTATAAAATGGCCATATTCAACTAAATATTGTTGATGCCTTTTATTTATACTTGACATTTTGAAATAAAGGCTACATATATTTGTATGTTTCTATTCATGTGTATGTGTAGAATAAACAGAAATACATTATTTACAAATGAAGGTTTCTGTAAGTATTTACTATTGGCAAGTCAAATATTACAGTTAGTATTGCTATCAGTACTGTGACTTTTTGAAATGGTTAAAAATACTTCAGTAAATTTCTTAAACAAAGTATAGTCTTTTCTCAATCAAGCCACAGTTGCATTCCTGGAAGATGTACCTATAATAATAGCAAAACCACTCAATAACAGAAAAATAGAGAAATTCAGCAATTTAAAAAAATGCAAAAAATGCTTTATGTGTGAAGTTCTACCAGGGGTCCTCAAACTATGGCCCAAGGGCCACATGTGGCCCGCTGAGGACATTTATCCGGCCCACCAGGTGTTTTTGCCCGTTTTGTTTTTTTACTTCAAAATAAGATATGTGCAGTGTGCATAGGAATTGGTTCATAGTTTTTTTTTTTTAAACTATAGTCCGGCCCTCCAATGGTCTGAGGGACAGTGAACTGGCCCCCTGTTTAAAAAGTATGAGGACCTCTGGACCCAGATAATATAAACACATTCTTTCCAGCTATGGTCCTCATTTTGCAAGTCACAAACAATTCTTTGTTATGCACTGGTGGACAACTCGATCAGAAGCTGGCAAAGTACTGTCTGCCAATTATTTTTGAAAATAAAATTTTATTGGAACACATCTATACTCATTCATTTATATACTGCCTTTGGCTACTTTTACACTATGGCAGCAGAAATGAATAGCTGAAACAGAGACCATGTGACCCACAAAGCCCAAAATATTTACTGCCTAGCCCTTTATTGAAAAATCTGGGTAACCTCTAATCTAGATCCATGACGTCAGTCCTTCAAAAGCCAGAAGCCTTTACCCTCAACCCAGTTATTTTAACATTCAAAAGTACGTAGATATATTTCCAAACTATCCAAGGGAGAATCACTGCCCCTAGAGAATCATTGATATAGGTGCTCAATAAATAAACAGCAGAATATAGTCTTTCCAAGTGCACATGGAAAATTTACTAAGATGTACCAAATTCTGGGTCATAAAACAAATCTTAATAAATTTAAAAGGATTCAAGTCATACAAAGTGTATTCTATAAACAAAATGGAATGAAATTAGAAATCATTAATAAAAGATCTCTGGAAGCTCCTCAAAATATTTGAAAACAAAATAACACACATAAAAATAACCCATAAGTCAAAGAAGAAAGGAAAAGAAAAACTAGAAAGAATTTTGAACTGAAGTCAGAATAAATGAAACAAGATTGGAAAGTGATAACCTTTGAGTTGGGCACATGATAGTTCATTATATTTTTGTGTACATTTGAAAATTTCAATAAAAAGATAAAAAAAATAAAAACACACAAACCAGAATGTTGCTGTGACAGAAATAACACAATAGAACTTTCCTTTTAAAATCCATGAGTCTCAAATCGATTCTTCCTATTGGGAAGCATCCATCATAATTAACTGCACATTTTCCTTGCTCCCAATCTTTGTATTTTTTTTTCTTTTTTTTTGCTCAAGAAACTGAAATCTATCCTTGCTCCCAATCTACAAAAAATTGCCTTGCCCCTCCATCAATTGAGAAGGCTTAGGTAGGAGATTTCAAAAAGAAAACAAAGATTGCTGTGTCCTAAAATAGCAAAGGCATTTCAGGAAACAAAGAGGAAACACTTACCTCAAACTTTGCTACTGAATGTTTAACAACAGCCATTCTTTTTTCCTCTGGGATCTACTCTCAGAAAAAGAAAATGGAATGAGATACTAGGCCTTTCTTGGGGCATACTCTAAATCAGAACATACCCTCTTCCTGTACTCCTTTAATCTACCCCTCATTTAATATAAAAAGTCAGAAGGAAACTGGAACAGTCCTGCACCTCTGTATCAGAAAGAAGGGCCAAGGTCACAGCTGTCTTGGGCTAGAATTTATTTCTGGATTCAAAGCTGTCCACTGGAGATATGGCCCTACAGTGGAGTGCTACAGGTTCTGAACTGTGTGGCTGGTTCCTAAAGCACTCCCTCTGGAATTATTCCCACTCCTGGAATCCCATTACATTTCCAGTGTCCTATCTTGAAGGTACTATCAGCCCTAAAATTCTCATCTCAAGACCAAGTCTGTGGCTCGGAAATAATTTCTATTCTTTATTCGGGCTCAAATTTCTGACTTCCTTCCTGCTTGCCACTTCCTTAAGGATACCAGGAAACAGGTGAGGGGACATCAGGAGGCAGCAATAAACTTAAACTACAATTCCCAAGGTAAACCGAGGGAAATGAAGCAATGCAGGCCATGTGTGAATGGGTGGCCACTGTGGTCAAAACGGAAAGAAGTCAAGTCCTTAAGTCCTCAAAGGAGCACACAAAGCCACATGGGAGTCATGATCCATTGGCAGACTCAGCCCTAGAATGAACCCCAGAAGTATCAAAATGAAATTTTACCTCTGTACCCCACTAACTCCCATAAGGTCACAGCGTATAAAATATACAAATGACCATAGAAAGTCTCACACACAATCCCATTTCCACAGTCACACAGCCAGAGTCACAATCACCAAGTTATGTTACACTGTTAGTCTTAAACAAAATCCAAGCACAAGGCATACAATCACATCCACGCACCTTGTCAGAGACACACACTGTGAAAAACACCTTTCGGACAGCAGCACTTGTCCCCTCTTCACTGAGAGAGTCATACAACCAAGTACGAGGTCAAGGAAACAAGCGTGTAAGACCAAACACCGTGTCACAGCAACACTGTCACAGATCTCAAATTCACAGGCTAATGCCAGTCACTCGGTACCAGGCACATACACAACCCGAAAGTGACACAGGCACCTCCAAACACCCTGTCACAACCTACGTACCGCGTGTATAATCGGGGTTTGCTTTCATAGCCACAAGCAAGTCCCAGTTACACACGCGGTACATGCACGATCACGGGCGCATGAGTATATCCCCGATCAGGTGGGCACACGACACGGGCACGACTCGCACTCCCACGAACGCTCACCATGCACAGAACCACAGCCGCACACGCGCAGTCCCCCACACAGTCGCCAGCGCCAGGCAGGCTGCAGCATGCACACCCAACTGGAGATGCGGCCACATACGGAGCTCCAGCGACGCTCCCTCCATCCATTTCCGCTCTGGCACCGTGGACACTCTCACTCCGGCAGACGTGCAGTCCAGGGTCCCAGGTCAGGCGCCCGGGTTCCAAGCCCTGCGGCGCGGAACCAAACTCCTCCACAGAAGCGGCCTTTTCCGACACGAGGCCCGCAAATCTCGCGAACCGACGGGGATGGGGCCGCGTTCGGGAAGCGGCGGCTCTGGGAAATGTAGTCCAGGGCCGGAAGGCCGCGCAGCGCCGGCCAGGGCGTGAGGAGGCCGGGGGCGCGGACCGGACCTCTGGACCCCGCTCGCTCGTTCCAACCGCCGCGCCGCGGAGGTTTCTGGGAGTGCTGGCTGGCGCCCAGTGCGCAGGCGTCGGGCGCTCCGTCCGCGAGGTGTGAGGGAGCGAGCGCGGGGTGGTCCCAGAGTGTCCCCCGGAGGGAGAGAGGGTGGGGTTCGCGGGCCGGGAAGGTGCAGAGGAGGAGCCGGAGGTGGTGAGGCAGTCAGCGGAAACCTCGGGTTTGCGTGGAGCCTTCCGTGTGTGTCTGCAGGCCTTGAGAGAGCGAGCGCGCGCCGTGTCGCGCCGACTGCGAGTCTCTCAGCGGCCGGGTGCATGCATGGTTGTAGTTCTGCCTGATTCTTCATTCACATTCTGTGTGAAGAATTCACATTTCTGTGATTCTTCATGCTGGTAGGTGTGTGAGGTGATTCGTACGAGAAGCTGCATGGGTATGGGATTTTATAACTGTGTGGGAGTGTGCGACAGACTAAGAGATCGCTGCTGTGGTGGTTTGTGTATGTATATCTCGTTTGTGTGTCCATGAGTAACTGGTGATGATTTGTGTTATAAATGTGTTTTGCTTGTGCTTTTGTTTCAGAGTGTCTACAGGGGTTCAACGAGCAAATCAGCCTGCGTGTCGTGTGTGACAGTGAAACTACAATGGTCAGGTTATTTCTTCCTTAAATATTAATTTAATGAACTGCAAAAGGTAATCAATTTATCTGACAAGTAATTTAGGCATGATTTTTCCATTGTATCAAATATATGTCTTCTGGGAAGAATGCAAAACCAACAGAGATTTTTCATTTTTTTTTAGAAAGATGATTTCAAAGCCAATCCTAGGGTAAGCCAGTCCTAGGATAACTGCTTTTTCCTCTGCCACTGTATCCCAAAAGTAGACATCCATTATTTTCTATTGTAGAGTTATATTACTGGGTAAGGTTGAGAGGCTGTCAACTAATAAGATAATAAAATATCATTATACATAAAGAGTGAATTTTAGCAGAGTAGAGCATTAGTCAGAATCCCTGAATTCTAGGTAAAACACTTGTTACCATTATCTGATGAGCAAACTTTGGCTGGCAAAGAGGAAGGAACTTAAGGCTGTACGGTTTGTTGGCAAGCCTAACTTGTCTTTATTTACTTTAAGATTTATTGGCCTTTTTTTTTTTTTTTAAATAATAACAAACTTGTGAACTTCCAGCACAGAGGAGATAGAGATGTGATTTTACCATTCCTTCAGAGGGAAAAAAAGTAATAAAACTTTCAAGACCATATACCAAATACTTTGATCTCTTCCCAGTAACATGACTGGAGTAGCAAGTTTGGTGACCAAGATTGTTGAGTGAATGATCAGGCATAGCTGTGTGAAATAAAAATAGATTGCACTGACTTAGAGTGGGTCAAAGTGGAAAATTATGTCAGAGTATACAGGGAGATGTAGATTGGGGTTTTTTTTTAGAGGTGACATACATTCTGGTTTCAAATTGAACAGCATACCTTAATCTCAAGTCACATCAGTGTGATTCTGGATTCTCTCTTTTGGCTTTTGAATAGTTGTGATGAATGCTTGCAAGAAGAAGGAAGCTATTGTTTAAAAGTGAAAAATAGGAATTGTTAACCTGAGATGAATAGATTCCACGGGGATGGGCTTCTTATTGTATATTAAACTTGTGACATTTTATAGGGGTTGATATAATGTGATGATTTTTTTTTTTAAGAAAGTATAGGCAGTTTATCAGATTCACAAAGAGGCACTTTAACCCAAAAAAGTTAAGACCATTAGAAATGTATACTGCAGGAACTGAGAAGGATTTCTTAGAATAGCTTGTGATATAATTAGTATAAAATAGTATATATTTTATAGAGGGATGCACACCAAATTCCTGTCAATGATAAACTTTGGGGTGAAAAGAGAACACTTACAATAAGGAGGGAGAAGTAAGTGTCAAAGGGAACTTAAGCATTATGGATCATTTGTTTCTCTCTCTCTCTCTCTCTTTCTCTCAACAAGGAAACATATTAATCATAAATTTTAATTTTAAAATGTAGAAGACAATAGAGACATTAATTTTGAAGGAAGGAAGGAAGCCAAGGAATTTAAACTGTGGAAGCAGACAAAATCCTCTTAGGAATACTGCATAGAGAAAGGAATCCTGGGGCAACAATTTTTCATAGGGCTCAGGTGTCTCCTTTGTTTATATACTATTAGTTTCAGATTTATGTCCTTATGACCCATTTTGACCTTGCTGACCTTTAAGGGCTAATTATCTTAGTACCTATAGTCCCTGCTATTCAGCAGGCTGAGGCAGGAGGATCGCTGGAGTCCAGGAGTTTGAGGTTGTAGTGAGATATGATGACACCACTGCATTCTAGCCAAGGCAGCAGGGACTCTGTCTCAACAAAATAAATAAATAAAATAAAACAAAACCCAGTTTTTCAGTCAACAGAAATCATATTTTTACAGTGTTATTTGAGTAGTTTATTTAGAAGCTCCTTTATAAAATCTACATTTTATTTGCATGTTAGTGCTTTTGCTAAAAATTGGATTTAACAGACCATACTTAAGTTATCAAAGTCTAAACTTAACATTTTTCCTGCCCAGCAAAATAATGATGTTAGAATATTTTATCAGTCATTGCTTCTACCAACTTATGTGCCATCTTTGAGGTGTATTCTAGTTATATATGTACGTATATGTGTGCGTGCATGTATAAGTGTATATATACACACACACAAACTGATAGATAACTAAACAAATACCACAACAATAGCTTATAAGTTGGCAGAACTGATTGAAGTATTCTAGCATTATTTTGTACTGCTGGGAATGAAATAAAAATATTAAGTTTAGACTTTGATAACTTAAGTATGTCCTGTTAAACTTTAAACGTAGGCACCAACATAATGCATGCACATGCACATAAAGAGACATTCTTATGTTCGTTTTATGAACTGTTTGATCACATGTTTACTACTTCCTTTGCTTCTCTCTCCTTCTTGCATCACTTTTCTTCTACATGAGGTACATCATCACAGTTTTCTTTAGTGAGCATCCATTACTGAAAACCTCTGTCTTTATTCATCTAAAAACCCCTAATTCTTAAAAAATAATTTTGCTGAATATAGAATTATAAGTTGATAATTTTGTATTTTCACCATTTTACTATGAAAATTTCCAAACATGCAGAAATTAAAAGAATTGTACAATGAATACCCATATATTCACACTTAGCTACGTAATTAGTATTGTGCCATATTTGCTTTATTCAAAAAACTATCCATGTATCCAGCCCTGTATTCATCCATGAATTAATCTGATTTTTAAATGCATTTCAAAGTTAGTTGCAGACATCAGTATGCTTTACATCGAAACATTTTAGCATGCATATCACTAAAATTTAATATCTAATTAGTTTTTTTTTTCATGTCAGATGGGTAACGTGCCAAAGTCACAACAAGGATTGAGGGAGGCATATCTCACGCATGTGTATGAAAACTCAACCATCATGCTTATGAAGTACAAAAGGATAAAGTTATGGTGTTTTAGGTAAAATTTCCTACAGTAAAGTTGACTAATTATAAATTTACCACTTAAAGAATTCTAACAGATTCATACACTGGTGTAAACCAAAATCCTGTCAAAGAAAAATACCGTCACCCCAGAAAGTTCCTCATGCTCCTTCTCAGTGAGTTGCCACCCCTGTATCCAGATGCAACTACTGTTCTGATATTTTCCGTTTACAAATTAATTCTGTCCCTTCTAGAAGTTCATATAAGTGGGTTTATAGAATATGTATTTTGTATAAGGTTTCTTTCACTCAGGTAATGTTTTAAAAATTCATCCATGTTTGTGTGTATTTGTGATGTACTCAGTAGTTCTTATTGCTGAGTTGTATTTCATTATATGACTGTATCACAACTTCTTTTTTATTTTCTTGATGAACTTTTGTGCTATTTCCAGGTTTTTGGCTATTATGAATAATGCTACTATAAACATTCTTGGACATGGCTTTCTATGAACATACATTTTCTTTTCTTTTGGGTATACACCCAGGAGTGGAATTGTTTGGATATAGTATATAAGTGCATGTTCAGTTTTATAGGAAGTAGCTAGACCTTATCCAAAGAGGTTGTATCATTTTATACTGTCAACAACAATGTATGAGAGTTTCAGTTTCCCTACATCTTTGCCAACGTTCGGTGCTGTCATTCTGAGTATGTATCTCATTAGTGCTCTGTAATGTTGCATAGTAGTTTTAATTTGAATTTCCCTAATGACTAATGATGTTGATCACTTTTTTATGAGCTTATTGGCCATTCAGACATCTTCCTTTGTGAAATGTATGCTCGAATTTTCTGCCTATTTTTAATTGGTTTGTTCATCTTTTTATAAAAGTTCTTGATGTATCCTAGATATTAGTCCCCTGTGAGATCATCTTTTTGTGAATATTTGTGCTCACTTTTGGGTTGCTTAGTCATATTCTTAACAGTGTCTTTTGATGATAAAGTGCTTTTTAAATTTTGATAAAGTTTAATTTATCAATTTTTTTCTTTTATAGTTACCAATTTCTGTGACCCAAAAACTGTTGTCTACTGCCAGGTTGTAAATATATTTAGATATTTACCTATATTTTTTCTAGAAGCTTTAAAGTTGTAGCTTTTTATATTAGTTCTAGGATTTATCTTTAATTAACTTTTGTTTGTGATATCAGATCAGGGTTGCAGTTCATTTTTTTTCTATATTAAGATCAAGTTGTTCCAGTACCATTTATTGAAATAGAAATGGTATTTGTAATACTGGATGTCTTTGACACCTTTCTTTAAAAATTTAATAACCATGGTGTGTTTTCTCTGCTGCTATAACAAATTACCACAAACCTGGGGACTTAAAACAACACAAATCTATTATCTTACTGTTCTGTAGGTCAAGAAGTCCAGTACAGGCCTCAGTGGACTAAAATCAAAGTGTTGGCACCACTGCATTATTTTCTAGAGGCTCTAGGGAGAATCTGTTTCTTATTTATTTGGGTAATAGTCAGAATTCAGTTTCTTGCGTATGTAAGTCCAAAGTCTCCATTTTCTTGCTAGCAGTAAGCCGAGGGCCATTCCCAGCTTCTAGAGGCTGCCACATTCCTCTATCTTTAAAGCCAGCAACAAAGGGTCAAATCCTTCTCACATCACATCTCTCTGACCCAGCTGGTAAAGATTCTTCATCGTCCCTTCTCTTCCTAACACTTTAATCCTAAAGCTATAAGGTGAGGCTGAGCAACGAAGGCATGTGTTCCAGTAAAGCTGTTTTGGCCTAAAGCAGTGATGTGTAGTTTCAGCACATTATGGGGGTATCTATCCAGGGAGAGTGTGGCAACAGGAATGGGATCTTGGTTTCTTCTGTGTGGACTGATCAGATGTTTTATACACACATGCACACACACACAATATATTTAAGGATAATGGAAGTAATATTTTTCTCTGTCAGAGAAGGGACAAAGCTAGAATGAATTTAGTGGTTGTAGATTAGAATTGGAGGTATTATTGTGAAATTTTAATTTTCATTATATATATAATATATAAAAATAAGTATAGATATAAATGTGTGTATGCAATATGTGTGTGTGTTTATTCATTAGATTTGTCCACTAAGAAGAGAGCCTGGGATAAGTGACACCCCAGTATCAATGAGTATACTAGCACTCAGATCATGTTCTCTAAATACCATTACCCCATCTAATAAAACCAGGGTTTTTTGAAGAAATGATTGATTCCAGTGTTGGACAGGGCAAATACAAGATAAGCCTGGAAAATCTTATATGTGAAAGTAAGGAGCACTTAAAGATTGACACGGACATGTTAAAGGCCACAAAAGCCAGTACGGGGGCTCCCACTTGCCAAACCTGGGACAAACTAACTATTAAAATAAGTAGTAGTAGATTGCAAACCTTTGAATGAAATAGAAATTAATAAGTCCATACTGATATAAATTAATAAGTTGACAGTTTGATGAAGAGTGGAATATTTACATAGTCTCAGAATACCTCCCCATAAAATCCTTATTAATTAAAAAAGAAGAAATAAGTTTACAGTAGAGAAGCCTGGCAGGTACAGCTTAATTAATTGATCAAAAAGAGTATGACCAGTAATGGGACAGATTGTCATGATGTGCCCTCAATCGGCACATGAATCGCTTCTGTGGTATTCCTTCTAAAACACACAACCTGACTATGAGGGAACATCAGAGAAAACAAATTAAGGGAAATTCTCCAGAGACTGCCTTATAATTATCAAAAGTGTCAAGGTTGTAACAGTCAGGGTAAGACTGAGAAATTGTTTCAGACTAAAGGAAAGAGACATGACATTTAAAGGCAATGTGTGATTCTGAACTGGATCCTTTAGTGAAAATGACATTAATTGGCAAAACTCGAATGGGATCTGATGTAGATGCAAGTAATATATTAATGTTACTTTCTTGATTTTGGTAATTGTATTGTGGTGATGTAGGGGCATGTCCTGTTTGTAGGAAATACCACATATTCAGGGGTTATGTGACATTAGGTGCTGTGGCCCCTTTGCAGGACGGGGGATGGACATATAACACAAAGAGACA
>VBSM01003212.1:3448504-3463003 GCA_008086735.1 Cheirogaleus medius
CCAAGATCAATTCTTAAGCTGCACAATTATATGGCAAGTCTGCTACAATTAGGTCAGCAATTTACTTGCAAATAGTTCAGGGAAAAAAAAGTTCCTCATACTACACTTGCAACTTTCTATAAGTTTGAGATTGATTGGATGGTTGGATGGATAGATAGGGAAAACAAAGGTATGGAGTGATCTTTAAAAATATCTTCTAAATTTTACTTTTAATTTAAAAATAATTTTTAAAATCCACATTAAAGGTCTCTAGGATTTTTAGTCATGCCTGTACATATTGGTGCCTCCAACAGTGTAGTTATTTTTGGCTTTTTAATGGATTTTAAGATGGTTCCCTCAAAAGGTGATTAATTTCTGTCAATCTACCTGGAGATTTCTAGTTTATCTACCTGGATATTTCTAGCCTGCCTTGCCTAGAGCTACTAAGCAAGCCAGGGGTCTCACAGCTTATTTTTTCACCTATCCCCCAGGTTGTCCATCTCAGAATTCTATTCTGAAACTTAAAGTTCATTTTTCATCTTTCTCATTTACTGCTTTGCATACATTATGAAATGTCTCAGAATCTTAAATTTAGATCCATAGGACTATTTCCCATTATCTCTTCATTGCATATCATCATACTTTTAAAAACTTTCCCATGCACCCCCATTTTGTTATAAAAGTTGCTGCCTTCCTGTGAGCCCAACTCCAACTTTACTACCTTTCTCTTTTTTTCATGATTTGTAATGTGAAATAGAGCAGACATACCAAAAAATAAAAAAAACCCATAAATCTATAGCTTAATAAATTATTGTTAAGTAAACATCCACGTAACCAGTACCCTAATTAAGAAAGAACATGGCCAGCACCCCAGAAACCTCCATCCTAAATACAATGTAAGCAATATCCTGACATTTATGGTAATCACTCTCCTTATTTTTCATTGTTTTGTAATCAGAATATGCATTATTAATGATTATAGTTTAGCTTTTTGAACTTTATGTAGATGGAATTATCATATATGTATTTTTATGCTTGACTCTATTTGCTTAATGTTATAATTACATGGTTTGTTCGTGATATTGTGTATACTTTTTGTTTGTTCATTACTTCTAACTAGACTGCATGTAGACTTGCATGACTGTACCACAGTTTATTTATCCATTCTATTAATGGATTTTTTTTTTTTTTTTTGAGACAGAGTCTCACTTGGTTGCCCGGGCTAGAGTGCTGTGGCGTCAGCCTAGCTCACAGCAACCTCAAACTCCTGGGCTCAAGTGATCCTCCTGCCTCAGCCTCCCAGGTAGCTGGGACTACAGGCATGCGCCACCATGCCCGGCTCATTTTTTCTATATATATATTTTAGTTGGCCAATTAATTTCTTTCTATTTTTAGTAGAGATGGGGTCTCACTCTTGCTCAGGCTGGTTTCGAACTCCTGACCTTGAGCGATCCGCCCGCCTCGGCCTCCCAGAGTGCTAGGATTACAGGCGTGAGCCACCGCGCCCGGCCTATTAATGGATATTTGAGTTGCTTCTATTTCTTAGCTATCATAAAGAATGCTGCTATGAACATATCTCCTGTTGCAGATAGGCATGTGTTTCTGTCAGTTATATACCTTAGAAGTGTAATTATGAGCAAAATAGGTTATGTGTATTTTCAACTTTAGTTTGATAATGCCAGATTGTTTTCCCAAGTGTTACAATTTATATGCACACCAGAAATGTGTAGTGTTGCTCCACAGACTTACCAACAATTGCGTTTTTCTTGGGTATTTATAGCCATTCTGGTGAATGTGTTACTTTTAATTTACTCTCATTGTAGGTTTTTAATTTACTTTTTCCTGATTTCCAGTGAGGTTGAACATTTTTTTCATGTTTATTACATATGAATTTCTGATTTTGTGAATTGCTGGTCCAAGGCTCTTGTCCATTTTCCCACTGAATTATCTGGGGTGGTTAAAAACCCAGATAATTTTTAACCCAGAGTTAAAAAATATTTTTTAAAAGATTCTGGATAAATGTCTTGTGGGGTTGTATGTGCTACACATCTTTTCCCACTCAATTGCTCAATAGCTTGCTTTCTCCATCTCCTAATGACATCTCGGAATGAACAGATGTTCTTAAGTTTATTACAGTCATTTTTGTAAATCTTGCCTTTCATGATTAGTGATTTGTATGTCATATTTAAAAATTATTTTTGCAACCCAAGCTCATGAAGATATTCACTAATAGTATCTTTTATAAGATTTATTGTTTTGTGCATATATATATATTTCTCCATTCATGAACATGGTATTTCTGTATGTATACCATTAATTTCGCTCTAAAATTTTTTATAATTTTTTGTGTGTGAAGGTTTTGCACATTAAGCCATCTTTACAGTAAGCCAGTTTTGCAATAGTTCTACCAGAAATTCAACTTCGGTTGTATCTTATTAATTCTTTTGAGGTACTGCTATATTCTGTTTTCTAAGCTTTTATTTTAGATTTGTCTCAATATATGTAAGTAGATCTGTGTTTTTGTTGTGCATCTGTGCATTCTTTATCAAAGTTTTCTGTTAAAATTCTCTGTTCATAAAATGATTTTGGATGCTTCTTTTTATATGCTCTAGAACAGATCTGAAAACTTTTTTTAAAGGGACAGACAGTAAATATATTAGGGTTTTCGGGCTACTCAACTCTGTTGTAGTGAAAGCAGCCAAAGATAATATGTACATGCATGGGTATGGCTATATTCCACTAAAATTTTATTTATAAAATAAGTGGCAGGTGAATTTGGTCTGTGGGCTTTAGTTTGTTGACCACTGCTTAAACAAAAATGGTGTGATCAATTTCTTAAAAGTTTTAGTTGAATTCACTCATTACACATTTAAATCTGGTACTTATGAAGAAAGCATAGTTTCTTTTATTATGAATCTGTTTCTATTTTAGTTCTCCTTCCTGAGAGATTTCCTAACCCATATTTTCTAAATGTCTCTTGAATTTTTTTTCATTCATCTACTGCAATTTTAATTTCCAAAGGCACTTTCTTATTTCTGTTTGTTCTTCTTATAATGCCCTGTTAATGGTCATCTTCAATGGCTTCATTCTCTTGGATTTTCTACAATATTGTTTACTGTTATTCTTTATTAATACATATTTATGGGATACCTATGATATTTTGATACATGCAGATGTTTAATGATCAAGTCAGGGTATTCAGAATATCTATTACCTTAGTATATATAAAATATATGAATATATATATTCTCTGTTCTATTGATCCATGTATCTATTTTTGTTTCAATACCATGCTGTTTTGGTTACTGTTGCCTTGTTGTATATTTTGAAGTAGTGTGAAGATTCCAGCTTTGTTCCTTTTGCTCAGTGCTCCTTTGTGCTTCCATTGAATTTTGGGATGGTTCTTCTATTTCTATGAAAAATGTCATTGGTATTTTGATAGGATTTGCATTGAATCAGTAGATTGCTTTGGATAGTATGGTCATTATAAAATATTAATTCCTAAACAAAAAGTCTAAAATCCAGAATCCTCCAGTCAGCATTTGCTTTGAACGTCATGTCAGCACTCAAAAAGTTTTGAATTTTGAAGCATTTCATTTTTGGATTTTTAAATTAGGAATATTCAACCTATAATACATAAAATCTCTAGAGTAATGACCTTTTCTCATTCAGAATGTTCACTTATCTTTATTTACTAGAATTGCTGTTATATTTTTATTTTTTTCAGAGGAGCAGGTAGTGATTATTAACCTACCTTTTTTCTTTTAAAATTATTTCTCCTTTATTTTTACCTTTCATTACCCTTGGGGTTTTTGTTGTATCCCTTTTCCATAACTTATAATTTCTTTAGTACTCTAGCATATTAATAGATTTAGATAAAATTTCCTCTGTATATGATAGGTCCTCAGGTTTTCTATGCAGTCAACTCACATTTATTTCAAAAGTAAATGTAATTTTAATATTCATATTCTTGTAAAAGGTCTACCATAGTTTTATTTTTATTTCTACCCTGGTATGAACTTTATGGTGCATTTGCCTTATCACACTTTATAATCTCATCTTTTTTTTTAGGATAAATTATTCTTATTCAACAAGAATGAATGTTGATCAAACTTGTTGTATATTCATTTACATGAATGTCTTTCTCTACTATGAGGTCTTTGTTGTTGAGGAAGGTATGGATCATGGTTAAAAGTTTTTCCATAAATAATAAGAATCAAGCTTGAGAAGGTAATAACAATGGTGATAGCTAATAATTTTAACCAAGCATTTATTATGTGATAGGCACAATTATAGAATCCACACAACAAGCCTTTGAAGTTCTGTAATTATATCCACACATTACCATGTATACATTTTATATGCATATAAAAGGATATGGAAGAATAAGAAATTGGTTAACATTGAAAAGGAACTGAGGTTGGGGATGTTAGTCAAAGGGAGGGACAGCTTTATCTGTAATGTATAAATCTTTTATATGCAAAAGTGATGCATGCATTATCTCTGAAATGAACAATAAATAATGACACATTCAAAAAGGGCCATCAAGTAACTGTTTATAACTGTTTATAACAGCAAAACTTTCAGTATTTGACAAAATAGGACTTTAATATAGACAGGTGAATACTATAAAACCAGTAAAATATTAACAATATATTTACAGACAAAGAATATTAAGGGCTGGTTATAGTATAGCATAATCCACACCTTGTTTCCAAAACAATGAAAGATACAGTTGTAAAGGTTTGCTCCAAAAGTTTGACAGTAATTATCTATGATTGGTAAGATTACAGATAACCATATCCATTTTTTGTTCTTATCCACATTATTATAAAGGAAAGCTGTCCAAAATGAAGAGTATAAACTTTATAAAAGGGAAATAAAACAGTCTTCCCAAACAAAAGGTACAGGTTCATCAGCTATTAAAGGATACTTAAAAGTAACAGTTACTTAATAGAAACAGGATGAGACATAATACATACCTGTAAGTTTTAAAACAAACACCTGATATGCAAGATTTATATGAATAAAAACATAACTTGCCATTAAATAGTAAAAAACAATATGAAAGGCCAGGCGCGGTGGCACACGCCTGTAATCCTAGCACTCTGGGAGGCCAAGGCGGGCAGATCGCTCAAGGTCAGGAGTTCAAAACCAGCCTGATCAAGAGCGAGACCCCGTCTCTACTAAAAATAGAAATAAATTAATTGGCCAACTAAAAATATATAGAAAAAATTAGCCGGGCATGGTGGCGCATGCCTATAGTCCCAGCTACTCAGGAGGCTGAGGCAGAAGGATTGCCTGAGACCAGGAGTTTGAGGTTGCTGTGAGCTAGGCTGACGCCACGGCACTCACTCTAGCCTGGGCAACAGAGTGAGACTCTGCCTCAAAAACAACAACAACAACAACAAAAAAAACCAATATGAAAATATATAGAGTTGTTAAAAATGGTGTTAGGGTGAGAATCAGGGGAGGGGAAAAAGGATAAATTTAGACATTCAATAAATAACATAATTTTGATAGGGATTGGTAATTCTGTATAATATATACACACAAAATGAGACCATTAAAAAAAAGTGGCAGGGTTAACCCAAAAATGAATTTTTCAAAGATTAAAATAAAGGCAAAATATAATTTTTTTATTTTAACATTCACAATTATGAGTTTTCCAAAAGTAATGAAATAATTAATGTAGATAAAGATCTTCAAATATTTATTTTATTCAGTGATTTTTTTCTTGTATGATTTCTCTTAGGCTGACTGACATGTGAAGTATAAGTAAGACATTTGTGCCTTAATACATTCATAGAGATTTTCACCAGTATGAATATTCTTATGTGTTGAAAACCTTTCCTTACCACATAATTTAAAGTCATAGAGATTCCAATTCATAGAGCTTCTCACCATTATGGGTTTTTTTATATTGCTGATACTTGGAACCCCTCCCACAAGCTTTGTCACATTCTTTACATTCATAAGGTTTCTCACCACTATGAATTCTCTGATGTTGAGTAAGGCTAGAGCCACTACGAAAAGCCTTCCCACATTCCTTACATTCATAGGGTTTCTCACCAGTGTGTATTCTCTGATGCCGATTAACAGCTGAGTTACTACTAAAGGACTTTCCACATTCTTTACATTCATAGGGTTTTTCACCAGTATGAATTAGCTGGTGTTGATTAAGTTTTGAGCCACTACCAAAGGCTTTCCCACATTCCTTACATTCATAGGGTTTCTCACCAGTATGAATTCTCCAATGTTGAGTAAGGTCTGAACCACTACTGAAGGCCTTTCCACATTCCTTACATTCATAAGGTTTCTCACCAGTGTGCATCCTTTGATGTTGAATAAGTTTTGAACCACTTCTAAAGGCTTTCTCACATTCTGTACACTCGTAGGGTTTCTCACCAGTGTGAATTCTCTGATGTTGAGTGAGATCTGAGCCACTATTAAAAGCCTTTCCACATTCTTTACATATATAAGGTTTCTCACCAGTGTGAATTCTTTGATGTCGAGTAAGGGCTGATCCAAAACTAAAAGCCTTCCCACATTCATTACATATATATGGCTTCTCACCAGTATGGATTCTCTGATGGCGAGTAAGAGCTGAACCACTACTAAAGGCCATTCCACATGCTTTACATTCATAAGGCTTCTCACCGGTATGAATTCGCTGATGTTGAGTAAGGTTTGAACCACTGCCAAAGGCTTTCCCACAATACTTACATTCATAAGGTTTCTCGCCTGTGTGAATTCTGTGATGCCGAGTAAGGGCTGATTCAAAACTAAAGGACTTCCCACATTCCTTACATTCATAAGGCCTTTCACCACTGTGAATTATCTGATGTCGAATAAGGCCTGATCCAAAACTAAAGGCTTTCCCACATTCCTTACATTCATATGGTTTCTCACCAGTATGAATTCTTTGATGGTGGGTAAGGTTTGAGCCACTACCAAAGGCCTTTCCACATTCCTTACATTCATAGGGTTTCTCACCAGTATGAATTCTTTGATGGTAAGCAAGGTTTGCACCACTACCAAAAGCCTTGCCACATTCTTTACACTCAAAAGGTTTCTCACCAGTATGAATTCGCTGATGTCGAATAAGGACTGAAACAAAACTAAAATCCTTCCCACATTCCTTACATTCAAGGAGTTTCTCATCAGTATGAATTCTCTGATGCTGTGTACTGAAAGTGGATATGTCTTCAGGAGTAAATATCATTTCATTGAAATGTCCTTCCTGAGATCCCTGTTTTCTCTCAAACTGGCTTTTACATTCCCAATCACCTCTGAAACTTGAACACTCAATGCTGTGTTTTGTAAGTGTTTCCATTATCTCTCATCAGGATGATTCTATTCCATAAATATCCTTTTTTCAGAAATAATTCTTGGTCTCAACCTTGATTCACAGTCTGAAAGAAAATATAAAAGCAAACATTCACTTTTTTTGTGTTCTGGGAGAAATTAAACTTTTATAATAGATAGGAAAGACTTAAATGAAATTAATTTTCATAAAAGTGAGTGGCTTATACAATTCTCAAATATGATTGAGCAATTTGAAAAATAGATAAGGAAAGCAGAGAGAATGAGGAAAAGTCACACTAGTAGGTGACGGAGGTATTTAGGAAAATGGATTAAGTCAATTTTTCCTAAATGGCAATTTAGACAAAAATCCTCTGCCAACATGGGGAGCTTAGTAAATATGCAGATGTCTTCGATCTGTCCTAACTTTCTAAGAAGATAAATCTAGTGGTATATACATTTATAAATGAAGATAATTATTAATATCATACCTATTTCTTAGGGTTGTTTGGAGCATTACATGTTTCCTGGGAAAGAAAATCTGGGATAGATGCTCAAGTAATAAATATAATTTGCATATAAACTGTAGGAAACAAAAGACAAAGGTGCTCCAGATGTAGCCCTTTCCAAATGAAAGACTAATGTGCTGAATGAGTATGGAATGAGCAATGGAGAGGGAAGATTCTTCTGTGGTTAGAATATGATTTGTTTATGCCATTTGATAAAAATCAATGTTTCCTCCCAATTTTGTGAGGCTAACCTTGGGAGAACAGAAGAAGGGACTCAGCAAGGCCTAAAACAAAGTAACTGAGAGTCTAATTTTAAAATCAGAGAGGAGGGAAGAAAAGATAAAAGCTAATGTGATACTACTGGAAGATTACAAAAAGGATAAAGATAGATGAGTGTTCTGAACCCCAGGTTTGATGATTACTGAATGATGGTGCTGGGAGAACTGGATAAACACAGGAAAATACAAAAAATTAACTCAAAATGGATCAATTACCTAAATAGAAGAGCTAACTCCTAAAACTCTTTAAAGAAAACATAGGAATTTCTAAATCTTCATGTTCTCAGATTTGGCAGTGGATTCTCAGATTTGACACCAAAAGCACAAGCAATGAAAGAAAAAACACATCACTTTGAATTAATAAAAGTTTTGTGCTTCAAATGGGTACAGGGTGTTTCTATAGGCAGATGGAAAAAAATATAACACTAGAGAGAGCTGATAGTTGTACAACATTATAAATAAAGTATTTGTCACTGAATTTACACTAAACACCACTGAATTGTACACATTAAAATGGCTAATTGTATCTTATACAAATTTGACTTAAGTTTTTTAAAAATGGAAAAAAGAAAAGGAGCTAAAAGGTAACTCAAATGACAAGATGTTTAGTTTCATTAGTAATTATAATGCAAATTAAGATGAGATATTACTAAATGTACTAGGTAAGTAAAAAGCATGATTCTTCCAAATGTCAGCAAAGATGTGGAGCAAAAACTATTAGAAGTAGAAACTCATATAACTACTGAAAAAGAGTTTGGCATCATCTAGGTTAACATGCATTTCCTCTATGACCCAGCAATTCCACTCCTAGGAAAAACATTAACCAAGATGTTCATAACAACATTTTTATTAAAAGCAAAGTGTTGGCAACCCAGTTATCCACAAAAAATATATATTGGATAAAATGTGCTGCAATATAGCCATAAACTTTATGAAATAAATTGAAATAGCATACAGTGGTAAAAATAAACAATATATATCTAAACCATTCAACATAAATTAATTTTTAAAATATTAAACAAAAGTTAAAAGGATACACACAGTATGATGCAATTTATATAAATGTAAAAGCAGGCAAAACTGTATAATATTCTTTAGCGAGTAAAGAAAGTTGGTAAAAAAAATATCCTTATAATAGCAGAGAAATTATTTGTATGAAAGTCTACTTTTAATAGTTATACTTCAGTGGAGAGCGAAAGAGATAAATTTGCTTTGGGCAGGGAGAAGGCTTTGAGGTACTATTAATGTATAGTTTTTAAAAACATGGTCGTTTTATGGGTATTATTATTTAACCTACAATATATTTTATACATGTCTGAATATGTTAATACAAAGTATTTCAGGGAAAAAACCCTCAAATTTTGGGAGGAAAAGAAAAAAAAAGAAACAGAACATTCTTCAATTTATCTCATGAAACTAGTATAGCCATGATACCAAATAAAAAAAGATATCAAATATGAGAGAGAATAATTTCAGGCTAATCTAACTTATGAACATAGATACAAAAATAGTAAAAACATAATTCTAACAAACTGAATATAATAATAAAAAAGCAAACATTACAAATAAGTTGGTTTTATTCAAGAAATAAAAGGTTGCTTAAACATTAAAAAATCTATTAATGTAATTAACTATATATTAACAGATTAAAGAGAAAAAAATCACAATTGTCTCCAGTAAGCAGATAATTTGATAAAATCCAACATACAGTTATTAAACTAAGGAAAAATGAACTTTAAGCAAGCTATGAGTAGAAGGTAATTTCCTTATACTGATGAAAGGTTACCTACAAAAAACAGGAAAGAACACATCAAATGAAATAGAAAGTGCTTGTTCTTAAAGGTTGTAGTAAATAAAATATATAAGTACTAGAAAGTAAGAAACAAAACTGATATTTGCAGATCTTATGATTGCCTAAATGGAATAATCTAAAAGATATATTCATATATCCATTTAATATTATATCCCTAACTTATACATAAAAGTAAGTCTGAGATAAATGGCTTAAATTTTAAAAAATTAATTTTATAAACCTTAGAGGACTATGTGCCACTTATAAATTTATTACCTCTAAATTCCAAATTCACATTTTATTCACCTTTATTCATTCTGTGAAAGTAGACCTGGCCTTTATAAATATTTTTCCTTGCCAGAAGAATGTTAAGCTTTTGTCAGTAGAAGATGTCTGAAACATATCACAGGAGGAAGGGGTGTCCCCTCCTGCTTCTGGTGTGCTTGCCTGGCAGGCTTCTCCAGCATCCCGGTCTACCTCCTGCAGCACATTCAGCTTCCCCAGAGCCCAGCTCCTGCAGCATGGGTGGCTTCACCAGGCTTCCTCAGCACAAGCAGCTTCTCCAGCTCCCAGCTCTTAAAGCACAAGGTGGCCAGTGGCACCCAGATGCTTCTTATGGCAGTTTTGTAGCAAATGCTTCTGGTACAACAACTAGCCCTACCCTAGAGTGTGGATTTCTGGCAAATTCTGGAGGGCAGATTTCCAGCAAGTTCCACCAGTGCAGCATCACAGCAGGGACAGGACTTGGGTAAGGCAAGTGAGGCACGCAGGGCACAAAATCTGAGGCACTCACTCTCAGGTACCAACTGTGCACTATGACTCTGAGAATGACTGCCTTAAGAATGAGGAAACTATGGTGCAAAATATGAGGCATTTGTTCTCAGGGTCACGCAAGCATAGAGTTAACACCTCAGAGTGAGGTTTTCTTTGTGTCTTGCCTCACCTTAGTCCTAGCCCTTCACCATAGCAATTACTCTGCCATTCAGTGAGCCACAGATGTGCTTTCTCCAATAAGGTCTGCGTCTTAGCCCTGGGAAGGCTTCTTCCTTGGGCACTCGATCTCCACCATTAGGAGCAGTGGCTGCTCTTTGTAGCTGTGATTCTTGTGGCCTTTAGAGCTTCCTTTACTTCTTACTATATGATCTTTTGTTACTCTACTCTCATTATATTAATATTTAATTTTTTATATAAAACTTTCCCAGTTCAAATTACTGTATTTTTAGTCTCTTGATTAGATATTGACTGCAACAGAATTGATGCCTGAAGTGGTCCCAGGAGACAGGCCTGCAAAGATGGAATTTGGGCATTAGTTCGGTCATGCCTTTTAGCCATCCCTTGAATCTTTGTTGCACTGAGCTGTTCTATTCTTTTTACTAATCCTTTGGGCTTGACTAGAGTGCAGAGCTCCAGGCCAACAGGATTTGGGATACTAGAAATCCATGGCATATAGTGACTTCATAATTAATCAAACTGGGGTTGATTGTGATGAAGTGCCAACTAAAGCAAGTGCCTTGGGAGCCAAATAGTTGTTGTACTTAACCATTGTGGCAGTAATGATGACTTATAAGGACTCTGGTGTAGGATGAAGTCATTTGCATCCACTTTAGTGCTTACAAAGAGAAACTGACAAGTTCATGTTTATTAATTCTCAGCTTAAGTCACAGTCTGAGAACCAGAATATTTCCATAAAAACCCTAAAAGAATCTCCCATTTCTTGTAGTCGCAGGGCTGACATTGCTAAAAATCAACACAGAATTGTTCAGGTTGCTGAACTATGATGACAGTTGAATTCAGTCTTACCGTGTTTTTCATGTGAAAGTTGGGAGACTGGTAAATAACAGGATCCTAAAATTTGGAGTTGAGACATCTGAATAGGACCCAAATAAAACTGACAATCTTGAACTCCAAGTCATTTTGGGACTCTCTTACCAGTGGAAATAATTTGCAATCAAGCATCTGAGAAACTAGCTTTCCTCCAATTGAAAACACTGTGATAACATCATCTGGAGTAATGCCTTCAGAGGGCTTGCTCATTCTCTTCAAGACCCACCAGAACCATTCTTTTGCCACTAGATCTATAATGAGAATCCAGTATCAGTATAATTCAAGGTGACAGCTAAATACTATGACCCAGGAGGAAATAACTTAGTGTATTATTAATAGTTTGCTAGGGCTGCCATGCCACAATACCACAGACTGGGTGGCTTAAATAATAGAAATTTGTTTGCTTACAGTTCTGGAGGTTAGAAGTCTAATATTAAGGTGTTTGTAGGTTTGGATTCTTCTGAAGTCTCTCTCCTTGGCTTGTACATGATCACTTTCTTGCTGTGTGCTCACATGGTCTTTCCTCTGTGTGTGTGAGGATCCTTGGTGTCTCCTTGTGTATCCAAATTTCCTCTCTTATAAGAATAGCAGTCAGATTGGATGAGGGTACACCCTAATGGCGTCATTTTAATTTAATCATCTCTTTAAAAGTCCTATTTCCAAATACATTCTAAAGTCACATTCTAAAGATACTGGGGTTTAGGCTTTCAACATAGGAATTTTGGGAAGGACACAATTCAGCCCATAACACTCACAAAAACAAGGATAGTGGGAACAGAGTGACAGTGCTCTAACTACCTTTTTGTATAGTTTTAACTTTTGGAACCTGTTAATATTTTACATACTCTACAATCAAATCAACAAGGGCAGAGTATTAAAAGTCAAACAGAATACAAATGGGAACAAACAAACTTAAATGTATTTCAAATGAATAACATAAGCACTCTGTGATGGAAAAAAAATGAATCCAAATAAATTAGAGCACAATATTTTGACTATGTACCCTCAGTCTAAAGATAAAGAGAACTATAAACAAATACTGAGCTCTACTTAGTATGCTTGATTTTTACTACAGTATAGGTTAGCATTCTAAAACTTTATATATTCTAGAATTGAACAAATTAGTAAATATGAGGAAAATGGATGCCAGGGTTTTAACTACAGGAGAAGGAAGACACAAATGTGGAACAGGTTATGACTAGAATGAATGCCTATAGTCTTATCACTTAGATCTTGGTTTCTGAATATTCTTCACTGTAAGAAATAAGAGCTTTTTAGAGAAGTGATTTATTCTAGGCTGGAGCTAAGAGAGTATTTGGAAATGAGCCCAGAACATCTTTTCATTCCAGGAAGAAAATGCTCAGAGAATCAGAGAGACAAGTCAAAAGGACACAGAAGCCAGCCTTAATGGGCTCCCCCTGGCCAATATAAGACAATTTGAGTATCAAAATAAATAGTAACAGATTTATAATCCATTGAGTCAAGTAAAAATCTATGAATTCATATTGACAAATTAACAAATAAGTCAGGGAGAAGGGAAAGCTCTAAAGCTCTTTATAGTAGAATGCCAACTAATTAATATAGACAAAATAATGGAAATAAAAATAAACAAAAAACCCTGTCATTTTGAAAATATCATAGTAATAACAGATCCAACATTAATTATCAATGGATGCTAAAACCAGTGAGTGAAAGTTTGATGACAAGTTATTTACACAGTTTCAAAATCTCTCTCCACAATTATCTATTCATTACAAATAGACAATTACCTATTTTACAGTGGAGAAACACGGTAGATATCACCTTAACAAATTATCAAAGTTAACATCTCCAGAGATGGGACAAATCAACATCATGTATCTTCTGATCTGATGCACTGAGAAGGATACACTATCACTTCTGTGGTGTTCCTGCCACAAAATTGACAACCAAGGCAAATCCAAATTAAGGGATTTCCTACAAAATAATTGGTTTACCCTCTCCAAAAATGTCAAGGCCAAGAAAAAGAGAGAACAACTCTTCCAGATTAAAGACTAGAGAGAAACAATAAGTAAATTAAATCTGTGATCCTAGACTGAATCCTAGACAATGTGTGGGGAGAGGGTAGGATGGACTGCTATAAAGAATATCATTCGGATGAGTGAAAAATTTTAAATATGCATTATGGTTTAGAGAATGGTATTATATAAATATTAAACTTTCATATTTTAATAACTACTGTGGTTATATAAGAGAATACTCTTATTCTTAGGAAATAACATACTGAAGTATTTAAAGGTGAAGGGGCAAAATGCCTGCTACTTATTCTAAAATGGTTTAAATAAAATTGTGTGTGTGTGTGTGTGTGTGTGTGTGTGTGGAGTGAAAGGAAGAGAAAACAATTAAGTTCATATGAGAATGGTAATGCAAATAGGCCAAAATGTAACAATTGGTAAATTTGAGTAACTGGTACACAGGAATATTGCATTCTATTCTTGTAACTTCTGTAAGTTTGAAATTTAATAAAAATTTAAAATTTACCCAAACAAAAACATTCCTAAGTAATTCTCAATGTAAAATATGAAACTTAATGGAAATACAAACTACCTAGAAATGTGGTAAAAGAGAGCAATACATATATCAAAAACTGGACACTGAGAAATTACCAAATAAAAGAATAATTAATAGAATTAAATGCCTGTAAAAAAGAACATAAAATCAATTTGAATTCACTATCACAACAAAAGAATCTTTAAAAAAGAATGATGAAGGGCCAGGTGCGGTGGCTCACGCCTGTAATCTTAGCACTCTGGGAGGCCGAGGTGGGCGGATC
>VBSM01003212.1:3478643-3489823 GCA_008086735.1 Cheirogaleus medius
CTGCCTCGGCCTCCCAGAGTGCTAGGATTACAGGCGTGAGCCACTGCACCCAGCTGTAGCAGTCTTTCATACATTTCGTTTTAGGGAGGGTGTAGGGCACAGTTACAATGTGGTTATCTTTAGTGTGCAGGGTCTCGAGTGACCCCAGTTCCTGGTATAGAGTTTCTGTGGAATTTTCCTGTCTTACCTTACTAAGGCAGAAGTTGCTGTAAGCAATTTACAGAAGCAAGAGCGGCAGCAGTTTAGCAGTTACATAGGGGTTGTTCAGGGGGAGGGGTTTTGCTTAGTGGACTTTTCCTTTTCTCTATCATAATAACCAGCAGTAACAGTATAATCTTCTGCAGTCTGGTCAAAGTAATCTTTAGCACAGATATCAATATTTTGCTGGAGAACAAGACTGACTGTACTTGATGATCTGCAACGTATAGCAAGCAAGAGCGGTGTTCTTTGGATGCCATCAACTACACTTACATTTGCTTTTTCCTTTATTAATAATTCCACCACTTCCATTTTTCTTTCTCTCAGAGCAAGCAGAAGTGGTGTGAGTGGATCCTTGTTTGTTGTTTCCATAATGGCACCATGAAAACGTAGTTTTGCTGCTATTGATAAATTGATAAATCACCATTAAACACAGCATAGTGGAGAGCAGTGTTGCCGCAGACATCCACAACACTGGGATCGGCACCACGTTCTAAGAGCATAATTACACATTCTGGTGCCTGGCGTTGTACGGCCTTCATCAGAGGTGTCCTGTTTTCGCTGTCACAGGTTAAGCTCACATTTTCTGTCCAGCAGGAAAGTTACCACCAAATAGAGAGCAGTCCTCTTCTTCTTGTCTGTCTTATTCAGCAACCCGCTGTTACAGTAAAAGATCTTCTGCACTTACTGGAGTTCACCCCCGTAGACAGCTCTGTGGAACCTCTCCAGATCTTTCAACAGGACGACATATTCCCGGGGATAAGTAGACGTTGCTGCCTTTCTCATGCAGGGGAGGTTGGGTCACCCTCGAAGGGACATAGGTTGTCCCCATCTTGCCGCTCAAGCTGAAAGCTTCTTTCGGGTAGAGCCTTCCAGATCCGAGACCCTTTGCACATTTTTTATTTTTTATTTTTTTTATTTTTTATTTTATTTATTTTTTTTTTGAGACAGAGTCTTACTTTGTAGCCCAGGCTAGAGTGAGTGCCGTGGCGTCAGCCTAGCTCACAGCAACCTCAAGCTCCTGGGCTCAAGCAATCCTTCTGCCTCAGCCTCCTGAGTAGCTGGGACTACAGGCATGCGCCACCATGCCCGGCTAATTTTTTCTATATATATTTTTAGTTGGCCAATTAATTTCTTTCTATTTTTAGTAGAGACGGGGTCTCGCTCTTGGTCAGGCTGATTTCGAACTTCTGACCTTGAGCTATCCACCTGCCTCGGCCTCCCAGAGTGCTAGGATTACAGGCGTGAGCCACCGCGCCCGGCCTGCACATTTTTTAATTGGGGTTATTTGTTTTCATGTTAAGTTTTGAAACTTCTCTGTATATTCTGGATATAAGTCCTTTCTCTGATATATGATTTGTAAGTATTTTCTCCCAAACTGTGCCTTGTCTTTTTTAATAGTGTTCCTTGAATAGGATCAGTTTTAATTTTCTATTAAGTCTGACATATCAATGTGTTCATTTATAGATTGTCCTTTTGGTCTCATGTCTAACAACTCCTTGTCTAATCCTGTAGGGGATGGACTTAGAAGAAAGGATGGATGGATGGATGGAAAGAACGTGAGCAAGGTGAATGAAGGGTCAGGTGAAAATGGCTGCCCAAAGCTGCTTGTTTGCTGAGTGCAAAGGTCAGCTGAAAACAGCTGACCTGTATGGAAGTTGTTAAAGAAATTAGCGAACAGCCCTGACCCTTTGCACGTGTCCTTGGAAATAAATACGTGGAGGAAGTTAGGTGAGGAGGCCATTTTCTTCTTTAGGTTTTGGTCTCTCTCCTTCTCTCTAAACACTGTGTTTCAAGTGATTATTCATTTCTTTTTTGTTTGTTTGTTTGTTTGTTTGTTTTTGTTTTTTTGTATTTCTTTTTTTTTATTCTTTTTCTTTTTTTTTTAATTTGTTTTCCTGGTCAATCGCTGGTTGAATTATTCATTTCTTCACTACAGAGCTCAGGAGCAAAAAAGCAGTGGCAACATAATCCCAGGTCATTATGATTTTCTCCTATATTTTCTTCAAAAATTGTTAATTGTTTTATGTTTTAAATTTAGATCTATAATACATTTTGAGGTAATTTTTGTATAAATTAGGAGATTTGTCAAGGTTTTCAGATATGGATGATAAGTTCCAACATTATTAGAAAGATCATTCTTCATTGAATTGATTTTGCATCTTTGTTAAAAATCAAATGGCTATATTTGTGTGAGTCTCTTTTTGGGCTTTGTTCTTTTCCATTAATCTTTCATTCTCTTCACCTAACATACTGTCTTGACTACTTAGGGTTTCTCAACCTCAGCACTATTGATATTTGGGGCTGGATAATTCCTCGTTGTGGTGAGCTATTTTGTGCTTGTAGTATACTTAGCAGCATTCCTGGCCTCTACCTTGTAGATGCCAATTGCACCTTTCCAGTTGTGACAACCAAAAACTTTCCCAAAGAGAACAAAATCACCCCTTGGTTGAGTAACACTGTGTTAGAGCTTTGAAAATATTAAACATAGTTAAGTTCCTCTTTAGATAGTTCCAACATCTGTTTCATATCTGAGTCTGTTTGTTGTTGCTTTTTGTGTCTTGAGTGTGTCTTTATTTTTCTTACCTTTTCATATACCTTGTGATTTGCTATTGTTGTTGTTAAGAACCAGACATCTTGTTTAGGATAGTAGTGTGCAGAAAAGAGTTAACATAGCAGGCCTGAGACTATTTATCTTTAGAAAAATGACTGCTTATGAGGTTAGTCCGTAGCTTCCGTGTAGAACTTAGATTTCAGACGAGTTTTTGAGGTCTTAACTGATAAGAGTGGCTCACTTTGCCTAAACTATTTGTGCAAACAATATGGTTCATGCTAAACATGTGCTTTCCTTCTGGGAGTCTGAAATTCTGGTGACCAGCCCCCAATAAAAACACAAGGCACTGAGTCTCTAGGAAACTTCCCTGGTTGGCAATATCTCACATGTGTTGTCACAACTCATTGCTGGGAGAATTAAAGTCCCATATGACTCTACTGGGAAAGGACCCCTGAAGTGTGTACCTGGTTTTCCCTGGACTTTCCCCCATGTGCCTTTTCTCTTTACTGATTTTTGCTTTGTATCACTTCACTATGAGTTTCCCAGTGAATCATCAAACCTTGGAGGCCTAGGGGTTGGTCTTGGGGTGTTCTCACACAGTAGTATCTGAGGAAATAATTTTTATGACTGCATGGGCATACCTTTCCTTCTGCAAAGCCTTAAGTATGGCATTTTGAGTTAATCCAGTTATGTTAATAACTAAGCAAGACAGAAGATTTGTACCATCTGATTGCATTTAATCTATCTAAAAAATAGATTAAAACTATTAGAAAGCTAAGATATTAATACTCTAAGTCAGGACGGTGGTTAGCTGGGGTTAGGGCTGGGGATCAGAAATGGTCACATGGAAGGGACGTTTTTTTCTTGAGATACCAACAAGTTGCTATTCCTGTGTTTGTGTGGCGTTATACTGAACGTACACATTTACGCACTTCAAGTATTTTCTATTTCACAATAAAAATTTAAGGGAAAAAATGTTTAAATTACCTGATGAATTTGAAATACTGAAAAATTACTGTCAGAAAGTTTACATATAAATCTACATGATCTACACGTAGGAAAGGAAGCAAATGAAAAAAAGCTCGAAAGTATGTCCTTCAGCAAAAAGAATGTCATGACTAATATTTATAAAATAATATAATCATGAACGTTAATTTCAATCAAACCCTTTAAGGTTAATTGGAGGATGGGAATAAGGTATTTGTTTGCCCATGTGAGGGATGCTACATACACCCTGGTTCAAGGAGGAGTTCTCATGGATTCTTAGGCAGAGGAAGGAAGGGAGGGGAACGGCCACATACACCCTTTTCCCCTTCATTTTGCCCCAAGCCGGTGCTTGTGGGATAAGAGCTTTCCACTCAGCCAGGCAGAGTCAGCACAGACTCGCCACTCGTTTGGCACAGTCTTACCTGACTTTCTTGCCACACCATGTCTGTCAGAGGCTCACGCAGTGAGTTCTGCCTGAAAAGAATTGCACCATCCCACGGAGGCTTTGCTATGGCTGGCCGGTCTCTGGACTACATTTCCCAGGGGCCGTCGCGTCCAAAGCTGCCGACAGTCTAAAGACGGCGTTGGTTTGTCGTCCTCCCTTGCGGAGCTGCGCGGGCTTGCAGAGGGAGAGCAGCGTGGAGGCCTCAGCTGCAGCGTTTTAACGCGGCCTGGAGTTCTCTCAAGCTCCCGGCCACAAGCGTGAGCGGTGTGCGGGCGACAGTCTTTGCCCGGCGAGGGGGTGGGAGCTCCAAGGCAGGGTCTGTCAGTTGGGGTTCCGGGCTGGTAGCAGATGTCCGGGCTCCGGACTACATTTCCCAGAGTCCAGCGAACACCTGACCACTTCCTGTCAGCGCCCGGCCCTTCCGGGACGATGGCGGGGTCGCGCGCGAGCCTCTGCAGCACCGCAAGGCCGGCGAGCGAGTGTGCTGTCTGGAAGCAGAAGGACCGGGAGCGGCGGAGGCCAGGGGTGAGGGGAGTGAGGGGTAACGCTTTTGGCGAGTGCTGTTCGTGCGATCTCGGCGGGAGCCGCGGGGGTGTGTGCGTTTAGGCGCGTGCCCGGGCGACGGGCCAGTGACTGTAGTGGACTATTTAAATGCGATTGTATGTACGTGATTATGACTGCGTCGCCATGTGCGTGATAATGTGTGTAATGAACGTGGTGCGGGATCAAAAAGAATTGTGCGTTGCGTTTAGTCACAGGCATCGTCATTCGTGAATGTGTGGAGAGCAGTTTCTGTGGTGGCCGGTACCTGGATTCGAGTGGGGGCAACGTAGGATGGAGTAGGAGACAGCGTAGACGAAATATTTCAAGAGTTTCTTTGTAAATGGGAGCAGAGAAATGGAGCAGCAGCTGGGAGGTAGGGGGGAGAATTACAACCCATCAGGGAACTGTTGAGAATGAGCCACGAGAGGAGGGGAAGGTCCAGGCGAGGGTGAGTAAATCAGGCTCACCTGTGTGGGTGTAGACAGTAATAAGAACAAGCAGGCTACCTGCCCCATTACCAGACCCAGTGGTAAGAGGCTGTGGGGGTGAGGGGGACATTGAGAGGGCTGCAGAATCCTCTGGTTAGAGCCAGATTTCAGTTAGACTCAGAAGATGGAGTGTTCAAGGAAGTGATTGAAGATAAAAGAGGAGCTGGTGGTTAATGAATTAGGAATTCCAGAAGTTGTACTTTGAAAGTGTCGATAGTTGGCGAGAAATGAGAAAAGGGGACAGATGGGACCTAATGGTGAGTACAGTGTCTGAAAAGGGAAATGACTAGAGACCTGGGGCTTCTTGTACTAGATAAACATGAATGCAGGTGATATTGACACTTACTCTGTTTGGATGCAAGATAGTTTTGGAGAGGTAGCCTTGACATAGTGAAAGGTGATTTCTTTAGTATCTCTCAGGGTAGCTGAAGATAAAAGCCTCAACAGTGATTGAGGTAGGCAGAATGACGACCCTGCAAAGATATCCACTTCCTAATCTCTGGAACTTGTGAATATGTTATCTTCTGTGGCAAAAGGGACTTTGCAGAAGGTATTCAGTTAAGAACCTTTAAGTGGGGGAGATTATCCAGTGAGCTCATTATAATCACATGGGTGCTTAAAGTCAGTGAATTTTTCCTCTCTAAAGTCAGAGGGAGATGTGACCACAGAAGAATGGTCAGAGAGATGTAATGTTGCTGGCTAGATAGGGGAAGAGGGCCATGAGCCAAAGAATATTGGTAGCCTCTAGATTAAGCTGCAAAACATAAGGAAACAAATTCTACCCTACAGCCTCCAGAAAGGAACACAGCCCTCCTGAAACCTTTATTTTAGCCTAGTGAGACCCATCTCAGACTTCTAACCTGCTGAACTGTAAGGTGCTAAATCTGTATTACTTTAAGCCAGTACATTTGTGATAGTTTCTTAAAGCAAGAGTAGAAAACTAATACAGTGGTGTGGAGTAGTCTTGGTCCCTGTGACATAAGGGTAGCCCAGTTCCTATTGAATGTTGAAGACTTCAGGTAAAGAATATAAATCCCCTCTTCACCTGTAATATAATTTCCAGTTTTGCTGCATTTTGATATTTTCTAACTTTGGAACTTAATGAATTTTTCTTTATGATCTAACATATAGTCAGGCGATAGTTACTTATTTGTCTTGCACTTGAATTTTCTCAAATTGAGAGGTGTATTAAAATCCTCTATTAATTACATTTTATCTCACATTATTTCTCCCTTATGAAAGTTGTTGCTTTGTTGATACATAGATATTCATAATTGTTATGTTTATTGTGAATTGAAGTCTTTAGCATGCTCAAGATCATGGCCCTTATTCTGTTTGCATTTGCCTTCTATACACTGTATTTGTTCATAATTAAACTTTTTATTAAAATTTATCATATACAGACAGGTGTATACATAATACAATTAAACAACCAATACATGTATACCATGGAGTACTATTCAGCTCTAAGAAACAATGGTGATATAGCACATCTTGTATTTTCCTGGATAGAGCTGGAATCTATACTACTAAGTGAAGTATCCCAAGAATGGAAAAACAAGCACCACATATACTCACCAACAAATTGGTATTAACTGATCAGCACCTAAGTGGACATATAGGAATTACATTTATCGGGTATTGGGCAGGTGGGAGGGGAGAGGAGGGAGGAGGGAATGGGTATATGCATACATAATGAATGAGATGTGCACCATCTGGGGGATGGTCACATTTGAAGCTCTGACTTGAGGGGGGAGGGGAGGCAAGGGCATTATATGTAACCTTAAAATTTGTACCCCCATAATATGCTGAAATTTAAAAAAACAACCAATACAATCAAAACTATACAGTTTATGTTAATTAAGTTTGTGTAATAAGCACCCAGATCAAGAAATACTACTTGTACCCTAGAAGTCCCTGTTCAGTCAGTAGCTCCCCCAGAGTAACCACCATACATCAGTTTTGTCTGTTTTTTGCCTTATATATAAACAATTATGTAGTATGTACCCCTTTTGTGTTGGCTTCTTCTGTTGAACATTATGTTTGTGAGAATCATCCATGTTATGTTTAGAAATAGTTTATTTGCGCTCACTAAATAGTATTCTAATGCATGAATATACCAACTGTATTTGTTCATTCTACTGTTGATAGACATCTGGATTGTTTCCAGGTTTGGGCTCTTGTGAATAATGATGCTGTGAGCATTCTTGTACTTGTTATTTTGTGTTCATATGTATGCATTTCTGTTGGGTATATTCCTAGGAAAGGAATCAATGGGTCATAGAGTATGTGAATCATTTTAAGGAGATACTGTCCATTTTCCAAAATGGCTGAACCAGTTAGTACTCCTATCAACAGTATGTAAGTTCCAATTGATCCAACTTCTTATTAACACATGGTATTGTCAGACTGTAAAATTTTTGCCAGTACGATGGATATGTAGTGGTATTGCATTGTGATTTTTCCTAGTGTACTTGAGTGCCTTTGTTTTAATGTCCGTTTGGATATCTTCCTTTGGGAAATGCCAGATCAAGTCCTTAGACTAGTTTTGGGAGAACTTGTCTGTTTTTTTATTATTGATTCTTAGTAGTTCTTTATGTAGTCTGGATGTCAGCCCTTTGTCAGCTGTGTGTATTACAGATATCATCTCCTAGTCCATGGTTTGCACTTTCACTCATTCTCTTCTGGTGAACTGAAATTGCATTATAAAATATAGTCTGATTTATTATTTTTTCCCCTTGTGATTTATAATCCAGTTCAGAAAATCTTTGCCTATCCCAAAGGTATAAAGATATTCTGTATTTTCTTCTAGATTTATTATTTTCACATGTAGATGTACAAACCTGGAAATGATTTTTATATATATATATATTTTTTTGAGGGTAAATCTTGATTCATTTTCTCCTTATAGATATTAAATTGACCTAGCACCATTTATTGAAAAGACCATCCTTTCTCCCAGGTAATTTCTTCCATCTGAAATCTACCTTGTCTGATACTAATGTAGCCACTTGAGCATTTATTTTGATTATGATTAATATGGTATGTCTTTTGCCATCCTTTTACTTTTAACCTTCCTTTACCACTATACTGGGGGGAACTGACATCTTGAAAATAGCTTTTCATCCAATGAATGTGATAAATTCCTTCATTTGTTTAGGTCTTCTTTAATTTCTCTCAGTGTAATTTGTAATATATGAAGGCCTTGTACATAATATTAGATTTATTGGTATTTGAATTTTCTGCTATTATAAATGTTGAAATTTTAAATCTAACTTTTAATTTCCTACTTTTTAATTGTATATTAAAATGTAGTTAACATTTGTGCCCTGAGTTTACATTTGTATTCTTAAATGTTCCTACATTTCTCTCCTCTGCCCCGCTTTAAAAGGTGACATCTTTTTGTCTCCCAGTAATTACAGATGAGGCAATCAGCAAGCCTAGTCTCTAATTTTCCATTCTCTAACCTTTATCCTCATATTAGTTATCTATTGCTGTGAAACAAATTACCCAAAATAGTAATATTTATTATCTTACACCATTTTTGTGGATCATGTATTTAGAAGTGGCTTAGCAGGAAGGTCTGACTCAGGGTCTCATTAGGTTGCAGTCAAACTCTTGGCCAGGGCCGTAGTCATCTGAGGCATAACAGGGACTAAAGGATCACCTTCCAAGATGGCTGTCACATGGCTATTGGCAGTAGACCTTGGTTCCTCACCATGTAGACCTCTCCACCAGACTGCTTCAGTGTCCTCATGACATACCATCTGGATTTCTCCAGAGTAAAAGGACAGCAAGAGTGTATATGGTGGAAGCCACGTGACTTTATGATCTATCCTCATACTTCATCATTTCCACAATATCTTTTTGGTACCCAGGTCAGCCCTATTCAGTATAGGAGGCAGCTACATAATAATATTGTGAATACCAAGTACTAGGTACCTTTGGGGGCCATCCAGGATGCTGGTTACCATAATCCCCATCTTACTTTTTTATTTAGATTTGCATTAAAATATGTTCAGCATCACTGCTGTCCTTTGCTGAAATTCTCTATTGTCTCTTTTGTGAGAATATATCCTACAGTAGTTTCTTCAGAAAGTACTCGTGTGGCCAGAAGTGGTGGCTCAAGCCTGTAATCCTAGCACTCTGGGAGGCTGAGGCAGGGGATCGCCTGAGGTCAGGAGTTTGAGACTAGCCTGAGCGAGAGTGCAACCCTGTCTCTACTGAAAATAGAAAAAAAATTACAGGTGGTGCGTGCCTGTAGTAGCAGCTACTCGGGAGGCTGAGGCAGGAAGATCACTTGAGCCCAGAAGTTTGAGGTTGCTGTTAGGCTGATGCCACGACACTCTAGCCCGGGCAACAGAGTGAAGCTGTCTCAAAAAAAAAAAAAAAAAGTATTCGTGTGAACGTTATTCCCTAAGTTCTTGCATCATAGCACTCTTTATGTCCTTCATACTTGAATGACAGCTTGGCTGGATATAAAGTGTTTGACTCCTTCATTTATTCTTCCCCAAATGTATTGGAAGAATTATTCCACTATATGGGGTATTGAATTTAGCAGTGGAGAAGTCTAATGACAACTGAATTTTCTTTTTCTTATAGTTGATATTTTTATCTTGATTCTCTGTGGTTTTAATCTAATAATTTTATTAGGTAATATTTGGGTATTGATGACTTTGGGTCATTTTCACCTGCATTATGTGTGTCTTTTCATTATATTTACTTATGCTTTATTTTAGGAAATGTCTCTTGAATGTTAAAACTGTAGTTTTAGATATTCTTTTTCTTTAATTTTGATTTCCTCTTAGAGGCTCTGCTTATTTGCATATTGGATCTCTCCTCTGACTTTAATTTTTCTTCCAAAATTTTTATCCCATCTTTGTTACGCTTTGGTCACTAATTTCTGTATTCTTTGTTTCATACTATATTTTCTATAGTATTTGTCATGCCTCATGCTCCTTGTAGTTTGTTTAGAGATGGGGTCTCTCTGTGTTGCTAAAGTTGGCTTCAACCTCGAACTCCTGGGCTCAAGCGATCCTCCATCCTCAGTCTCTCAAGTAGCTGAGGCTACAGATATGCAGCATCACACCCGGCTAGTTTATTCTTCATTTCTGAAATGGTTTTGCCTATTTTCTCTTTTGTTTTTGAATTCTAACTCTCATCTATAGTCTATCCATCACTTTTCCCCTTTCCTGATATCACATATTTGTGCATGTGGTCTTGTTTTAGAGCTGCAATTATATAATGTTTTTTTTCATTCATATATATTGGGTGATAATTTTTTATCTTTGATGGTTTTCAGTGAGTTTTCTCTGTACAGAGGGGAATTTTGTCATACTTTTCATACTTTCATGTAACTATCTTAGACCCAGTGTTTCTGACTTTTTTTTTTTTGAATGTAATAGATTTTTCTGGACTAGCTGTCACTGGTATTTTCCTGTGAAAAAAGGGAATGGGGCAAGGACAGTTTTGTAGGTTTTGCTGCTCAAGAATTCCCTCCTCTTTTATTACAGTAGAAGACACAGTTTCTTTAAAAGTTGGCCCCTTTGAATAGCCAGGCTTTCTTTGCCATTTAGAACCTAAACTGGTTCAGAAGGACTCCTACTGTCAGCTATGAGTTCACCTAGTGTCTTCTCTGCTATAAAGACTACAGGCAAGCCCCCACCTCATTTTATGAAGCCAGCATTACCCACATACTAAAACCCAGACAAAGCATATCTTATAAGAATTGGGTTGCAAAAATTCTCAACAAAGTACTAACAAACTGTGTCCAATAATGTATAAAATGAATTATGCAACATGAGTGAGTGAGATTTATACCAGGAATACAAGGTTGGCTCAACATCTAAAAATCAATTAATATAAGGCTGGGTGTGGCAGCTCACACCTGTAATCCTAGCACTCTGGGAGGCTGAGGCCGGAGGGTTGCTTGAGCTCAGGGATTCAAGACCAGCCTGAGCAAGAG
>VBSM01003212.1:3516060-3561815 GCA_008086735.1 Cheirogaleus medius
AGAATTTATTCCAGATCTAACTTTATCATTATGTTGTATCATTGGCATTTTTCCTTATAACAAATCCTTTATTGGATGTTTTAAATTTACACGATAAAGTAGTTCCCCTCATATTCAAGGTTTCTCTTTCCAGTTAACCTCAGTCCAAAAAATATTAAATGGAAAATTCCAGAAATAAACAATTATAAGTTTTCAATTGCATGCCATTCTGAGTAGTGTGATGAAATCTCACACTGTCCACTCCACCGAACCCAGGATGTGACTCATCCCTTAGTTCAGAATATCCACTCTGTATATGCTACCTGTCCACTAGTCACTTAGCAGACATCACATCTGAAAAGCACAGTATAGCCTGGGCGCGGTGGCTCACGCCTGTAATCCTAGCACTCTGGGAGGCCGAGGCAGGCGGATCGCTCAAGGTCAGGAGTTCAAAACCAGCCTGATCAAGAGCGAGACCTCGTCTCTACTAAAAATAGAAATAAATTAATTGGCCAACTAAAAATATATGGAAAAAATTAGCCGGGCATGGTGGCGCATGCCTGTAGACCCAGCTACTTGGGAGGGTGAGGCAGAAGGATTGCTTGAGCCCAGGAGTTTGAGGTTGCTGTGAGCTAGGCTGACGCCACGGCACTCACTCTAGCCTGGGCAACAGAGTGAGACTCTGTCTCAAATAAATAAATAAATAAATAGCACAGTATATACAGGGTTGGGTACTATTCAAGGTTTCAGGTATCCATGAGGGGTCTTGGAACGGATCCCCCTTGAATAAGGGGGAATATTGTACTGTATCTCATGGATATGTTACACTTAATAATGGTTATATTTAGGTATTTCTATAATTATAGATATATGAATTTACATTTAGAATTTATATTACACAAAATCTCTGAAGCTGTGAAGTCCAATATGCTGGCTTGGCGACATCTGGTTATTGAGCAGTTGAATTGTGGCTAGTCCAAATTCTGATGTGTATAAGTGTAAAATATATATCAGATAGTGAAGACTTTAGAAACAAAATATGTAAAATATCTCAATGATTTTTATACTGATTACACTCTGAAATAACATTTTAGCTATATCAGGTTAAATAAAACATTAAAATTAATTGTACCTGCTTGTTTTTACTTTTCAATGTGACTACTGAAATATTTAAGATTATGTATGCACCTTGCATATTACTCTATACTTCTAGAACGTTATTACTAGAAAATTTTAAATTACAAATGTAGCTTGCATTACAATTCTTTTGGACAGTGCTATTCTAAGGTGTTCTCTGGTCCTAAGAGTCTCAGATCAAATACCCCCCTCTATGGACTTCATTTCTGCTCCATCTCTGCTTTAGACGGAGATGGAGCACAAAAAAGATGCTGAATGATTTGGTCAATGCACACATGGACATGGATGGAGAAGAGAGGGGCACATAAGAGGGGCCTGGACTGCCTGGCTCCAACTCTCACTAGGATGAGAGAATTCACTAGAATTCCTATTCACTAGAATGGGAGAGATTAGGGAGCACCTGTTGGATGGGGCTCTGTTAGGAAGTTTCAGAATAACAAATGAGAATGTTCACATAACCCAAATTTCAAATAGAATTCCAAATAGAGAGAAATACCAACTTACATGAGCCATGATTTCAGGATTTCAAGAACTGGTCAGTTTTCCTCAAGGTTCATATACTGGAGACGCAGGGGACAGAAGCCAGAGCTGGAGGAAGAATGTAAAGCCATGAGAACAGAATTGCCTCAGAGCTTCCAAGGTTTAAAAACCTAGACTCCTTCTCCATTCCTATCTGCAACCCTCCTCCCCGACACACAGACAAGTTATGCTAGGTAAGAGGTAGTTCAGACAAATGTATGTCCTCCCCGAAACCACAGAGAAATCAGCTACACAAGGAATAGACACAAAGCAGAGACTCTTCTGTGTCGAGGCTCTCGCCCAGACATTTCAGCAGGAGCTTCCAGGTAGTGCCATCGCCCACCCCAGGCAGGCTGGTCTGGACCTGAGAAAGGGTTGTGCAGACCCATCCTGAGCAGACCTTCCTCCCTTCATTCTCACTTTTCCAGCTGAGAAGAGTGAATCTGTGAAACCTGAGCATGGATAATTCTCTAGAAAGTAGAAATAACCCATCAACTTATTAGTTAGAACCCACTAGTAACTAAGGAGATGCATATTAAGGGAAATGGATTTGCAGATTGGAAAAATTTATGATATCTCATATTTACTAAGTTTGGGGGAAACAGGTACTCAAGTGTATGATTTATAGAGAATCAAATGATGTGTGGATAGAAAGTGTTTATAATGTGACAAAAAAAATCTAGAAAGAACCTAAATATCCTTCAACAATGTTAAATAAATTATCAGGCATTCACACAATGGAAAACCAAACATTCATTAAAAATGAAGGTAAAATTCTTATTTGACGTCTTGGGAAGATGATCACTTCATGTTGTTGGGGGAAGACAGATTAGAAAATATTATTGTAATGTGATTATATTTTGGCAGGAAAGCTACCCATGTATGCACACATGTATATGCATGTGCATAAAATAATCTGTAAACTGGAATAAAACTGTATTGTGTTACCTCTACTGGATGTTATCCTAGGTGATCTTTATTTTGTTCTTTTCTGGAGTCTCTGAATTTTTTAATTAAAAATTTAAAAATTTGTATCACTTATACCTGTATATAAATTAAATATAGCTATGCAAGGAGTATTACAAAAAGCCCTAACAGTTCCATGGCTACCACTCTGCCCCCATCTTTCAAATCCAGAGGCAACAATTTTCACCTCTTTTAACTGTTCCTTTGGTATTAAAATTGGAATGTTTACAATATTTCTGCCCAATAAGTGATTTCTTAAATTTACATTTAAATGACATGCAAATATTGCGACTTCTGATTTTTCAGTTTTAATCATTATCTATTCACCTCCTATTATGGAAGGCATAGTTTTAGCTATCTTTAACCCACCCACTTCCCACCTCATATATGCATAGTTGCAGACCTCTTGTCCTTTCAATATGGTTTTATTCTATTTCAGGGTAAATGAATATTTAAAAGAATTTTTAAAATAAATATTGAGTTTACATTATTATAAACACCATTACCAACTGTGCTATGTAGTATACGCAGATTATTTTGCCTTCCTTGCATAAGTCTTGTTCTTCTCTGAGATTAAAACAAATCTTGTTTTTCGTAAGCTTGGTTTTCTAGGAGATTATCATTAATTCATTTCCCAAAATCACTCAATTGAAAGATGAAGCTCCTGGAATAAAACAGCAGAGCTGTTCTCATACTCTAAGAATCAAAAATAATTCTTTATAAAACCAGCCAAATGCTTCAAATACTTGCACCCTACCTGGCAAAAGCCAATGCCACATTCCTAAATCTTTGAAATTCACATGATCTTTAGGTGAAAAATTGGTCAAGTTATAGGAGCCAGAAAGCCTCTTCAAGGAATTGGAAAGTTTTGAATATTTCTGCCCAATAAGTGATTTCTTAAATAATTTACAATACTATGGTAGGTAATCACTAGATAATAAATTTTAGAAAACAGTTAAAGGAATGGAAAATATTCAATATATACTGAAATATTCAATATATACTGAAAGAAAAAAAATCAGTTTATAAAATATATGATTAGATTTTTTTAAACCATTAAAGTGAAACAAACATCAACAAATGGAAAAATCTCTTAAAATTTCAATTTTGAGATTTTAAAATTTTAAAATCAGAATTAAATCTCCCAATTTAACTGAAATCTCTATAATCTTAAGAATTGTAAATATTTGGAAGGTTTGTCAAACCAGAAAGGGATCACTGGGATTTCACCTTTCTCCATACATTCATGGAGGTATTATAAAATCCACGAGAGCACTGAATTCCTCTTTTTAACTAAGAACTAAAGGTCTTGGTTTGTTTTAGATTTTCAATTAGTATTATCCTATTCTTCAAAAATAAAACCATACACAAAAACATATATGCTATAGACATATTTTAGGAAAACATATGCTCTAAAATATTAATATTGGTTATTTCTGCATGTTGAAACCATTGATAATTTTAATTTTCTTCTTTACAGATACCTTAGTTACTAAATATTTCACAAGCCTACATCAATTCCATATCATCAGAAATATAAGAAAAAAGCTATTCCCATTGAAAAATGTTTTAAATGAGTGGGAGGATAGGGTATTTTATGGTCATCAAGAAAATTGCGATTAAAGAGGCCTGTATAAGTGGTGACAACAGGGAAATCAGTGTAATTGAAAAAATAATTCCTACTAATACTGGAACATCTTATCTCATCTGTTGATCCTGAGATCCTTCTGTGAAGGATCACCATCCTGGTTCACACATTTCCAAAGATACGGTATGCACACCAGACAAAAACAAAGTTGCTACCGCATAGCAACTGTTTAATCATTTGAGCTTACCCCTCCTTGGCTGCAGCGAATAATCAATTATTAAATACTTGCATGAATTGTCACAAAATATCCTACAAATTTTTATCATACCATTCAAGAGCCACATGTAACAACAATTTCTCAAAGATTCCTATTCACAACAATAAATATTCCTCAATATTACATTATATGCTTTTTTTTGCTATAATTATAAACATAATTTTTATTATTGCATAACATTCCATCACATTTCCATATTGCTGGTACCAATTTATAAAAGAATATCCCCAAAGTCATTCCCAGTTATTTCAGACTTTGATTCTAGAGCAGTGAGAATCAATCTTGTTGGAGCTCATACAACTTTGATGATATCACAAAATGATAAAATCCTCATCAAAAACTGACAATTTACAAAAATATATGTAATTCTGTTTATAATCTTAAGAAACTTTTGTTGTCCTGAAAGCCATAAACAGAGTCCAAAGACCTTATTACTAATCCCTGTTCTGGGCGACTTGAGCAACTTTTCCTGCGTGCAGCATCCATAATTACCTTCACCATCTCATTGCCCGTAGGAATACAGAAAGCTGATAGGAAATGACTAAATATCATCACTTAATAGAAACAGCTAGTATTAATTAAGGACTCACTATGTGCCAGGCTTCTCTGGCCCAGAAATTAATTCATGTTATCTCTATAAAACAACTCCATGAGTATACACTATTACAATACCGACTAAACATGAGAAAACTGCAGCACAGAGAGATTGCCCAAACTCATTCAGATTTAAGCAGCAGTCAGGATTCAAATACTCATAATCTAGGTTCAAAATTCTTAACCACTACAGTACCCTACACCTCTCTCAGTCTAGCCAAAGATATACCCAATACAAATTCGTGCTGCCAAACCTCAAAATTCATCTGGCTGGTACCAAAAATTTCTATTCATGAATTGCCCCGGAAAAAAATCCCCACTCCTACTCCAAAATCATTAAAAATATCTAAACCCTAAAGTAAACTACTCTTTAACGAATCACTGTTAAAAACAAAGCATGGACATTAACCTTTAGCAGGGGTATTTCCATATCATCAAAAACCTTAGAAAAACAGTGCTGACAGAGCAACTGGATGGTTAACTAATCGTGTGTCTAACTGCAGAAATGCATGAAGTGGGTACTAGAAAAGGGAAACTATTTGGTCCCCTGCCTTTAACTAGGAAAGGAAATCCTAAGAGAAGGAAATCAAATGCATTTCACAGAAACAAAGCAGCAGCACAAACTTACACGGAACCCTGATTTTAGAGGCGTAGCAGCAATTCGTTCCACCTTCTCAGGGGCCTTCTCTGGAAACCGGCAGGGCTGGGGAAGCAGACAGGGTTCATGACACCCCAGGCTTTTCTTGACACAGTCAGAACCCACCCTCCCCGCTTCTCTGGCCCAGCTAACTGCCACCTGCATCCATGCGCAAATGGAAACAAGAGGGAGATGGGAGAAGGGCCGCAGTCACCCGTGTTTGGGGTCCGCAGCTCTGCGTAGGCTGCAGTTCGACACCTGGGCCGCCCACCCCGCGGGGCCGCACGCTGCGTCGTCCCGGGAACTGTCCAGCGTGTCCTCCTCGCACCCAGAGACCCGCCCCGAATCTAGGTCCCGGCGTTTTGCAGGGGACCTTCATGCTGGGGCTCCATCTCCGACTTCCCTCTCGGGCCTTTTCTCTACAGCCGAACCTGGGTGGCTGAAGCGAGGACGGAGGTGCTCGGGGCCTCAGGGTCTCTCGCTGCACGAAAGGCCGCACCCACAAACCGGGCCCCGCACCGTTACTGCCGCTCGAGCCTCCAGGCCTCAGGACCGCAGAACCCCAGTCCCGGGGAAACGCATGGCTGCTGAGGCTCCAGGCGCCTGTGCTCCGCCTCCGGCCGCGTCTGCAGAGCCTGGCCCCTCCCGTGCTCGCTGTCCCCAGAAAAGCAGCGGCCGCATCCGAACTGGCCTCACCGCGCTCAGGCCTCACCCTACTCGGTGGAGCCCACAGCCCGCCAGACCGTGGCACCCGGGTTGTGGAGAGCGCCGGGTTCGGTCGAGAGTGCGCATGCGCGCCGGGGGCGGGGTCAAGTTCCCGGCTGCGCGGGTCTCCGAGGGCGGGGCGCGTGGGGACGGGAGGTCGAGCAGGGAGGCAGGACCCGGTAGGAAGCGGGGTGTCCCGTGCCTCAGACCTCGTAAGGGCGCTGCCGTGACTGGCCCGTCATATTGAGAGTAATCCGGGCCTGCTCCCCTGTGGGAACTGTAGTCCGAAATCAGAAAAGCCGTATATTGCCGCTTTTTTCCATCGGGTTCCTGACTCGGCGTCCTGCGGAAGCGACGAGCACCGCGCGACCCCCGCGCCGCCACCCCGAGCCGTGTGGAAATTAGTTTGTGTCCGGAATGCGCATGCGCTCGGGGGACCGGGGCCCTTCCACGCAAGGGGGAGACTTGTGGGGTCGCACTCGCGAAGGGGGTGGGGACGTTTGAGGTGGTAGGGGGAGGCTGGCGCCAGGATCTTGAGAAGCATTGGAAAGGAGGAGGTAAGATTATCGCTGTTTCCAAGAAATGGTATTGTAAGAGTGTATAATCAGAAAACTGAAATGAATAGGACTTCAGAGAGTGAGAGGAAGAGGTACTTTGTTTTCTCTCAAAACTGCACCTGCGGTATTGCTCTGTGAATGAGGGGTTTCCCCCCTTTCTCCTAGATGAAATCTTGGCCGAATTCGATAATGTCTTCAAGCAGTCTTAGATGGTAAACGTTTCTTTGAACACTTTTAGTTAAAATATCACTCTCATTTTAGTACTTAGTTACCTTTAGTAACACAAATTTTAGTAATAAAAATGTTCATTATAATAATACTTCATTTAAAGCAAAAAAAGAAAAAAAACCCGTTCTTCTTTCTCCTTGACTACTTCCAAAAATCTCAATTATTGGTTAAGTCAATGTATGGTACTTATATACTAATTACATTAATATTCTCTTCCCTCCCCTCCCCCCTTTTTTAAGAGACAGGGTCTCACTATGTTGCCTCTGCTGGAGAGCAGTGGTAGGATCATAGCTAACTGTAACTGGCTCAAGTGATCCTCCTGCCTCAGCCTTCCAAGTAGCTAGAACTACAAGCATGTGCCACCACACTTGGCTAATTTTTTTTATTTGTTTGTAAAAACAGGGGTCTCTTCGTGTTGCCCAGGTTGGCCTCAAACTTCTGGGCTCAAGTGATCCTCCCGCCTTGGCCTCCCAAAGTGCTGGGATTATAGACATGAGCCACTGCACCTGGCCATGTATTTTATCTAAGAAGTAAAGCATTTCTTTTCATGTTAAAAGTAACTTATTCATGTAGAATTGATTTTAAAATAGTATGAGGTAGGGATATACTTTTTCATTCCCAAATGGAATTATCCATGTAGTTTAGTCAATGTGTTCCCATAATCTGCAGCACCATCTCTGCATATGTCATATTCCTACACATGAATGGGTCTGTTGCTATCTATATCGACTTCATTGCATTGGTCTTTCTCTGCACAGGAACCATCTTGATTACTACGGTATTATACTAGGCCTGGACACCATCTACTGCCAGTCCCCCCATAGTTTTCCTGTTTCTTTCAGGAATATTTTGGCTCTACTTGGTCCTTGAGATTTTGAAAATAACTTGTTCTTCCTTTTCTAGTCTTTGGTGTAACAGTTTACTTGAGACCTTTCTTCTTTTTCAATGTAGGCATTTATTGTCACAAAGTTCCTTCTTGGAACTGCTCTTACTGGACCTCACAAGTTTGGGTATGATGTGTTACCATTGTAATTTGGCTCAAGATTTTTTTTTTTTGAGACAGAGTCTCGCTCTATTGCCTGAGATAGAGTGCCATGGCATCAGCCTAGCTCACAGCAACCTCAAACTCTTGGGCTCAAGCAATCCTGCCTCAGCCTCCCGAGTAGCTGGGACTACAGGCATGTGCCACCATGCCCGGCTAATTTTTTCTATATTTTTAGTTGTCCAATTAATTATTAATTTCTTTCTATTTTTAGTAGAGACGGGGTCTTGCTCTTGCTCAGGCTGCTCTTGAACTCCTGAGCTCAAAGGAACCTTCTGCCTTGGGCTCCAAGAGTGCTAGGATTACAGGCGTAAGCCACCATGCCCGGCCTCAAGATATTTTTTAATTTCCCTTTTAATTTATTCTTTGATATTGGTTGTTTAGTGGCATTTTGTTTAATTTCCATGTAGTTGTGAATTTTCCAAAATTGCTCTTGTTATTGGTTTCATTTCATTACATCATGGTCAGAAAAGATACTTGACGTAATCTCAATCTTCTGAAATTTGATGAGTTGTTTTGCAGCCTAACATATAACCTATCCTGGATAATGTTCCACATGTACTTGAGAAGAATGTGTACTTTGCTGCAGTTGGGTTGAATGTTCTGTATATATGTTAGGTCCATTCGGTCTAAATTGTTCAAGTCCACTCTCTCCCTATTGATTTTGTCTGGATGCCTACCCACTCTGTTGAAAGTGGAGTACTGAAGTCGCCTATTGTTACTGTATTGCAGTCTTGTCTCACTCTGCAGATCTATTAATACTTCCTTTACATATTTGGGTGCTGATGTTAGAGGTATATATATTTATTCTATAGCCTCTTGATGAACTGACCCCTTTATTATTATATAATGACCTCCTTTGTCTAATGACCTCCTTTTTACAATTTTTCACTTATTTTGTCAGATATAAATATAGCCACACTGGCTTTCTTTTGGTTACAATTTTCCTGTAAAATCTTTTTCCATCTCTTCAATTTTAGTCTATGTGTGTCCTTAAGGCTAATGTGAGTCTCTCGTAAGAAGCATATTGTTGAATTTTTTAAAATCCAATCCAGTTACTCTGGGTCTTTTGAATTTAATCCATTTAAAGTAATTATTGATAGATAGGAACTTATTACTAGCATTTTCTTAATTTTTTACTGTTTTTTACTTCTTTTGTTCCTTTCTTTCAAGTTGGCTCTCTTTCTTTGTGATTTTTTTGTATTTTTGTAGTGGTATGCTAGGATTCCATTCTTTTTGTGTTTTGTGTATCTACTAGAGGTTTTTTTTCTTTGTGGCTACGAGGCTTACATAAAACATCTAATAATTATATTATTCCAAATTAAGCTGCTGGTACCTTAACTTCAATCACATATACATATTGCACAGTTATACCTATCTCTCTCCATTTTATCCTACTGATGTCATATTTTACATCTGTTTAAATCACGTATCTGTTAAGAATGTATTTATAACTACAGTTGTTCTAAATACATTGAGCTTTTCTTATAAGGCCAGACCCATGATAATGAACTCCTTCCACTTTTGTTTTTCTTAGAATGTTTTCATTTCTCCTTCATTTCTGAAGGACAGTTTTTCAGGCTATATTATTCTTGGTTGAGAATATTATTCTTTTAACCATCTACCTAACATCATCTATCTGTTTCCTTTATCATATCCTTTATTACATAATAAACCAGTAAACATAAGTGTTTTCCTGTGTTCTGTGAGCCATTCTAGCAAATGATGCAACCAAAGGAGAGGGTCAAAAAAACCTCTGATTTATAACCAGTCAGTAAAAAGCACACCTAACACCTGTACTCGTGAATGGTATCTCAGGAAGTCTTGTGGGACTGAGCCCTTAGCCTATGGTTAGTGTCAGAATTGAACTGGATTATAAAACACTCTGTTGTTGTCCAATGAGAACTGGACAATTGCTTGCAGTGGGAACAATCTACACACAATTGGTGTCAGAGGTGAAGTACCCAGAATGGTGTCAGTATAGAAGGAAAAACTATTTTTTCCCTATGCAGCAGCATATTATAAGGATTATACACCATAACCAAGTAGAACTGATTCCTACAATGAAACAATGGTTAAACATTTGAAAACCTGACAATGTAATATACCACATTAACAGAATGAAGGGAGAAAACAATATGATCATCTCAACTGATGCAAAACCCCATTTGACAAAATTTAAAAGACATTCATGATTTTAAAATCACTCAACAAACTAGGAAGAGAAGGAAACTAACTCAACATACTAAAAGTTTTATATGAGAAACCCACAGTGAACAGCATACTCAATGATGAAAGACTGTAAGGGTTTCTTCTAAGATCAGGAAAAAAGGAAAAATGCCTGCTTCCATGCAACTGACTGTACTAGGCAGAGAAATTTGATAAGAAAAAAAATAGCATGCAGATTGGAAATGAAGTAAAATTTTCTGCTTGCAATGATATGATCCAAAGTGAAGAAAACTCTAAAGATTCCACAAATAAAACAAAACTAGTACAACTAATGAACCAATTCAGAAAAGTAGCAGCATTGTCAACACACAAAATCAGTTGCATTTCCATATACTAACACTGAATAATAGAGAAAATAATTCCATTTAAAATACTTTCAAAATTAATGAAATACTTAATGAAATGTAACAGTTCACAGACTTGTACAAAACTACAAATCATTTCTGAAAGAAAATTAGACATAAGACGTAGCATCTTCATGGATTGGAACACTCAATATTGTTAATATGTCAATAAAGCCTAGAACAATCTATACCTTTAATGCAATCCCTATCAAAATTCCAATAATATTTGTTGTAGAAATAGAAAAACCTATCCTAATAGGTCATGAGACTCCAAATAGCCAAAATAATCTTGAAAAACTAAAACAAGCTGGAGGACTCCCAGTTCCTAATTTCACAACTTACTTGAAAATTAGAGTAATCAAAAACCATTAAATGGCAAAAAGACAGTCTTTTCAATGAATGGTGCTAGGAAAACCGACTATTTACATGAAAAAGAGTGAAGTTAAAACCTTAACTAATGCCATATAGAAAATGGATCTATGAACAACTTGTGAGAGCCAAACCTTCACAACATTGGATTTGGCAATGATTTCCAGGATATGACACCAAAGGCACAGATAATATAAGAAAACATGGACAAACTGGAATTCATGATAAGTTTTTAAAAATTGTGTGCATCAAAAGATGCTATCAGTAGATTAAAAAGGCAACCCACAAAATGGGAGAAAATATTTGTAATCATGTATTTGAAAAGGTATTAAGAACCAGGGTAAATAGATAACCTCTAAAATTCACCAAAAAACAAAAAAAACATAATTAAAAAATGGGCAAAGGACTTCAATAGACATTTCTCCAAACACATACAAATGGCCAATAAGCACATGAAAAGATATTCAACATAACTATTAGAGAATTGTAAATCAAATCCACAATGAGATACCACTTTACATCCATCAGAGTGGCTACTATCAAAAATAGATTTGCTGAGAATGTGGAGAAACTGGAACCCTGACACACTGTTGGAGGGAATAGAAAAAGGTACAGCCACTGTGGAGAACAGTATGGCAATTCCCCATAAAATTAAAAATAGAATTGCCATTTGATCCAGAAAATCCACTTCAGGGAAAATACTCTAAAGAACAGAAAGCACAGTCTCAAAGAGATATTTGTACATCCGTGTTCATAGCAGCAATACTCACAATAGCTAAAGTGGAAGCATACCAAGTGTCCATTGCAAAATGAGGTATACAAAGCAATACTGTTCAGCCTTAAAAGGAAGGAAATTCTAACATATGCTACATCATTGATGTTGAGGACATTATGCTAATTAGCCAATGATAAAATCAGAAATTTTGTATTATTCCACGTATATGAAGTATTTAGTTAAAATCATACAGACAGTATAATGGTGGTCGTCAGGAGCTGGGGGGAACAGTTACTGTTTCAGATTTGCAAGGTGAAGAGTTCTGAAAACAAATGGTGGTGCTGGTTACACAATACAAATGTACTTAATATCCTTGAACAGAACTTTAAAATGGTTAAGATAGCAAATTTTAGGTTATTAGTACTTCAAATATATAATTAGGAGAAAAAAGGCAGCCCAAGTCATGATCAAAGACACGTTGTTATAAACAAGTTGACAAACTCTGAAAGGATCAATCTAGTCAATATTGCAGCTTTTGTGTGCCATAGAATCTCAGTACTAAATACTCAACTATGTTATAATAGCAAGAAAGAAGCCATACGCAAAACGCAGACAAATGAATACAGCCGTGTTATAATTAAATATTCTTTTAAAGTGATACGTTGCATTATTTGCTTGTGAGGCAGAGTTTGCCAACCAAATGATTAAACAGACTGGATATCACTTTGAAAATAAGAAGTTATATTACTATAAGACATTCCTGGAGAAGTTGCAAAAATTTAATATGGATTAGATATAATAGAAAATTGTTAATTTTCTGATAAGTGATTATGAGATACTATGAATAAATAGGAAATTGTCTTTTTGGGGGGAAGGATGCATTGACATATGTAGGGTGAGAACATGATAATATTCACAAAACTGTCAAAGTATGTAAGATATAATGTGACAATATATAATATTACCATATATTTGCTGCACAGTTCCTATTAAGTTTTCAATTTATTTAAAATTTTTTGTAATAAAAAAATTGCAAAAATTACAAAGTAGATAAACTTTTGTTAATTTCTAACCAATCTCGAACTGCATAAATGGAATGTAAATTATTTATTTTCACAATTTTGATATTTTCTAAACTTATATATCTGAGTTTCATTCCAGGAGTGCTTGATTCACTGTAACAGATCTTAAAGAAGGCCATCTCATGGTTTCTACTTATTATTTGGTTTATGAAGGATGAATTCAAACCCAAAATGAAAAAAGTAGGTACATGAAACTTTTCTGAATTCATTAAACCCAAATCTCCAATTCATCAAAATCCACTAAAAATAACAAAAGTCATGATATTATTAAAAATAGAAGTTAATGTTTATTGAACATAATAGTATATTTCAGGTAGTTTTCCATGTTTTCTTCATGTAATTCTAACAGCACTATACTGTAAGTATTATCGCCATTTATACATGATGCCCCGAAGGGATAAATATCTTCTCCAATGTCATGCCAGCTGTAAAGAGTGGAACACTGATCATGATGATTAAGATATGTAGAATGGTTAAAGCCTTTCCCATATCCATTAGAAGTTTTCTGCATGATGGTTTTTCCTAAATTTAACAATAAATGACTTTTGCTGGTAGATGTTTACAAATAAAGAACAGTTCCCTACATTCTCTTAATTTTTCTCTACTATGAATATATGGATAATCCAAAAATAGAATACCAGAAAAGGGTTTCCTTATGTTATTATAAAAATACATTATAAATTCTATGAATATGAGAAAAACTTGGATCATATCTAAAAACCTGGACACTTTATTTACATTTTGAAAGTTCACACCAGTACAAATTCGTGCCTAATAAGAACTGAACTCTATTTAAAATCCTTCCCACATTGTCTTCATTCAAATTCATTCTCAGTGGTATAAACCTATAGACACACTGTACTTTATTATGTATATATGCCACAAAACCTCCATCCAGTATGAATTTTCTGATGTAGTTCAAGGATGGAACTAGCCTAAACGACCTTGTACATATCTTACATTCAAAGGGTTTCTCACAAGTATGAACTCTATAATGTATACAAAGGTCATGGCTATTAAAAGCTTTCCCACATTTTTTTTTTTTTTTGAGACAGAGTCTCACTCTGTTGCCCAGGCTAGAGTGCCATGGCGTCACTCTAGCTCACAGCAACCTCAAACTCCTGGGCTCAAGTGATCCTTCTGCCTCAGCCTCCTGAGTAGCTGGGACTACAGGCATGCGCCACCATGCCTGGCTAATTTTTTCTATATATTTTTAGTTGTCCAGCTAATTTCTTTCTATTTTTAGTAGAGACGGGGTCTCGCTCTTGCTCAGGCTGGTCTCGAACTACTGAGCTCAAATGATCCACCCACCTCAGCCTCCCAAGGTGTTAGGATTACAGGAGTGAGCCACCGCACCCAGCCTTTCCCATACTCTTGACACACATAAGGATTTCTACCAGCATGAATTTTCTCATGTCCAACAAAATAACAAGACACAAAGAAATGCCCTCCCACATTCTTAGGGTTTATCACGGCTATGAACCCTCTCATGAATAACAAGATGTGAGGCATGATTAAAGGTCTCCCCACACTTGTTACATTCACAGGACTATTGACCAGTGTGAATTTGGTCATGATATATGAGGCTTCTGGCATGACGAAAGGCCTTCCCACATTCCTTGCATTCATAGGGTTTCTCATCACTGTGAGTATTCTGATGAACTCTAAGTATTGAAATGAGCCTAAAGGACTTCCCACATTTGTTACATTCAAAGGGTTTCTTACCACTGTGAATACTCTGATGCTGAGTAAGTTGTCCAGACACACTAAAGGCCTTCCCACATTGCTTACATTCATAAGGTCTCTCACCAGTGTGAACTCTACGATGTATAGTAAGTTTATGGCTATAAATAAAAGCTTTCCCACACTCTTGACATACATAGGGTTTCTCTCCAGTATGAATTTTCTCATGTCTAACAAGATATGAGGCACAATGAAAAGACTTCCCACATTCTTTGCATTTGAAGGATTTGTAACCAACATGAATCCTTTTATGACGTGCAAGGTGTGCCCGCTGACCAAACGCCTTCCCACATTCCTTACATTCATAGGGTCTCTCACCAGTATGAATATATTGATGTATTTTAAGGGATGAATTGAGCGTAAAGGATTTCCCGCATTTGTTACATTCAAAGCGCTTTTTACCATTATGAGTATTCTGATGTCGAGTAAGTCGTCCATATGCACTAAAAACCTTCCCACATTCCTTACATTCATACGGTTTTTCAACACTATCAAATGTATGATGCGTGGTAAGCTGATGGTTACCACTAAAAGCCTCCCCATACTCTTTACATTCTTGGGGTTTCTCCCCCGTGTAAATTCTCTGATGTATGGTAAGTTGATACCTACACTTAAATGTCTTCCCACATTCCTTACATTTATAGGGTTTTTCTCCAGTGTGGATTCTTTTATGACATATGAGATGTGAAAACTGACGAAAGGCCTTCCCACATTCCTTACATTCATAGGGCTTCTCACCTGTATGAATCCTCTGATGTACTTCAAGACCTGATTTGAGCCTAAAAGACTTCCCACATTTGTTACATTCAAAGGGCTTCTCACCAGTGTGAATACTTTGATGTCGACTAAGTCGTCCATATACACTAAATGCCTTTCCACATTCCATACATTCATATGGCTTCTCCCCATAATGAAATCTATGATGTATAGTAAGTTGATGGCTACTCCTAAAAGCTTGCCCACACTCTTTGCATTTGTAGGGTTTCTCAATATGAACTTTTCTATGTTGAGCAAGGTTTGCAGGATGACTAAAGGCCTTCCCACATTCTTCACATTCATAAGGTTTTTCACCAGTATGGATTTTCTCATGTTCTCTAAGGTCATTAAGGTGGCTAAACGTCTTCTTGAACTCTTCATGGTGATTGGGTTTCTCACCAGTATGAATATTTTGATGTACTGTGAGTTCTGTAAGATGACTAAAGACCTTTGGACATTCTTTATATTCATATGATTTCTCTCCCTTATTAATTCTATGCTGCAGAGTAACAGATGAGTGTTTCCTAAAAATGTGCATTTTTCCAACGTGGTTTATTTCACACCTTGAATCCAAATCTAAAAGACATAAAAGAAAAACAATTTTTTCCTGGACCAGAAAATGTAAAGGTCTATTGTAGAATTAAAAGAAATTCTCACCCACTAGAGAACATTGGGAGAATTCCAAAATAGTTATAAAGCATGATTAAAAAAAAAAAAGGAGAGCTCAGAAAATGATGAGGTTATGCAGTAAAGTGCTGGTTTAACAACCAGTTCTAAACACACAAGCAAACACATACACATACATGGCCCTGTTTTGCAGTGTTTGCTTTTCCTCTACTTATGTGTAAGTTTCTGTGAGTTATATGTTTCCAATCTCTTCAGTATATATACCTAGCCATGAACAAAAGAAACTGCAGAAAAAGCCTGGTCTCCAGCAGCTTCAATCTGAGTGTGAGAACAGAGACAAAAATCAGTAAGTAAAACACATGGCACCACAAGGCCTTTTGTTGTAGGAAGTACTTGGTTTATTGATTTAATCTCTTTATAAGAAAGAAAGGGGATAGCGAAAGGGAAGTGAGATTTTTTTTCTTTTTCCTGTTTTCCAGTTCATCTTGAGTCAAATTTGGTAGTTTGTGTATTTTTTGGATGTTGAACATTCATTTAAGTTTTTTAATTTGGTGGCATTCAATTATTTTTAATTTTCTCTTACAATCCTTCATTTCTCTAAAGTCAACAGACATGGCACCTTTTGTTCCTAATTTTAATAATTTAGGTCTTCTTTTTATTTTGGTCAGTCTATCTAAAGGTTTATCAATTTTCTGTATCTTGCAAAGAACAAACTTTTGGATTGTTGATTTTCTCTATTCTCTTTTTATTTACTATTTCATTTACCTCTGTTCTATCTTTATTATTTCCTTTGTTATCCTTGTCTTCAGTTTTTTGCTCTTCTTTCCTTGTTTCTTAAGGTAGAAAGCAAAATTACTGATTTGGGATCTTTATTCTTTCCAACATGGTCATTTATGTTGGGCACTCATTTTCATCCATCACAAAGTATTTTGTAATTTCCCTCTTCATTGCTTCTTTGACTCTCTGAATATTTAGGCTTGTGTTAATTCCCACATATTATTAAATTTCCCAAATTTCCTTCTATTAATTTTTTTTGAGGGTAAAAAAGTCCCCATTAGAACAACAGTTTTTCAAGTTCAGACAGACTACTGTGATTTACAGAGGTCAACATACTAAATAACAAAAAGACAAAGACCTGAGAAGAATATTGAGGGACATATGATAGTATTTAGAGAAGAACACCACCTTTTAACATTTGTACTTATTCAAATTTTTTCTAGTGAGTTAATTTTTTTTTCTTGTGGTAGGAACACTAAAAATGAGATCTAACCTCCTAACAAATTTTTAAATAGATAATAGGTTATTGTTCACTATAGGTAAAATATGATACAGTAGATCTGTAGCACTTATTCATCTGACATAAACAAACTTTATGTCCCTTTATTAGCGTACGTCCCCATTTCCACTCTACCCAGCCTCTTAGAATCACTATGCTATTTTCAGTCTCTGTGAATTTGACTGCTCTAGCTACCTCAAATAAGTGGAATCATATATTATAGTATACTATGTCTGTCTTTTTTTATTTTTTTAAGAAACAGGGTTTTCTATTGCCCAGACTGGAGTGCACTGGTGGGATCACAGCTCACTGCAGCCTCAAACTCCTGAGCACAAGCAATCATCCTGCTTCAGCCTCTCAAGTAGCTGGGACTACAAGAACATGCCACTATGCTGGCCAATTATTCTTTTTTTGTACAGAGTCTCACCAGTCCCAGGCTGGTCTCAAACTCATGGCCTCAAGCAATCCTCCCACTTCAGCCTCCCAAAGTGCTGGGATTACAAACATGAGCCACCGTGCCCAGATTGCTTTTTATGTTCTATATGTCTTATATTATTTTTATTCCCCCATTCCTCTATTATTACTTTCTTTTCTATGATATAGATATTTTCTAGGGTCTTTTTAAATTCCCTTGTTTCTTATGCAATACATTTTTTAGGTATTTAATTAATGTTTTCCCTAGGGATTATAATTAACATCTTAAATTGTAATAAATTTAAATCAGATAAATACCAATTTAATTACAATGCTATAAAAAACTGTGCTCCTATATACTCCCATTTTTATCCCTGAACCATGATAATTTGAACATTTAACAAAATAACAGAAGAGGGCACTCGAAAATCACAAATTTAGACATGGTATCCAGAATCATGACTCCTTCCTCAACACTAATTTCAGGGCTGGGTGCAGTGGCTCAGGCCAATAAACCCTGTACTTTGGGAAGCCGAGACAAGACTGCTTGAGCCCAAGAGTTCCAGACCAGCCTAAGCAATAGCAAGACCCCATCTCTAAAAAAAATACAACCGAGCATGGAGGTATATGTCTGTAGTCTAAGCTACTTGGGAAGCTGAGGCAGGAAGATCACCTGAGCTCAGCAGTTGGAGGCTGCAGTGAGCTATGATGAAGCTACTGCACTCTAGCCCAGGCAAGGGAGACACTCACTCAAAAAAAGAAGAAGAAGAAGAAGAAAAAGTAGCCAGGCACATTGGCGCATGCCTATAGGCCCAGCTACTCAGGAGGCTGAGGCAGGAGAATTGCCTGAGCCCAGAAGCTTGAGGTTGCAGTGAGCTATGATGAAGCTACTGCCCTCTGGCCCAGGTAACAGAGTGAGCCCATGCCTGAAAAAACTAATTTCAGATATTAATGACAAAAAAAGAGACTCAAGGTCAAATCCCATACAAGAAGGTATAATCTTGTATAAATTAGACAATAGCCAAAAATGAATAACACAATTTAAATACACATTAAATAAACACCTCAAACCAGAGAAACCTGTAACATACCATTTAAAAATATGCTACAATATGCTATAATATTTTGAGATATGATAGAACATAAATTAGAATTAGAAAAACTCAAAAATGAAGTTTTAGCCTTCAAGACTAAAATAGAAATAACACAAATAATTTCAGAATAACTAGAAAGGAAAAGCATAAACCCAGCTCATTTCAATTAAGTCAAGAAGATACTGAAAACAAAAGGAAAGAACTATATCAAAAGGATAACTCATTAATTTCTATTTGTTTAATCTGGATTTCTGCTTATGTCTCAACATTGATTAAAAGGTTTATCTTTTGAAACAAATTAATGATAAGTAATTCTACATCATCAGATAATGCTATTAATTATATTTTAGAAATAATCCTAATTCTTCATATTAAAATACTAAATCTTACAGGACCTGATCCTTCCTAACATAGTGATTTCATATCCTGTTAGTCCCCTCTCACTAAGTATGCTCTCATCTACCAGTTGCTTCTAAGACATACAAACCTTATATCCCTTTAGGGTTTTTGCATATGGTGTTCACTCTTCCTGAAATGCTCTTCCTCATATATTGAAATAAACCGAGTCCACACTTTATGTTTCTGCACAACTGTCACTGCCACAGAACAGGGTCTGTGAACACTTTACATAATATAAAAGTGCCCTGGTTCTTGTTCACTGTCCTTCAAGGTATATTTCATTGCCTGATATTATTTATCTATTCATTTTCACATGTACTTTATATCTTTCTCTGTAGACTCTAATCTCCATCATTACAGGAACATTGTCTGTCCTGTTCAGCATTACCAGACTGCTTGTACCAAGCACGGTGCCAGGCTCAGAGTATTCAAGTATTTGCCATATATGAAAAGGAATGTATTTTTTAGAGAATAGAGCTATATATATCAATCTGTGTGTAAAAGAGGATCTGAAAAACATTTGGATCCAGTACCTAGAAAAAAGGGCTGGACCCCAGAAAGAGAAGGCCTGTCACTAAATTGGGAAAGAAATATGAGAAAAATAACATGGTGAACAGATATTGAAATAAATATGAACTTTAATGATTATCCCACATTGAGATATTCATTTCTTCTCCATATGTCCACTGAGAAGGGATTTGTTTACCAAATGAGTGGACCAGTTCCACTTGGGCTATTACTTACACAAATGCCTTTCCCTGCCTCCCTTGTTCTTACCTGTATACTCTCTTCTTGTTTCTTCCCTCACAACCATCCAGGGCTCTTTTCCTTGTTCCAATAAGGTAATTATATCTGGCTTAGACAAGGAATGTCCTGCTTACAAAGAAAAGAAGTGCCACAAAATATGGAAATAAACATTGAAAGTCAAAAATTACAGTTATACTTGCAATAAACAGTCAAAGTGACAATGAATAAGATTTTAAAGAGTAAGAGAAAAAAGAAAAAGAATTCAATTAGGGAGAGTCAATGATTTTTGTTTCGCTCTTCTTTTTAAAAAAATTGAAATTCATATGTCCTCTAGTTCTAGACAGCAAACATAATGTGGTGAAAAACACATTACAGAGTTTTAGATCAATTCCTGACTTTGCCACTGTATGTGACATTGGGCAAGTCACTTAAACTTACTATTATTCAGTATTCTCACTTGTGAAACTGGAAAATAATAGGGCCATTGGGAGGATTAAATTAACTGATAGATAAGTAAAGTGCTTAGAAAAATGTATGGTACATAGTAAACACAATATTAGCTATTAACATTATACACTGTAATTATTTTACTAAGAGTATACAAGAAGACATGTCTATAGCATATTCATCCCACTTTACATGTCATTTTCATGGATTACAAGTTTCAACCATAATTCAAATGAACTCTGGCCAGGTGTGGTAGCTCACGACTATAATCTCAACACTTTGGGAGGCTGAGGCAGAAGGATCAATCTCTTGAGGTCAGGAACTCAAGACCAGTCTGAGCAACATAGTGAGAGCCCCGTCTCTACAAAAAATTTAAAAATCAGGCTGGGCGCGGTGGCTCACGCCTGTATCCTAGCACTCTGGGAGGCCGAGGCGGGTGGATCGCTCAAGGTCAGGAGTTCGAGACCAGCCTGGGAAAGAGCGAGGCCCCGTCTCTACTAAAAATAGAAAGAAATTAATTAGCCAACTAAAAATATATAGAAAAAATTAGCCGGGCATGGTGGCGCGTGCCTGTAGTCCCAGCTACTTGGGAGGCTGAGGCAGAAGGATTGCTTGAGCACAGGAGTTTGAGGTTGCTGTGAGCTAGGCTGACACCAGGGCACTCTAGCCTAGGCAACAGAGTGAGACTCTGTCTTAAAAAAAAAAAAAAAAAGAAAAATCAGCCACGCATGGTGGCGCACACCTGTAGTCCCAGCTACTCCAGAGGCTGAGGCAGGAGGATCACAAGAACCCAGGAATTTGAGGTTACAGTGAACTATGATCACACCACTGCACTCTAGCCTGGGTGACAGAACAAAACTCTGTCTAGGAAAAAAAAATATATATATATATATTTATATATATATTTTGAGATCTATCTATCTATATATATGTGTGTGTGTGTGTATATATATATATATCTCAAAGGAACTCTATCTTAGGAAATGGAATGCTTTGTCCTCAGTTTTAAGTGAATCCCATTTATCCAATCCACCACTATATGAAGAGGCTCTCCTTTGATAATGACAACAGTTCAGGACCCTCTGTAGAGCTAATATCCCTACAACCAGATCAGATAATAAAATGGAGCACTACAGCTATTCTGAGCACAAATAAATAAGAAACCTCAATCCCCTGACAATGGTTCTACAATGAACACCAGAAAATTCTAAGCTAAAGCACTAGTCATCAAGGAAAAAAGACAAATAAAAGAAGTATCAGAGGGACATGTGAATGTCACTGAAAGATAGAGAAGATGAAGTGTTTAATAGAGTTGCCATTTCCAACCAAACAAAACTCTAACCATTTCCATAGCATCAGAGGAAAGAAATTTAACTAGTTTTTTGAAAGGCAGCCCTGAAAATTACAATGGAAGAAACATGTATACTACAGAGCAGATTCTAAATTATTCCAAATTATTTGAGGTTGATAAACATACCCAGTGAGACCAAGTTACCATAGTTTTCCATCATCACCTCCCGGTACAGGGTTCTCTGGACCAGGTCGAGATATTCCCACTCCTGACGAGAGAAGTCTATGGCCACATCCCTGAATGTTATGGATACCTGAAACAGCAAACCCATACATTACTGGGAAAATTAAAGAAAAGATTTAGAAAATGGAGTAGAGAAGACAAAAGACTGCACTGCAGCAAAAGAACAACATGATAAGCATTCAGACTAGAAATCTATGCTCTCAGGGGAGATGGATGAAGCAGAATGTACACATATGTTTGAAGAGGCTTGTGACACAGACAAAACTTTCTGCATGCTCTGAGATACCTCTTAAATGTCTAACCCTTTTGAGATTCACAAAATAATACTGTTTTCCTATTAAATTAAATCATTATTATATGCATAATGCCCAAAAGGTATCTGCCTCATAAATTCTCAAGCAATGTGAGTTAATTGAGGAATATTCTCACTTGGAAGGGAATTTAAAAATTGAATCATGAGAAATTTTTTTCAACATACAGGATAGATTCTCAATTTTAGAAAATGAAGTTTAAATAAAATTAATCATTTCTTCAAGCAGCAAGTACTTCATTATGTCAAATCTTACCATAAGCATTTTTATTTCTTTTAATAAAACAAAACGATTTTTTTGTAGGACATCATTATTTTATGGCATTTGCTTCTCAGGGCTTTCCATCAAAATCCACAACCTCTAGATTTATTAATATAAGTCCCACTCAAATACTAATTCATACACATATGCAATTTTTCCCTATATGAAGATTAACCAACCTTCTTCAATGCCAAATTCCACCATATCATGTTTCTCATGGATGGTCAAATTGAACCATTGTCTCAGTCTCACCAAATGACAAAACTGACCTGGAATGCGTATCTCTTCACTTCTAAGAACTTGACTCCTTTACTCTCTCTGACTGCCCATGTTATTGAAAAATTTGCTCAATAATAAACATGAACAGTAGTTAATTTATAGTGGGCCACACAGCGAAGATGCTGGGTGATGTGGCACACACTTTACAGGAAGAACAAGAGCTGAGGAATACATTAACTGAGGACCCTCTCATGGTAGGTAACTTCAGGAAAACTAATGAAAAGGCATACATTACCTAAAAATCACACACAGGTATCAACAAGAAGAGAAACATCAACTTACACAAGCCATGGTCTTATACCGGCCAAAGCTGTTCAGTCCTCAGGGTTTCTCTAACGGAAAAGCACAGAATCTGGAGATCTTAAACCTGAAAAAAAAAAAAAAAAAGATCTTGAGACCAGCTGTGCTTTAGTGTATCCTACGGGACTCAAGGTAATATTATTGTTTCGCTTTGTCATTCCAGGTTCCAAACCACCTTCCTATCACACACAATTTTGGAAGATTAGGATTCTGGATAAACCCATTTCCTCCCCAAATTCCCACAGGTCTCAATTACACAGTCACAAAGCAGAAGCATATCAGCACTGAAGCCAAATCCAGATACTTCAGCAGGAAATTTTCTAGCCAGTACACCATTTGGGGGAGGCAGATGTGGATATAAGATTGGGCAGCCTTGTCCTCCTCTGAGCAGATCTACCTCTTTCCATTCCCACCTTCAAAACTGAAAAGAGGACATCATCCACATGAGAATCTCTCTTTGATCTTGAAATTGGGTAAAGTTGGTCAAGATAGTGGAGATAGACAGCGAATGTTTAGCATTCTGAGTCTAGCAAAGCTTACTAATAAATATATGACAGATTATCACTGTCCTAAAATACAAAGGAGTCATTAAATGTGAAATTGAGAAAAATACTTAAGGACATGGAAAATATTACAAAACAATGTCAAAAGAAAAATCAGAAAAAAAAAAAGAAGAAAAATCAGAGTAACCAATACATCTATTTTTTTTTTTTTTTTTTTTGAGACAGAGTCTCACTCTGTTGCCCAGGCTAGAGTGAGTGCCGTGGTGTCAGCCTAGCTCACAGCAACCTCAAACTCCTGTGCTCAAGCAATCCTTCTGCCTCAGCCTCCCGAGTAGCTGGGACTACAGGCGTGCACCACCATGCCCGGCTAATTTTTTCTATATATTTTTAGTTGGCCAATTAATTTATTTCTATTTTTAGTAGAGACGGGGTCTCACTCTTGATCAGGCTGGTTTTGAACGCCTGACCTTGAGCCATCCGCCAGCCTCGGCCTCCCAGAGTGCTAGGATTACAGGCGTGAGCCACCGCGCCCGGCCAATACATCTATTTTTATAATCTATAAACACATATTTATCAATACAGAGAGAAAGTATAAGAAACAGATAATCATAAAACAAGAGACAGAAAAAGTCTGAAAATTATTTGTCCATATGTTAATAGTACTTATACTTTTGGTTTGATTTGGGTTCTGTTTATCATAAATAAATTGTTGTATATTCAGTTCTTTTTGGCCAGTACATGAAACAACTTAATAAGGCTAAAGGAGAAGTAACCTTCTTTGTCCTTCTAAAGGACAAATAAACCTTTGCTTAGAAACTTCTCCATAACCAGAATTTGATAACCAGCCTTCCCTATAATTTCTTATAGATCTTGATTTCTGATTACTGTTTCCTTCATAATTTTTGTAACCATGGACATATAATGTTAACTTGAAACATGTGTGTTTCAGAATTTGTTAGAGTGGGGATTTCAAAAAAATTCTTTGTTTTCTAAGTTTGAAATTTTACTGAATGGCTTATCTTTTGTGGTTTTCTTTGGATATCAATACTTCAACTCACTCTGTTACTTCTTCTCAGGTATTTTGGAAATGTGTCTCCAAAAATATGGAAAACTGTCCCTGAGTAATCTCTTCTGTGAATTGATGATGGTCTCAATACAGCTTTAATTCAAATATTCTTGACAGAAGGGTTTACTTTGTTTCCAAACCTGGCAGGTTACCTTCTAGACAGTTCCTGAATTATCTCATGAAATAATTTAATTCTGCTTTACATCTAATATCATTAGAATGTAAACTACAAAATATGAAAGATATAGTATAAATCCTGTTTGTCACCACAGATATCCCACAGAATCAGTATAATTTGTTCATATCCTGAGTGTTGCTATAGTCAGACTGATGTCTCTGGTTCAGCAAACTCACAAGGTAGGTCACCTAAATCTCTCCAAATATGCTCTATCACACACGGCCTTAAACTTATTTCAATTCAGATATAACCCTCCTTGATAGATTATAAGCAGTTTAAAGGAAGCAACTCTTATCTTTTCAGTATTATCCCATCCCAAATACAATTTTCAGGTGTGGCATACTAGAGGCATTTTATAAAAGTCTTATTTTTAATCATAAAATTCACATCTAGCAATTTTTAAAAGGAAAATAATTATAGAAGTATATAATAAATATGCACAAGTATATTCATTAAAGAATAATTTTTCATTATCAAAAATGAGAAACACCAATATCTCATATTAGGCAATAGGGTAAACATATTCTCTGCTATATGGTAGCAAACTATGCTATTATTAAAAAGATTGATGTTAAATCATATAATCACTGGAAAACAGTATCAAGAATGAATTACTCACTATAGAAGACAGGTTTAAAAAGGTATGTATAGGCAGGGCACAGTGGCTCACATCAGTATTCCTAGCACTCTAGGAGACCGAGGTGGGAGGACTGCTTGAGCTCAGGAGTTTGAGACCAGCCTGAGCAAGAGTGAGACCCCCACCTCTATTTAAAAATATGCCTGTAGTCCCAGCTACTTGGGAGGCTGAGGCAGGAGGATCGCTTGAGCCCAGGAGTTTGAGGTTGCCGTGAGCTAGGCTGACGCTACAGCACTCTAGCCCAAACAACAAAATGAGACTCTGTCTCAAAAAAAAAAAAGAAAGAAAAGAAAAAGAGACTGTGTATGTAGTTTAAAATTTCAAGAACTGTGGCCCATAACTATAAATGCTGTTTAACATGTTAGATTATAGCCAATTTTCCTTTTCACAACAAAATTTTTATAAACGTATATTTTGTTATCTGCATAATATTCAGTCCCATGATGTTGTGATATTCTAACCATTGGGACAATTTTGCTCACTAGTTTTCTGCAAAACCATTCCAAGTTATAACAATCTTTGATTCCAGATCTAAAGCCCAGGTCTAATATATTTGGGTTATGGATACTCAGGAAAACTGCAAATTAACAAACATATATAGCAATTCTCTATCAAATTACAGAGGGTTCTTGGTACCATGCATCCCCATAAACAAAGGCCCTTAATTAAAAATTCCTTTTCTCAAACACTTCAATTCTGGCACACTTCCTTAACTTGCAAAGACAGAAATAAGTTCATACTCCTGTTGGTTTTGACCTATAGAGACTGAATACAGAATGATCCAGAATCACCTCATAATACTGAGAGCTTATGTTCCCCCCCTAAAGCTACACATGTTGCAATTTCATGCATGTCCCAAAAGGAAGTATGGTAGATGGAATCTGTAATCAGTGTTCAATGTAAGTTCTTGGGGTCAAAACTAAGGAAGGACTGTATTTCTTCAACATGTAAATGGTGGAGGACGGGCTTCAAGGAGGAAATCCTATTTCTGAAATTGCCAAAGTTTCTCTACCTAACCAAACTTTAGTCGGCTTCCTGAACTTCCTCTTAGGCTCACATGTACACTTCACTGTAAATCCATTTTTAGCAAAGAAGTCAGTCGGTTTAGCAAGAACCTTCCATCCCTTACCTACTTAGGTTCCTCCTCTTCCACCATCCCCCAAGTGATGACTGATCACCTCCTCCTCTTTTTGGAAGAATCCTGTTAGGTCAATTTAGCCAGAATCCTCCTTACAACTGATGTTTCCTCTTATTAATAGTAAGTTTCCATCCAGGGATCCTCATCCTGTTCCTTGAATATAAATTCGCACGTGCCCATGCCACATTGAGGGCTGAGCCCAATCTCTCTTACTGCAAAATCCCACTGCAGTGGTCTCTTTACTTATCACAATACTCCTGAATAAAGTCTTCCTTAGCATGCTTTCACAAGTATCACTGAATAATTTTTAACAGAATCTATCATGTTTGTGTAAGGGCAATTAATGCTCTAAATTTCCCATCCTGTTTCTTCTCATTGGAAACCTGCATCCAAGGCACAATATCTGACTTCCTAACGGAGACTACGAGCGTACTTCTCTGCAGCAGTCATATTTGGCTGACAGGAGCTGCAAGGAAGCAGCAGCGAACCTGGAGCCACCGGTCACAGTGACGCTCACTACAAAGCCAAGGCAAAGCACGATCATCTACACGACACACACTCAAGGTCTCCGTAACGTAAGGACGACTACACACCTCACAGTCTCAACTGCGCCCAACGACACGGACGCGCGCTCCGGCCCGGTCACATATTGCACGGTCCCTCCCCCTCCCCGCCTGTCCACCAGGGATGAGACCACCCACCCCCTGAGAAGCTCCAGCACCCAGACGCCTGAGCCGGGGGGCAGACAGGTCCGCTTCGAGAGCCCCCCGAAACTTCTCTCTCACCGCCACGCAGAGTCCCCAACGCGCCGCAGTCTATGTCTGCAGTCTTCCCCGCAGCGACCCACGACTTCCTCCTGAGGCGGGAGCGAGGCCAACGTGGCGCGCAACTAGAGATAACCGGAAACGGAACCAGAGGTCCAAGTTTTCTCTGTCGCCTGGCGAGAATGTAATCCAATCCAGAACAGTCAGGACTGCAGACCCAGGTGAGAAACGAAGTCCAGGGTCGCGAAAACATAGACGTAATGCGGCGGGTGACCACGTGGATAGTCTGCCCCGCCCACCGCCCGAGACCGGAGACTTCTGGGAGTTGTGGCAAATGCTAGGAGTGCGCAGGCGCAGATCGCCCGCATGCTGGCCCGGCTAACCTGAGGCCGACGACGGTGTTAACACTGGGTTCTCAGGTCCTGGAGGAAAGGAGTCCCAGTGACGCCCGAGCCAGGTAATCTGAGAAGGGAACTCCGTAGCTTTTTTATTGCGAGGCCTCAGTCCTGAGTGTGAGGGCACCCTGTAAACTCATTGCCGTGACTCTGAGCATTACTGGATGTGAGCTCCTCAAAATGGGATTCTAGGACTATTATGAACCCTGGAATAACTTACATATCATATAGAAAAGAACGAATTGAGACCCTACCTCTCACCATATACAAAATCAACTCAAAATGTGAGACAGCGGACCGGCAGGCACTGCTTAACAAAGAGCCAAAAGCCCCTAACCACCTTCATCAAAAGAGAGATCTGCTAACAGAACAAGTTCGGATGGGCTGTAACTAAGATGGGGAAGGAATTGGCCACTTCTTGGCCTTGCAGCTCATTATACCTTAGTTATAATATAGTTAGCATGCTAAAAGAAACTCCCACTGACACCATGACTATACCAAGAGAGACCATATAAAGTAAAGAACGGGGAGGGTTCTCAGTTTTAAGAAATCACCCAGCCTTTCAAAGAAATAACATGAATATTCCTCCCCTGCTTAGCCTATTTAAGCCAGTGCTTAAATAAAGAAATCAAAAGAACCAAAGGAGCTGTTCTCCTCAGCAAGGAGAACTAGCTTCTCTACTCTGTGGAGAAGATCTCTTGCACTCTCAATAAAACTTGCTTTGGCTTTACACTGTGGGCTCGCTCTTTAATTCTTTCTCCTGTGAAGCAAAGGACACACTTGGACTATGGATCCCAGCTTTGGGAACCACTTTCCTATTTGAAAAAGTTTGTGGGGCATTGATATATTTTATTGTACTTGGTATTTCAGGCACCCAGGCTAGTGGTGTAGCCAGGGTACAGAGCCCACTTCTAAAGGATTCTGCAGAGTCTAAATATTAGATTATAAATATTATATCTTCTTATTTACCTTTGAGATATGTTCTTCCATATGATTAAACAATCTCAATTACTCTTGAAGGAGCATAAAATCCTCACTGTGTAATCATGGACCTTCCAAATTATTTGTTGGCTTCTACCCAGATCTTGCATTTGAAACCTGAAATAGGGAGTTTAGATTTTGTTTTCTCCTTACTGCTTAACCTGACTAAAATGTCCTGGATACCTCCTGGCCTGTTGCTAAATCCAGGAGAATCACTTGAATAATGGACAAAGCTGAAGGGAAACCACACTGATAATTTATCATTATCATCATCACATACATGGATTCATCAATGATGCTTATGAAGACATTGGGTCATTTATGGAAAAGTATAAAGAGAATGTAGGAAATGTCTCAACTGAAGAGAAAGAAACTACAGAAAATAATTATGAAAAATGATGGAGTATTAAGATGTATTAAGAGACTCAGGAGCACAAACTAAGTTAAGGGAAAAAAAGATTTATTAGTATTTTATTAATCATTATGGAAGTACTTGTGAGTCTGATACATTTGATGATAATTTGTATTTCTAATGTTGTAAATGGTGAATTTACTGTCATTTTTCCTTTTCCCTTTAGACTAGTAACCATTATTTTGAGTGACAAAAACATATTGGTTTAAGACTATTATTTGTTCATTATACAATGTCTTAAAATACATCTATTAATTTTTGTCTTGTATTTATTTTCATTTTATTAATTGATTCATTTGGATGATTTGGATAAACACACAATTATCAAGTCAAATCTATTGTCTTGGCATTTCTCTTCCATTTTGCTTAGAATGTCCACCACTGACTTAATATTAAAAATCACATACATGGTTTTCTCCAGATCATTTTTAAATTTAATTATTCAGTCTGTTTTGGTTACACCTTAACGTAAAGAAATTAAGTAAATATAACTACTAACTCCTACACACTATTAGTCAACGTACCTAACAGGATTTATTGAATAAACCAGTCCATTTCCAACAGTATCAATTCTTTTCCTGATGTAAATTAATATAGTGTTGGAGGCTTGCCATATAATTGTGCAGCTTAAGAATTAATCTTAGGAGAAGGAATACGTGCCCAGCCCAGAGTGGCATGAGAGTCATACGTTCTGGCTTAGGTTCACCTAACAAACAGGGTTGCTGCTTGAAGGCATAACAAAGAGTTTGAGCTTCTGCACGTAAGCAAATGCTTCCCAGCCCCACAGCCCTGGGGGTCTGGAGGCCACTTGATAAACATCTTGTCCTTATGGGTACTGTCTGAGCTCATGGGATGGCTGGTTAGCCAATGACGGGTAAGATTCCTCTCCAGGAGGAACAACCTAAGACAGGCAGAGCCGCAGGGGGCCAGGCTGAAAGGGATGGGAACGGAAAGTTTCCCTTTGTGGCCGCATTGTTTATCTGTGCTTATCTCAAACTCTGGCTTATGGCCGTCACCTTAAGCAACCGCCTTAAGACCCCGAGTCATGGGACATCTGTGTCCTTAGGCTACATGTTCCGGAATTTAATTTATGGCCATTGCTGCAATGCCTGGGTGGTCACATATAAAGAAGTAACTTTGATTTTTAGAGTATAAAAATAAAATGACTGGTGCTTACAGTGCTGCAGTCTTGTACCGTCTTTATGTGTGTCCGTGTCTTTCTTTGTGTGTTTCTTTGTGTTCTGTGTTCATCCCTCGTCCTGCAAACGGGCCACGACAATATAGCCTTTATGGAAAACAGCATGGAGGTTCATCAGAAAACTAAAAAATAAATACCATTTGTTCCAGCAATCCCACTTCTGCATGTATATACAAAGGAACTGAAATCAGTATGCAGAAGAGATATCTGCACTGTCATGTTCACTGCAGCATTACTCGCAATAGTAAGATAAGGAAGCAACCGAGGGGTCCATCATTAGATGAATGGATAAAGACAATGCTATATACACAATGGATTACTATTCATTCTTTAAAAAAGAGGGAACCTCTGTCATTTGCAACAACATGGATAAACCCGGAGGACAATATGCTAAGTAAAATAAGCCAGGCAAAGAAAGATGACAAATACCACATGATCTCACTTACATGTGGAATTCAGAATAGTAAAACATACAAGTAGATAGTAGAATGCTGGTCACCATAGGCTGAGGGATGGAGAAAGGGGAGATGTTGATCAACAGGGTACAAAGTTTCAGTTAGGAGGAATAAGCTTGAGTGGTCTTTTGCACAAAACAGTGACTACAATAATAACGCATTGTATATTTCAAAATTGCTAAAAGAGTAGATATTAAACGTTTTCACCCCAAAAAATTAAGCATGTGAAGTGATGGGTTTAATTAGCTTGATTTAATTATGAACCACATATGAAGATATAGTGTACTCCATAAATATATAAAATATACAATTATTATTTCTTAATTTTTAAAATAGTTAATTTTCCTATACCTTAGAACAAGGCTGGGGCTGCTTCAGGGGACACAAGAGCAGAGTCCCCTCCTTGGGGTGCTCAACCCCGTCCCGCGCGCTCGCCCTCGCCGACGCACCGCTGACCCTACCGAGCCAGCTCTGCCAGCACAAGCCTGAGGCTGTGGTCAGCCAGAGTTCCATAGTCCCCTCCTCAGCTTTCTGGGTCCACTTGTCCCTTCAGGACTCCGAGGACACGTCGGGCACGCCTTTGTCCCAGCTATCTCTGCCAGCGCATCACGTCCTTGCGTTTGCAAACTCCTACTAGAAGGAAAACTAAAACCTCCAGGAGCCGGCATTGGGCGGTTCTTGGGGCGGGTTTGCGTCCTAACTAGGATTTGGGGATCTGGGCCACTTTTCCCATAAGACACCGCGGTCACGGATATTCAGACTTGAACTACATTTCCCAGAAGGCAACGGGCACATTCAATCTGTGGCTTCCCTTCCGATTTCGCGCGGTTCTTGAGCTTTGCGAGGTGAGTTTGAGCGTATCTCGGGATATAATAGGGACAGGGTCCTCGCGGGGAAGGCCCTGGGCGATGAGGGTCAAATTGGAGCTCGACCGGAACCGGCCGGGGTGGTGGAGGAAGCCCTTAAAGCGCGGAAACCCGGGGCATGGACGGGCCAGTTGTTACTGGAATCGCAGGCCTGTGGGTGCGTGAACAGCAGAGGAGGGTGTTTGTGTATGTGAGAGAATGTTTCATCTGTCACATGGGGAACGTGTGCGTGTGCCTGTGTGTGTATGTGTGTGTGTGTGTGTGTGTGTATGTGAGAGAAATTGTGCGTGTTAGAGGGCTGGGATGTGCCTCCTTGATCGTGGGTGCGGTTGTGAGGCTGTGACCAGTAAGTTTCTGTGCTCGCGTGCCGGGGATAGGAGGTGAATGCCCTGTATGTGTTCGTCTATTGCTATGGCTGTCAGTGTCACTGTGACTCTTGGCTGTAGGGTCCTTGGTGCTTCCTCCACCTTCTCTCCTTACAGCTACTTGCGGCTGACACAAAGAAAATGTCTGGAAGAAGGAAGTCAGATAATGAACCTTAAATAAAGTGTTCCAGCAAGAAGGCACTGACTTGCTGTGAGATTGGGAACTCCTGGAAGGTTCTTTCTTTGTGAGATCTGAGAGTCAGCCACTTGTCTCAGAACCTCCACTTTCCCAGAGTTCTGACACCAGGAACCTGCTGGGAATGCATACCCAGATTCTAGCCTCTCTGCTGTATGTTTAAGTGTGTGAACAGGGCAAGTGTGGAGGGTATGGTGTAATGAGTCATTCTGTGCTACAAGAAAAGCACAATAACTCATGACTCCCTACTTGCTCCCAGTCCTGCCATTCCCCAGAAGAAGGACCCTGATGAAGAGGAAAGAATTGTTTTACATCTAAAAAATCAAGGTTTAGACTAGTTGGTTGTTTTCTTTCATAAAATTATTGGCTTTGGGGCATGCTCTCCTTTGTCTGAAATGTGTCTGAATGTCCTAATCATAATCTGCTTTCTTTCCAGTGGATGTTGGGTGTCATTGAGGTGAATCTCATTAACATTTTCATATTCATTTGGCATGTCATTCAAATGTTTCTGTGTGTTCTCTTATTCTAAACAAAGCCCAAAAAGATTTAGAGTCTTTGGTTTAAAATCAGAGACAACAGTTTTCTTCTTTATGATTATGTACAAAATTAGTGTGCAGGCTTATAGAAATGATTAAGTAAATGATTAACCCATATGGTTGACTATTACTCAGCTAATAAAATTATGTTTATACAGAGTTAGACATGGAAGGATTACATGTATGTAATGTTAAGCAATATTCATATTTGTAATCAGTAATACTAAAAAAATTAAAAATTAAATATCAATCCCAATTAATAAAGTTATTTTTTGTGAGACATTTTATAAGAATTGCATCCAAAATAGTATTTTAGTTTTTTATGGAAGATGTGGTGTGGCTATGTTTATTGTACACTTATTTTTTACCAAACACTCTTCCACTTTTCATACATTCTTTGATTCAATCTGCAAATGCATTTTTTGTATTTCTATAGATAATACCTTAAGATAAATTCCTTGAAGTAGAATCTGGGGTAAAACAATCAGACTTTTACTAACTGCCTGTGATATGCCAGGCCATGAAATCTTAGTATTTAGGAGTAATAAAAAGATTAAAATGATGTAGTTGCTACTTTTATGTTGCTTCTAGTAAGTGGGTCAATCCCTGAATAGAAATAAATGCATTAAAGACCACTATGAAGATTCAGGTAATATGATTTGGATTTTATATGGCAGCTATGTCATTCTGACTATAGCTATCATTGTCAAATTATGATTACATTTTGCTGACTTAATATGAAAGCACTGTGATAGTAAGGAATTTATGTTTTAAATTTATACCTTACCTTTTTATACTGAGATATAATTCACCATAAAATTTACCTTTGTAAAGTGTACAATTCAGTGTGTAAGTTTCTAACAGAAATATTTCCCCCGCTGTTAATCATGTCCTGTTATTGAGACTAGCACAATGCAAACTAGACTATACTCAGGAACTTTACGTATCTTTTTAGACAGTAATCCAACATGTATGAGCATACATAGAGATTGTAGAGGAGGAACTGAAGAAAACAAAAACCATTTAGTAAAACAGTCAAAATTTAGTGTTATTTCTATAAAACCAAGTAGAGACTGTTTTATTTTTATTTATTTAATTTATTTATTTTTCAGACAGAGTCTTGCTAGAGCGCAGTGGCATCATCATAGCTCACTGCAACCTCAAACTCCTGGGCTCAACCAATCCTCCTGCCTCAGCCTCCTAGGTATCTGGGACTACAGGTGTGCGCCACCATGCCCAGCTAAGTTTTTCTATTTTTAGTAGAGACAGGGTCTCAGTCTTATTCAGGCTGGTCTCGAACTCCTGAGCTCAAGAGAACCTCCCGCCTTGGGCTCCCAGAGTGCTAAGATTACAAGCTTGAGCCACTGCACCTGGTCTATAGACTGTTTTTTAAAATGTACTTTCTGGCCAGGCATGGTGGGCTCACATTTGTAATCCCAGCATTTTGGGAGGCTAATGTGGGAGAATTGTTTGAGGCCAGGAGTTTGAGACCAGCCTGGGCAACACAGCAAGACCCCTATCTCTACAAAAACTAAACCAAAAATTAGCCAGAGTGGTGATGTGTGCCTGTAGTCTGGCTACTTGGGAGGCTGAGGTGGGAGGATCTCTTGCTCCCATGAGTTGGAGGTTACAGTGAGCTCTGTGATCATGCCACTGCACTTTAGCCTTGGTAATAGTGTGAGACCCTCTCTTTAAGAAAGAAATTTTCACTTTTTGGAGAACAGCTTCCACTGAACATGTAACAATTATTCATATGTATGTATCTCTTAAGTTAAGGTATGACCATTGACTCAACAAACAAAAAACCCTGGATCAAAACAAGAAGACAAGAACTGTTAATCTATGAGTGTATAACTTTCCAGACTTTTCATATTTACTTCAGTCTGATGAACTGTCAGTCTTGTATGTTTTTTTATTTTTAAGTTTTTTCTTTTCTTTTTTTTTTTTTTACCTAGACAACCCCTACTGTAGAACTAATGGTCTGTCAATCTTTCACTATTGAGATATACATATATTTTACAAACAGTATCATATTGTATTTAATGGTTTTCTAACCTGGTTTTTCTACTGACCATATTTCTAGAATATTTTCCATGTCCCTAATATTTTTCCTTACTTAACATTCATTACATAGATATTTTATAATGTATTTAAGCAGTTCTTTTAGAATTTGAGTGCCAAATACTGCCTGACCAATTCTGTCCTTCTATCCTGCATACTCTTTTCAACCTCTCCTGATCCCAAGGCCATAAAGTAAGATATGGTTTGGATGATGTGGCTCCTTTTCAACCCTGAGAGGTATGAGTGAAGGGAAGAGGATCTGTTCAGGACAGGACTGAGCAGCCCAATCTCACTACAGAGCAGCTTTCCCAAAGTGAAGAACCGCACTGCCTGCTGAAGTGTCTGAGTATCCTGGGGATTGGAGAAGTGTTCGGATTTATCTAAAAATCCTTCTAATCTTTTCATATTGTGTGCTTATGGTAGGAAGTATTATTTAAAATAGAATGGAGGAGCAAAAAGTTTATTTTGTTACACGGTAACACTAAAGCATGCCTTTCTTGTGGTGTGTTTTTCCTTTCACAGCTCTGGATACTCTTTGTTCTTCTCCTGTAGAGGAACCTCAAGCAGGTCTCATCAGTTTTTGCAGATATAAAACCATGGCATGTGTAAGTTGATGTTTCCTTCTCATTAAATATGTGATGTAAATGTTTTCATTAATTTTTCTGACGCTTCATACCTGAAAAACCCCATTCAGTTATCTGCTTCTGAGTTCCTCCTGTTACATGAACAATGGTCCCAGATAATCCAGTGTCCTCTCTCTGTGGCCTCCTCTACTCTGACCAATATTTATATATTTACTGACATTACCTCTTACATGCCTAATCACATAGTAAGAGCAATGATGGAACAATGAGGGTGTTGAGTCCCATAAAGAATTAAGCTTCCAGGTCAGACTGTGGGTAGATGAATTAGAGATAAGGATCCCATTTGGCCAAATAGAGAAGGACTTTGAAGTTTTCTACAGACATGAGTTTTCCAGGTACATGTGGTAAAAGCCTTATAATAAATGGTCCAAATCTTAGTATGGGTTGAGATCTAATGCTTTTTGAAGCTTTTAGAATTGAATAACAATATTATATAGGACTTTCAAATGTAGGGATCTAGATTCTTTGTAAGGAAGCCCTGACTGATAAATACTATGGCTATTTTATTGCTGCCCTGGATATGCTGACATCAGATGACTTTGATATAATTCTGGATCATCCTATGTTAATTAATATCTTCTAACTTAGCAACCAGAAAAGGGTTCAAGAGGGATTCTTTTTTTTTTAAGACAGTCTCACTCTGTCACCTGGGTAGAGTGCAATGGCATCGTAGTAGTGCATTGCAGCCTTGAACTTCTGGGCTCAAGTGATCCTCCTGCCTCAGCCTCCCAAGTAGCTGGGACTACAGGTGGGCATCATTATGCCCAGCTAATTTTTTCTATTTTTAGTAGAGATGGGTTTTACTCTTACTCAAGCTGGTCTTGAACTCCTGAGCTCAAGCAATCCACCCACCTCGGCCTCCCAGAGTACTGGAATTACAGGTGTGAGCCACTGCACCCAGCCAAGTTCACCATCCTATATGGGTGTGGTTCATGGCACCCCAAAGCAATTACAATAGTCCATTTAGCATAATGTCCTTAAATATGTTTCCTACTTAGTATTTAATGGCTGCTTTGAATCTATTACATATATGTTCTGTGTTTAGCCAATTTGGCTGGACTCAACACAGAACCAGGACTAAGCAATTTCTTAACTGTTGTATTAATATTATCTCTCATGTATTGACCAATTTCAGCTGATCCCTGATGCCATAAAAGAGGTTCTAGTTTGGATGATGAGGCCTCTTCCAGCCTTGGAAAGTAGGAGTGAAGACAGGTAGATCTAGTCATGGGAAGACTGAGCAGCCTGATCTCAGATCTAGATCAGCCTTCCCAAAATGGGGGCTTGTCCAGGAAACCTCCTGATATAATGTCTGGATCTGACTTCAATGCAAAAGTGACTAATTCTACAACTACCTTTGTGTAGCTGGGTTTCCTGAGGTTTGAGGGAGAGCTTAGATCCATCTTCTACTTTTCCCTAAATTATATGTACAGTTGTGAGGGACTAATTTTAGAAGGGGAAATGGAGAAGCAGAAAGATTTTATTACATTAAGTCATGTTGGGACAACTAAAACTTTTTTTCTCCTCTTAGCTCTGGATTCTCTGGAGTTTGAATTGTAGTGGAATCCTGAGGAGGACTGATCAGGTCTTACATTTCTGAAACCATGACCTGTGTAAGTTGATTATTTCTGTTTCCTTGCAATGTTATGATTTTAGATTATGCGAATCTTTTTATTAACCTAAAGCTTCCTATTTAAGAAGGCCTCATTCAGTTATCTGCTCCCCAGTTTCTCCTTTTGTCCTGCAGTGTATAGTGATAGCAAATAACTCCATTTTCTCCCTGAGTGTTTGTATATTTATTATCCAGTTTACTCAGTACTCTTATGTGCTTATTCTTCAACCAAAGGCTATGATTGAACCATGAAGGAGTGAAGTCCCATCTAGGAAATAGTTGAGCTTCCCGAATAGGTCTCTAGTTTGGTGAATCAGAGGTGTTAGTCCTATTTGAGTACCATACCATAGGTAGACTTTAAATTCTCATAGACCTGAGTTTTCTAGGCAAATAAGATGGGATTTGGTTATCAGTTGGTCTCAGTCTTAGCATGAGATCTCACATTCTTACAGAATTTTAGAGTGATTGGGAACATATCATGGATCTTGAGAGACAAATATCTATTTTACGGTTGAATGTGTTCTGTTGAACTTGAGTGACATCTTTTTGATTATAAGTCATCCTGTATCAGTATACATCCAGAAACAAAAATAGTATCAAGTGAGTGATGGAAGATGGTGATGAATGAGAATAGTATCCTAAGGAATAAATGTGTTGATTTCTAGAATTGGAAAAGACCTTTGAAATTTCATCCACCAAGTATATGAAAGTAAAGGGTGGATTAAGTCTAAGATATCCAAAATAAAATAAATTGTTAAATAGCCAATACAAAATTTATTTGTCAAAACAAAAATGCTTATGATATGCTCTGACATAATGGTGAACTCGAGGCTTGTGAAAATAGCTAAAGTTTTCACAAACCTTTTTTTATATTTCGTATATATGGAGATTTTTACATTTAATTTTTTTAAACTGTTAAAGGGAAAATAGTTTAGTAACTCACATTTATTGGGAATTTAAGCATCATGCAACTAACAGACTATGTGGTTATATCTTTAATACTTTATTGAATAAAGAAACTTGAATTTTATTCCTCAGCAGGTTTGAATTATTGCAGTAACCCCCAACATGTAGAAAGATTTGTCTTCAGCAGTAGGATTCTTTAGGAACATAGAGACATTCTGCTTTATTCTGCCCCCTGGTCACTAGTCACTTGTACGATATTGCTCCCTTTCTCTAATGTACTCTTCTGATCTTCTGTCTTTCAGTCTTTAAAATATATTTTAAATTTCATAATACATGGGTTTACAGTTTCAGGAATTAGTGACATTCAGGGATGTGGCCATAGACTTCTCTCGGCAGGAGTGGGAATACCTGGACCCTAATCAGAGGGATTTGTACAGGGATGTGATGTTGGAGAACTATAGGAACCTGGTCTCACTGGGTAAGTTTATTTGCCTCAAGTAATTTAAAATGTGATGTGTGATATATTACCTTTTTACACAGTGAATTTCAAGGCTGTATTTCAAAATATAGGCTGAATTTTTCCTTCCCATTCCTAAAGGAAGGTTTGGGCTCTGCCAGTTTGACAATGGCTCTGCCATTAGGTACCATCATTTTCTTTATCCTTTAGTGATATTCACATCTCCCTCTGGATCTTCTTAAAATTTCTTCCTTCCTATCCAAGGGGCTGCATTAAAATGATGTATATTTATTTAGTCAGTAATCATCATTCAGGAAACCTATTTCCCATTGTGTTTATTCCCAAAATTTCTATAGATATGCTGTGTCATCATCTGATCCACCTACAAGGACAAAAGTTAGATGCAGATTTGTGATTTGCTCTGAGTATGAGAAGAATCTCTATGACTTATATAGCACTGGATTGGATGAACAGTATTCATTTAAAACTGTAGGGTCTAAATTTAATTTCCTCTAGCCAATTTGTGTGATTTATGGCTGAAAGTTATAATTCATGAACTTTGCATTTAATATTGAATGCAGATTTTGTAAATCAATCGAGATGCTTTGTGTTTTCCTTTTATGGAAATAAAATAATTATAATTGGTACAATTGTGCTCATTATGTCCCTGGTACTCTTCTGGGAAAAAAATGTGTAGGATGACTTAATGATCAAACAACTGTATGATGGTAATATTATTATGCCCGGTTTATTTGCCAACACTGTGGAATAATGAGTTGAAGTGACATGGCCACAGTCATGAGGTTGGTAGGTTTAAGAGGAAGAATTTGTACACCAGCTTTCTGGCTCCAGAGACTTTCACAAACATTGTTAAACTTTCTCTTAAGAGACAGAGCCTGTATAAGTTTAAGTTAACATAACGTTTCACCATACCTGCCTCACTTCTTAAATCATTTCACTCCTCTTTTATTTGAAATCCTTAGTTCATTGCAAATTTAACCAAACCCCAAAGGTTTCTGTAACTTTTGTTTTTATTTTTATACCTTGTGGCATTTCTTTTCTTATAAGCAGGACATTCCACTTCTAAACCAGATGTGGTTGACTTATTGGAGCAAGGCAAAGAGCCCTGGATGATTTTGAGGGAAGAAACACGGTACACAGGTAAGGAAGGCAAGGGAAGCAATCAGGGCTGGTAACAGCCTGTGAGGTAAGGGAAAGGCGATGCTTCTGTATGGTGTTGTTCCTAAAGCCTTCTTCCAAGGCACCCAGACTCGTGGAGCTTAGGCCTGTGACCTGGGGAGGAAATAAAGATCTCAATGTGAGCTAGGAAGAAACTTGAACTTTACCCTATTTACCAATCACCTTATTTCTCTTATATTTCAAACCCATTTTTCAGTGATGAGGATGCTCTTTTTTCTTTTTACCTGTATTTTGGATTCAGCTGTTTTTCCACCTGTCCTTTTGCATACACAAACACACATTTATCTATATAGTGATAGTGAAAAAGACTTAGACGGTCCCTGTCTTCATGGAATTTACATTGTACTAGAGCAAGTAGACATAAAAAGAAACAGGTAAACAAATAACATTAGGCAGTGGAATGAGCCATGATAAAAAGTAAGCAGAGGTCGGGCCATTTTAGATAAGATGGTTGGGGAGACCTCTTTGGGGTGGTTAATATTTGAGAAGAGACAGGATGTAAGGTCATAGGCCATGTGTTTATCAATGTGTTTATATTCCAAGCTGATTAAAAGCTTGGAGGGCTAAGAGGACAGCTGGGGTAGTGGAGCGGAGGAGTGTGGAGAGTAAAGGGAAGAGAATAGGGAGAGCTATGTGAGTTTGAGGAGCACCAAAGTAGACCAGAATAGGGATCCTAAGAGGAGAGTGACAAGAAATGAGGTCACACTGTTGTGAGGAGGCACATCGTATGAAGCATTATTGAATCTGAATTGTTAGGAAATAAAAATGATTAGAATCAATGGTGTAATTTGTTTGTTTTTTAATTTTAAGCCATTTAAAAAAATATCAGACCAATACTGAGAACAGCATAAAACAAAAGTGTGGCTTAATGAGTTATATAAGTTAAATAACCATGTCACTACACCCAGCTCAGGAGTTAAAATTTTTTTTTTAATTTATTTATTTGTTTATTTATTGTTTTTTTAGGGACTACTACAACAGGGTCTTGCGGTGAGGGAGAAGCAGACTCAACTCCCAAAACTTTTTTTTTTAGACAGAGTCTCACTCTGTTGCCCAGGCTAGAGTGCCGTGGCGTCAGCCTCGCTCACAGCAACCTCAAACTCCTGGGCTCAAGCGATCCTTCTGCCTCAGCCTCCTGAGTAGCTGGGACTACAGGCATGTGCCACCATGCCCAGCTCATTTTTTCTCTATATATTTTTAGTTGGCCAATTAATTTCTTTCTATTTATAGTAGAGATGGGGTCTCACTCTTGCTCAGGCTGGTTTCAAACTCCTGACCTTGAGCAATCCTCCCTCCTTGGCCTCCCAGAGTGCTAGGATTACAGGCATGAGCCACCGCGCCCGGCCCCAAAACTTTTTTTTAAAACTCTTTATTTTAATATAATTTCAGAGTTACAGAAAGGTTGTAATAATAGCACACCCAATTCTTTTATACCTGTCAAAACAATATTTCTGAACAAGGAAATAAGTGTTTTTAGTCAATTCTGAAGCCCTTAACATGTCTCCACCCAATCACAATCTTCCTCCCTCCTGCTAAATGTAACCAATATTCTGATTTTAATGTCAATAAGTACCTTCATTTTTTCTACTTCTAATTTTTTTTTTCTGAGACAGGAGCTCCTTCTGTCACCTAAGCTAGAGTGTAGTGGCAAGATTATAGCTCACTGTAACCTCAACCTCCTGGGCCCAAGTGATCCTCCTGGCTCAGCCTCTTGAGTAACTGGTACTGCAGACATGCATGCCATCACATCTAGCTAATTTTTTTTTTTAAGAGACAGGGTCTCACTATGTTGTCCAGGCAGGTCTCAAACTCCTGGCCTCAAGTGATCCTCCCACCTCAGCCTCCCAAGTAGCTGGGACTACAGGCATGTGCTACCACATCTGGCTAATTTTTCTATTTTGTAGAGGAGGGTCTTGCTATGTTGCTCAAGCTGGTCTCAAACTCCTGGCCTCAAGCGATCCTCCCTCCTCATCCTCCCAAACTGCTATGATTAGAGATGTTAACCACTGCACCCAGCTCAAATTTCATAACCATTTTTTAGAACTCTGTAAGCCATTTACTTATTATGAGTATCATTTCTTATTTCTTTCATAGAAGTTTCATGTTCTCTGATATAGAAATACATTTTTTTATTTTCTTCTTTTGTTTCAGATTTGGATTTACAGTGTGAGATAATCAGCTACGTAGAAATGCCTACATGTGAAACACGTATATCTTCTATACGACATCAGAGCATATATAACAGAGAGAAACTCTATGAATGTAAGAAATGTCAGAAGAAATTTAGTAGTGGCTATCAACTTATTCTACATCACAGGCTTCATATTATTGAGAGACCCTATGAATGCAAAGAGTGTGGGAAGAACTTTCGTAGTGGCTATCAGCTTACTCTGCATCAAAGATTTCATACTGGTGAGAAACCCTATGAATGTACAGAATGTGGGAAGAACTTTAAAAGTGGTTATCAACTTACAGTACATCAGAGATTTCACACTGGTGAGAAAACCTATGAATGTAGGGAATGTGGGAAAGCCTTTATTTATGCCTCACACATTGCTCAACATGAGAGAATTCACACTGGTGGGAAGCCTTATGAATGTCAGGAATGTGGGAGGGCCTTCAGTCAAGGCGGGCACCTTAGAATTCATCAGAGAATTCATACTGGTGAAAAACCCTATAAATGTAAGGAGTGTGGGAAAGCTTTCAGTAGGCGCTCAAATCTTGTTGAACATGGGCAAATTCATACTGATGAGAAACCTTATGTATGTGAGAAATGTGGAAAGGCCTTTAGAAGAGGTCATCAACTTATTGTACATCAGAGTGTTCACACTGGCAAAAAACCATATGAATGTAAAGAATGTGGGAAGGGCTATACCACTGCCTCATACCTTCTTTTACATCAGAGAATTCATAAAGGCGGGAAACCGTATGAATGTAAGGAGTGTAAAAAAACCTTTACTTTGTATAGAAATCTTACTCGACATCAGAATATTCATACTGGCGAGAAACTTTTTGAGTGTAGGCAATGTGGGAAGGCATATACTACTGGCTCAAAACTTTTCCAACATCAGAAAACTCATACTGGTGAGAAACCCTATGAGTGTAAGGAATGTGGAAAGACCTTTAGCTTATATGGATACCTTAATCAACATCAGAAAATTCATACTAGTATGAAACGCTTTGAATGTAAGGAGTGTAAAAAAACCTTTACTTTGTATAGAAATCTTACTCGACATCAGAGTATTCATACTGGTAAAAAACTTTTTGAATGTCAGAAATGTGGAAAGGCCTATAGTACTGGCTCAAACCTTGTTCAACATCAGAAAACGCATACTGGTGAGAAACCCTATCAATGTAAGGAATGTGGAAAAACCTTTAGCTTGCATGGATACCTTAATCAACATCAGAAAATTCATACCGGTGTGAAACCCTATGAATGTAAGGTATGTAGAAAAACCTTTACTTTCTATAGAAATCTTACTCTACATCAGAGTATTCATACTGATGCAAAGCCTTTTGAATGTAAGGAATGTGGGAAGACCTTTAGACGTAATTCACACCTTAATGCACATCAGAGTATTCACGCTGATAAAAAACCCTATGAATGTAAAGAATGTGGAAAGGCCTTTAAAATGTATGGATACCTTACACAACATCGGAAAATTCATACTGGTGGAAAACCTTATGAATGTAAGGAATGTGGAAAGGCCTTTAGTCGTGCTTCAAACCTTGTTCAACATGAAAGAATTCATACTGGTGAGAAACCCTATGTGTGTAAGCAGTGTGGGAAAACCTTCAGATATGGTTCAGCCCTTAAAGCACATCAAGGAATTCATACTGGTATAAAAGTCTAAAAACATAAGGAATATGGCCCAAAGTTTTTCAACACCAGACAATTCACATTGATTGAATATTAGTCTGTCTTCAGCAAATGAAAGAATCCATAATGCAGTTCTTGCCACAATAGAAAGCATTCAGTGTCAGTTCTGTTTTAATGGAACATCTGACTATTCAGTGGCAAATTAAGAAAAACGTGGGAATCTCAATTTCTTCATGCTCACAACATCCACAGAATGGAATTTTTTACTGAGTGCTTCTGGATTGGGCTTTTCATGAGATTGCAGTCTTCTGAAAGCTTGACTGGAGCTGAAGGATATATTTCCCCTGGTGGCTCACCCACACTGGCTGCTGACTTAGAGAATGAGATGCCAGGAGAAAGCTGTCCTCATCCACAGTGGACTTGATCTAGATGAGGAAATTCTGGACTGAGAGAAGTTAATGTTATATATAGATGAGACTTTTGGGTCTTCTTGAGCATATTTTCCATGTTGTAGGCATATGAACAATTTGCATTCAGAGTGCCAATGGTGGTGTTTTTAAAATATGTCCACAAATTCTTTGACACTCCACCCTTCAACATTGAGGTCTAATTCCCCTTCTTTTGAACCTAGTCGCTTGCTTCTAGTGAGTAGAACATTCAGGATAGCTTTCTCCTGGTGCTCAGACTCCCTTGGTCTTTTACTCTCAGTCAGAATCATCTCTTCTCTACCTTGGGCTTCTGCAAGAGGCTGCTGACAGTCCCTTTTGTAGAAATTTCATTGAATGGTGATTCTCTTAAGTGTCACATTAGATCTTTCTGAGGTCTTAGCAAAGAGTTCATAATAGTGATACTCTATCTGTTCTATGGAGAATAGATCACGTGCTGTGATGAGCATAATTGACTGAAGTCCCTACCTGTTTCCTCTCTGAAATAATCATCATGTTAGTATTGAGGCTATGCTTCCCCTGGGCTCCCCTCAGTCAGTTTTCTGAGCACAGTAGAAGTATTAATGCAGGTGAATTCTTATGAGACTCAGACTCTCCAACTGGACAACTTTGAGTCAACTTCCCATCAGACAAGCTTAAATTATCTTCACACTGCACTGCATTTTAATAGTTTTCCTACACAATCTCCCTTCATTCCCTTTCCTTTAGATTTGTCAACCTTGCCTTTCACTACCTTCCCTGGCTCTCCTCTTTTTCCTTTATAGTTAGTTGCCCCAATCTCTTTTATGCATCTCATCCTGTCTTGTTTTTTGCTTTTCAGAGGACCAAGATGAACACATACCCTCTACTTACCTATAGACAATGTTTTTCTAACAGTTCCCTGGATTTGATATTTGTCCAGCAACCATTTCTGAAGTTTAACATCATTTGCCTTCTAGAGAGGCTGGGAATTTCTAAAACCAAGTCCTGGTTCACTTCTGTTTAACAGTCTTTCTCTAGCTTATCTCACTTCTTGTACTTTAAGCAGCAAGAAGTTAGGAGACACCTTGAACATTCTGCTTGGAAGTCTCCTTAGCTAAATTTTCCAACTCATTAGGTATTATTGTGTACTTTTCATGTCATCACATGCACCAATGTTGCTATACTTTCTGCTACAACCTTACACGAACCCCCTTTCCCCTAGTCTGCAGTAACATATTTCCATTTTCTTTAAGCCCTCACTAGTAGCCTACTTAAAAACCTCCAGGTTTCTGCTAAAAGTATTTTCAAGGCCCTTTCAGTTCCCATTTTGTGGTCCCAAGCGCCTCTGACATTTTTAGCTTTCTGTTTCAATAGCATCCTTTGTCCAGATACAAACTTTGTCAGTTATCTCATGCTGCATTCCAAAGTACACAGAAAATTGGTGACTTAAAATGCCAATAAATGTGTAGTTTCTGTGAGTCAGGAATTTGGGAGCAGCTAACCTGGGCAGTTGTGGCTTCGGGTGTCTCAAGAGGTTGCAGTTACCTGAAGGCTTAACTGGAGCTGGAGCACGTGCATGCAAAGGTGGCTTAGTTAAATGGCTGGTAAGTTTATACTGGCAAGTTGTTTCCTCTCCAATGGGACTTCTCCGTATGCTGCTTGAGGATACTTGTGATCCTTTTTATAATCTCACTTTGGAAGTTATTTCAACCACATTTTACTTATCAGCAGTAGAGTCACTAAGTCTAGCCCACATTTAGTAGGAGAGGAATTCATCTTCACCTTTTGAAGAAAGGAATGTC
>VBSM01003212.1:3561915-3613357 GCA_008086735.1 Cheirogaleus medius
TCAAAAATTAATACTAATAAATGAACTTGGTAATGTCACATATGCCATCCTGCTTTTAGTCATAGCATATGCCTTACCTGTCATCGCTGCCATTCTGCCAGCTTACACCCTGTGTGTCCTTGGCCAAGACATGTATCATCTATGGGCATCCTTTGTAAAATGTAATCAAGAACCTGCATGGAAGCCAGGCACAAATGTGCCCACTTGTAGTCCCGCCTACTTGGAAGGCTGAGGCAGTAGGATCACGTGAAGCCAGGAGTTCAAGGCTGCAGTGCACTATGATTGTACCTGTGAATAGCCACTGCACTCAAGCCTGGGAAACATTGCAAGACCCTATGTCTAGAAAACAAAAAAAGAAAAAAAACCCTACATGATAGTCCTGTTATGGGAATTAATTAAATTAGCACATGTAAAATCCTGGAAAAATTATCTGGCATATAGCTTTATGCTCCATAAATATAAGCTATTATAGTTATCATTATTTGTGTTGCTGATAGTTGGTTTTTATGAAAGATTCTAGTGGCATAATTAATTTAGAATAGCTTCTTAAAGCCACTCATCCATTATTACAGTTTATATAATTTTGGAAATAAAGTATACGATTTAGTGTATATAAAGATTTTGATAATAGCCAACAATTCATATTCTCTGTTCACAATTTAAGATAAATTAGGAATTAATAATGGGATAGCAAAAGTAAATTGTCCTCTTGGAGATTTTTCCTAAATTTATTTTAGGAAATAATATATCAAAATTTGTAATACATGTTATTTAACATACAGAAAAATTGAAAGAATTGTATAGTAACCCACCATATATATTTACATTCATGTTATTTACTTTGTCTCATTTCCACTCTTCGTATCTGCTTATCTAATGAGTTATTTCTGTATTATCTGAGAGTTAATTGTAGATATCATGGTACTTCACCCTTAAATATATGTAAATTCCTGGATAACTGATATTATAATCATACTGAGAAAACTTAATTTTCATAATATCCTCAAATATTTTTTTTAATCGCTATTTCTTTTCTTTTCTTTTAAGAGACAGAGTCTCACTATGCTGCCAGGCTGGTCTTGAACTCTTGAGCTCAAGCAATCCTCCTGCCTCAGCCTCCCAAGTAGCTGGGATTACAGGCACGTGTCACTGCACTCAGTTTATAGCTATTTATTTTCTAATCAGGATCCACTCTAGGTTAACTAATTGCATTTGAGATTTTTAAAACTTATTATTATCTAGAGTAATATCCCTACATTTTCATGGTTTTGATTTTTTCTTTTTACATATCTAAAGAATGTCCCACATTCTTGATTTGTTCTTCATGGTATGATTTAACTTGTTGCTCTGTCCCTCCTCTCTCCTATAAATTGGAAGTTAGGTCTAGAAAATTAATTAGGTTTAAATTTTGGGCAATACCATTTCCTGAATGATGCTGCATACTTCTGAAAGCACATGTCAGGTTTTTACATGATTATTAGTGCTATCCTGTAAAACTTGCAGTGGCAACTGTCAATTGTCCATTGAAATGATCCATTTTGTAATTAGTAACTTGATGAATGCTACACTGATACATTCATTTGAAAATATAATACCTTTAATGCATGCAGGAAACCAGAATTGGAACAATTTGTTAAATTGTTCATCTCTCTGTCCACTACACATATAAAATGCCTGTTAAAGGCTAGACAATTAATAAATCTGTGGTTAGAAGCAATGTTAGTTTATGAGGCTAGAAGAAAGCAAAACAAACTACATACCAAGATTAAAAAAAATATTGAAATTTTTTTATTAAATTTTTTAAATTAAAAGTTAACACGTGTTTAATCCAAAATATTTAGAAGGAATGATATTGGTAAAAAAATGTAGTTTGTCAAACATGACCATAGATATTGTAGGAAATATGAATTTTTAAAATACAATTGGAAACAAGATGAATTTCACTCATTAAGGTGACTGGTAAATTTCTGAGTATTATATTAGCAAGCTCTAAGATTCTTTTAAAATAATTATACAATAGAAAGTCATTTTTCTGGAAGAGTCAATTCAGAACTCTTCTGGTTCAATATATTCTAGACAAATTAGGCAAAAGAAGCATTGATCTAACTATGTTTATTCTTTCAATTTTTCTAAGTTTTCTACGTACTTTTACAAATGGGATGAATTATATGTACATGATACCATCAATTCTAAAAAATACCTTTTTAAAATCATTTAGGAAATCAGAATTGCAGATGATAGCTACCTAAATTCACTTGCAGCCCTGTAAAAGAATTATCTTTCTGAACTAAGGAACATCACACATTACGGGTTGTCAGCCAAAAGTCTATAGTGTTAGTGTTATCATGCATTATGATCTGCTCATCCATATCCCTTTTGTCCACACAGGGAATAAATTTACTATTAAATATTAACATCATTTCCCCTATGCAATTGTAAGTTTTGATAATTAAATGTAATGCAATGTAGAATGGTTTCTCTATAGGTCAGATTACCACTATACTTGATACTTGAAAAATGGTTTCTGTTCTTAGACAAGCCATTTAAGCACTCTCTTTCGCTCTTGAAACTACCAAAAAGCACATGATTAGCATCTCAAAAAACTAGAGTGTACTGTGGTATACAAAGTTTGCTTTTCCATAACCCGATGTGTCTAAGTATTACCTTGGAACTTCCATTCCTATTACCTACTAACATTTGGGACATGAAACCATATGCTGAAATGTTGCCAAAACTTAAAGGAGTGACCCTCAAGCTGGAATTTCAGCTCGACATCATGTAATTAAACCCTGGTGTGATAGCAATCAGCTCACATCATGTGCAATTAGCTGCCTTTTTCTATATACATAGTACTATTACTTTTCTACAAAATGAAAAACCTTCCAGATGAAGCTGTGTGAATATTCCTAATGTTTTTAAACTCTCATATTGATTGGTATTTAGGTATTGACAATTTTTTAAACTCTACCCTGACTATTTTGAATTTCATATGGAGTCTGTAAACAACACTCTATAATCGCACAGTGATAGCTTGTATATACTTGGATGTTTACTTCTCTCTTCTGTTGTAATTTATAATCTGGTCAACTGGAAATAAAAGTATCCTATATATATATAACTACACTTGTCCACTTAAAAAATATATTTTTTAATTAACCCATTAAGTATCTTTTATACATATTTATTGACCAATCATGTTATTTACTATAACTTTCCTATGTTTCTTTTGCCCATTTTCTCAATTTACTGATTTATAGAGTACACACACACATACCCTGGACCTTGATTCTTTTGTTGTTTCATATGTAAAGTTACTTTTTAAAGTACCTTCATGATTTCTCTTATACTGAAAGCACCCCCCCACACATACCATCCTATTATATTTGGATGTTGCCATGTTCAATCTAACCATAATTGCATCTCAGTCTTTTACCCAATTTAATGGAAATCAGTACAATATTTTACCATTAAACTAATATTTGCTTTGTTGTATGCAAGTGTATTCTATAATTAAAGCTAACTTCTTATCATTTTCAAATGCCATCACATCTTTTGCTTTGCTCATATATTGTCCTTTGATATGTTAATGTTATAATTTATACTGATTTCTTGTTTTAAGCAATTTATGGAATATAATATGTTCAGCCATGGTATATTATTGTTTTGATAAGCTACTCAATTTTTCTTGTGAATATTTTGTTCAGGATTTTTGTGCAGATATTCAAAATTGATATTAATATTGACATTCACATATTAACATGCAAAATTAAGGATCTATTAATAACATTTTTAACTTTTTGTTATTGACATTATTTGTTCATTAAAAGTTAGATACAATTTGGCTTTAAACCCATATACTCCTGTTTTTTATTTATTTTGTTTTCCTCCTTATGGTTTTAATATTAAATTGTTAACCACTTTTCCAAATTTATCTGATACTCTGCTATTTGAACTTGTACTTTGTTTGGAGCCAGCAGATTAACTGAACTGAGAATGTGCCCGAAGCACAATTCCTTTGAGCATTGCACATCTTGTGTTCCACCTAAAAGCATCTCTACATCAACCCGTCAGTGAAAATGAAATATCATATGTTCTTGGCAGTACCATGCTGGGACCTCAGGCCTCTTCTGCAACAATATGAAATGCTCTTGGCTGCTTAGATATGTTTGGATACTTACCAGCAGCCTTAATGAAGTGATAGATTCTTTAATGTGTGAAGAAGGGTTCTAATGCAGGGTGAGTAATGTCCACTAATAGTTTTACTTTGTTTATTGGCCCATGCTAAAAGTTATAATTTGTCAAATAATTAGCATTTAATTAAACATTAAGCAATTAACATTCTTCAAGATCTATTGATGTACTGTCATATACACTAGCCAACAGCTGCATGTGGCTATTTTAAGTTAATTTAAATTTAATAAAATTTAAAAGTGAGAGCCCAGGAGTTTGAGGCTGAGTGAACTATGATGATGCCCCTGCACTGTAGCCTGGGCAACAGAGCAAGATCCTGTCTCACAAAAAAAAGAAATGTAAAATTGAATTCATCAGTGGTACTAGCCACAATCAACTGTTCAATAGCCATGAGTACTGACTGGACTTTATAGATACAGTAGTCCTCCCTGTTATCCACAGCTTCATTTATCCATGGTCAATAAGAAGAAGGGTAAGTGTAGTACAATAAGATATTTTGAGAGAGACAGACCACATTCACATAAATTTTATTATAGTACATTGTTATAATTGTTTTATTTCATTACTAGTTATCTCTTACTGTGCCTATCTTATAAATTAAACTTTATCATAGGTATGTATGTGTAGGGAAAAACATAGTATACATAGGTTTTGATACTATCTGTGGTTTTAGGCATCCACTAGGGGTTTTGGAACATATCCCCTGCAGACAAAGGGAGGAACTACTGTATACAGAGTTTCCATTACCACAAAACTTTCTATTGGGTAGTTATATTCTGAACACCTACATTCTGTTCACATAGAATCTTAATGGATTTAGCAAATTAAATATTGCCAAGCACTTAATCATCACTTGCAAATCAATCAAGTACTTTTAGGCATATATTAAAAATCAAAAATCTTTTATCAGATATTTGAAAGCATCTTAAATCTTTTAAAATATAAATAATATGCAAAAATTGTAATGTTTTAAAAGATTATAAGTAATTGAAAAAATACCTTTTAAAAGTATTGATTTATGTTTTAATTCTTATTATTTTTATGCTTATACTTATTTATATTCTTATTCCTTCCCAGTTTTTCCCTGGGAATGTTTACAGTGTGCCTTCCTGAGATACTTCTCTGTCCTGATGGATGGCCTAATGCCTAAGTGTCTGACCTGTGACTAGGGGTGTCCCTCACAAAGAAATCCTGTTTATGCTGGCAGATGCCCACGTGGCTCTTGTCTGATCTAGGTCTAGTTTATGCCTACAAGATAACCACTCTCTTAGCCCTGACCAAAGAGAAAGTTAGGTTCAGGTGTATGTGCAAATCAGGTGAGACACAATGAGGGGGTGAAGCCAAAATGCATGAAACAGAAGACATTTATTACTTATAATCTCTGAGAGATTAGGGAGGATGTTAAGAGGCCTTCAGGAAGTCCAGAAGTCAGCAAGGGAGCTCAGCAGGTGGTGATTGAGAGAAAGAGAGAGACAGACTGAGAGAACCTGTGTGACTATACCTTTATTAAGGTCTATTGACGTCATCCCTTAGGTTTTCTCCAGGGCGTTGTATATTGGTTAAAGAAAACTTGAGAGCAAAGGAAGAACTAATTTACATGATTCTGGCATTGACCATTAAGTTTCATCATAGTCAGCAGCTGTGAGTGTGTTGGGTTGTGTGTAAGATGTTGAAGAATCAGGATATATTGCAAACAACCACATGGGGAAGGCAAGTTTTAACTAGGCCAAAGGTGACAGAGTAAGACTGGGTTTTAAACAATTTATGTCAGGCCTAAAAATGGATGCTGAGGCAGCAACTTGATTAAACAAATTTATGACAGGAACCAATATAGCTGATTCAATGTAAATACAATTCATTTCTAGAGTATTTACTATATCAGAATGTTCACGAGTAAAATGGCCTCAAGGCAGTATGTTTTGCAGTGGAAATGAAGAGTTTAGGTTAATCTAAAGGTCTATCAAGAAAATAGAAGGTAGTTATGAGATTCTCCATTTGATTACATCACAAGGGGAATGATTTACAATATATTTATTCAATAAAACTTTCACATTTAATAGGATAAGAGTTAATTCTTGTTCTAATTTCTTACTGTTTATTGCCTGTGGATACAGAATTTTGTTCTGAATTTTTTTTCCTATATATAATTACTTTGTGTGTATCTTACTATGATACACAGTAATTTCAATAGTTATATACAAATGTTTCTTTTAATAATATAAAAAATTTGGGGGGACTGAACTTTTTCAAATTTTCTGGATGTGCTTTGTTATTAACCTTGATTAGTTTTAATTATAGGCCAATCGTTTATAAAATATTTTTGTTGGTGTCTTTCTAATTACTTTGAAAATTACTGACATTTCTGACATTTAGACAAGTCTAAATTGTTGTCAGATCTGCAGAACTACTGTTACTAATTTGCTAAAGAATAGTTCTTTTATACATACCATTTTAAAATGTGGTAGAATTAATCGAAGTTCTAAATTGATTATTCCATTGTATATATGTATTAATGTATGCACATATATATTTTAAAGTTTCATCATAGTCTCTGATATTTATTCCCCATATCTTTTTGCATCTTAACACATTATTATTTACATTGTTACTTTTTGATGCATTTCAATGTTGCTTTTAAATATAGAGTATATGTTCTTTGTCTTCCCTATTTTCTTATTTATACCTCTTAATTAAGTTTTTACTGGTGTTCCTAGAATTTAGAATATGCATTTAAAAATAATCTGAATCTACTTTCAAATAATATCATAGTAGTTCAGTAGTCTTGGAAGACACTTTAACAGTATGTTTCTAATGTCTATTTCCTGTTCCTTGTGCTGTTCTATCTTACATTTCAGTTTTCCATGTTAAAAACACAGAATAACAGTGTTACAATTTTCCTTTAAATAATACCATCTTTTAGAGAAACTAAAAATAAGAAAAATAGTTTTGTTTTTCTTGCATTTATTTCATTTCCAACTCTCTTAATTTCTTGTTTAGATACAAATTTCTGACTATGTCCTATTCCTTTTCACTCAAGAATTTCCTTTAACATTTCTTATAGAGAAGATCTGCTAGCAATGAATGCTCTCAGTTTTTACCCGTTGAAAAGTCTTTTTCTTCTTTTATGGTGACAACTTTATAAAAATATAATTCACATACCATTCAATTCACTGCTTTAAATTGTATAATTCAATAGTGTTTAGTGTAGTCAGTGTTGTGAAACCATCAACACAACCAATTTTACATTTTCATTATGGCAGCATGAAAGCCCACACCCAAAGGCCATCATCCCCAATTTCTCCCTTCACCCCTCAATTTAGTCAACCACTAATCTACTTTTAGTCTTTATAAATTAGCCTACATTGGAAATTTCATAGGAAAAGAAGTTTCATATAAAATGAATCATAGATATGTGGTCTTCTGTACTGGCTTCAATCACTTGGCATGATGTTTTCAAGGTTGATGTATGTTGTAGGAAGGATCAGACCTCCATTTCTTTATATTACCTAATAATATTCTCCACTGCATGGATATACCACATTTATTCATCCATTTATGAGATGAGGAACAATTGGTTTGTTTCTAGTTCTTGGCTCTTATGAATCATGCTGCTGTAACATGCTTTGAGTAACAGCTTTGTGGGGACATATGTTTTCATTTCTCTTGAGAATATACCTAGTACTAAAATTGCTGGGTCATATGGATCATTCCCATTTCTCTGTATCCTTCTGAGGAACTGCCAGACTGTACTCCAAAGCAAGTGTACCATTTTCCAGTCCCACCATCAATATATGTAGGTTCCTATTTCTCCAAATCCTAGCCAACATTTCTGTATGTTTGATTCTAGCCATCCTAGAGGTATGAGTTGGTATCTCACTGGGGCTTTGATTTGCATATCTCTGATGACTAAAGATGTTGAACATGTTTTCAAGTATTTAGTAGCTATGTGTATGCTTTTTTTTTTGAAAAAAATTTATTCAGTTACTTTGCCTATTTTTAGTTGGGTTGTCTTTTTATCATTGATTGGCAAGACTTTTTTATATAGTCTACATACAAATCCTATATCAGAAATATGATTTACCAGAATTTTCTTTCATTCTTTGAGTTGCCTTCTCTTCATGGTGGTTTTGAGGCACAAAGTTTTAAAATTTGATCATGTCCAATTTCTTTTTTGGGGGTGTTGCTTGTGATTTTGGTGTCATATGTAAGAAACAATTGCTGACCATAGGGTCCAGAAGATTTATGCCTGTATTTCTTTCTAAATGTTCTATTGTTTTAATTCTTAAACTCAGGTGTTTGATCCATTTTGAGTTGATTTTGTATATGGTGAGAGGTAGAGATCCCAATTCAGTCTTTTCCATACGGATATCTAGTTGTTCCAGTTTTTGTTGAAAAGACTATTCTTCCCCTCCTTGAATTGCCTTGGTACCCTTGCTGAAAATTAATTTACTGTATATGTGAAGTTCATTCCTGGACTCAATTTAATCCATTGATCTGTGTCATCTATATGTGTATCCACTGGGGTTGTGGTATTACTCAGGAGATTCAGAGCAACAAATCCAAGAACTGATTTAAAAGAAAAGATAAGTGATCAAGTTCTTAGGTTGCAACTTTAATAGGTTTTCAACTATTTATATTTGTCCATCTTGAATTTTTAGGCTTTGTTCCTTTTCCTCTTAGGATATTGACCGATATTTTAAGCCAGAGAGACAGTAAATTAAGATTATTATCTATTTGTCCATTTTATTTGTTATAAATATTTCTCCCCAAATTCACTCATCTGAAGTTTTTAAAAATTTATTCATTTTTTACCATTCAGATGTTTTGAGTATTTATAAATAACAATCAAATTTTACAAATAATTACCATATCAAGGTTCTGAATTTAAAGAAAATGTCTTCCCTTGGTTATCTTTAAGAAACTTATTCCCAAACAAAAATAATAAAAATATTTAGAAGATACTTCTTCAGATGATTTTTCTTAACCACATTAATTCAGTCCATCTTTAATGTGTCCAAGGATGAAGAACGTAATGTATGGAAGAATTTAATGGAACGGCACCCACTCATCTATGATGTCTGAATTTACCTAACACTTTATGGGACAAGCGAGGCCTTTCCTTGGTTATTAAAAGTTACCATCCCATATATTACCAAGCAGGCTGGCGCTAACTCAGGGGCCGCAACGGTCCCAGCGTCCCACCTTGAGGAGCTCACACCCAGCCCAGCGAGCGATGGTCCTCGAGGTCACAGCAATGATTCTCCCCGCGGGGCCCTCACACTTAGATCTGAGGCCTCGGAAAGGAAGAGCCGCGAGGACCCCTCTCACACTGCCCCAGCGCGTTCCCCGGGACTCGCCGCCCAGCGCAACCGGCCGGCGCAGGGCCCGGGGCGCCAGCACAGGGGCGCTCTGCGCGTGCGCACTGCCGGGATAGGCGGCCAGTCCCAGAAGTCGTCTTGCCTCGGGCGGTCCTAGTGGTCACCGGCCGCGTTTCTTTTAGGTTTTTGCGACCCTGGGCTCTATTTGTCACAGAGGACTGTGGTCCTGGCTGTTGTAGCTTGGACCGCATTTCACTCAGGCGACGGAGAAAACTCGAACCTCTGGCTCCGTTGGCGGCATCCCCGGTTGCGCGCTGCGCGTGCCCTGGCGCCACCTGAGGGAGAAGCCGGCGCGGGTCGCTGCGGGGAAGACTCTGCAGCCCGCGCGGGACGCAGCGTGGCGGTGAGAGGGGCGTTGCGGGAGGCGCTCGGAGCGCGGCAGGGCGCGTCTGCGCCGCCTCAGGCCGCGGGCGCTGGAGCTGCAGCGCGGGTGGCCGTGTCTCTGGGGGACAGGCGGGGAGGGGAGAGACCGCGCAGCGTGTGACGGGCCGGGGTGCCTTTGTGACGGTGGGTGCAGCCGTGAGACTGTGAGGAGCGTGGTTGTCCTTGTGTGACCCTGACATGGGGAGCGTGCGTTGCTGTGGCTCTGTGGTGTCGCTGACCCCGTGGCTTCATGTTCCCTGCTGCCTCCTGTGCCCTCCGCTCAGCCAAGTGTGACTGCCACGGAGAAAGGGTCGCCAGTGGGAAATCAAAAAGTCCTACGTGACAGTTTCCAGCAAGAAGGTACAGACCTGCTGTTGATCGGTGATTGCTCTGGAAACAGGTTCCTAGGAGCTGAGAGACTCTAGGAATAGGATTCCTTCCTGGGAAGGTCGTCCCTTGGAATTCTCTGGGATTCCTTTACATGTTTGATAACTACAGCATTCCCTGAGCTCTCCAAGAACTGCTGTGATAGGGATTCGACCCACTTCTTTTTTCTCCTGTTTATATGTATGAGCTCACAGTGGGTGTCGCCTTGGAGGGTGTAACGTCACAAATGCTCAGCATTATGGTGACTCTGGATCATTCCCCATCAGGTTTCTATGGATCAGAAACAATGAAAATATAAAGTAAATTGTATCGTGTACTTGCAGGTTAAGGGAGTGAGGCAGTCGCTCAAGTGTTCCGGAACGGAAGTTCTTAATCAGTCTTTTTACTCTATCTATGGGCTTAAAGGACACCACAACCCATTGCAATTGTATAGAATTGCTGTATATATTTGTAAATTTGTATTTTTCAAGGGTGAACATAACCCAAAAGATTTAGGGCTGGGTTTTTGATCTGGAATTAAAGATAGTTATATTTTGGGATGGTTTTGCACAAAATTGGTGATCAAGATTATGAGAATGGTTATGAAAATCACACATTTATAGGATAGAATAATATGCAGACAACAAAATTTCTGTTTATAAGAATCATTATAAAGAACAATGGTTATGATCTAATGTTAGGTAGTTTTCATACTGTGAATAATCATAAGAAAATTTTAAATTATATATGCAGTTACATTTAAAAAATAGAATTTTGTAAACAACTTTTTGCAAGGATTGTCTCCAAAATGATATTTTAATTCCTTATTCAGGGAAGAATGGAAGAGGTATAGCCACATTTATTGAGCATCTTCTGTGTACACAAAACTTTTCTGCCTATTTGTCATACACATTTTATCTGCAAAGGCCATTTCCCTTTCTATTAATGAAGAATTTTTATAGTGAAATGTGTCTAATTATACCAGTGATGTGCAGCTAAAGGATATTTAAGAACAGGTAAATGTTATTTGTTTCAGTCACATTGTTTTTTTTGTGGCAAGCCTAGTATTTACAGATTTTTTTACAGATTTTTTTTAATGACAAAAATATGGTTTCTTCTCATAATGATGTCTTTAAATAATCTTAATACTTAGAAATATCTTTATGTTGTATTTATGATGGTGGAATTAATGCAGCAAACAATTTTGATTTCCTAAGGAATTTATGAAGAAGAAAGTAAGAATAACCCTTAATCCTCCTGCCTAGAGATAATTCACTTTTAATATTTTATTGTATATATTTACAGTTTTTATGGGCTTATATTTCCATGTGATTTTGTTTCGACTAACAGAATTGATCACATGAAGGAGACAAAAAGTCTTCCTCTTAATTTGAAAATAGAAATCTAACCAAATCATACATTTCCTCATACTTATACTACTTCATGTAGGGAGAAGGAAGTGCCAGAGATCTCCTTGTTTGAAAAACATCCTGTTTATACTTTTTAGATATTAGAAATGTTACTTAAAACTCACTATCAGACTTCCTTTCAGAATTAATAATTTAGAGATTTAAGGTTACTTTCAGAGAGAATGACACCAATATCTGATTTCCAAGTACCTTGCAAATACAAGTAATAATTCCAGAGATTGTAATATTATATTCACATACATCCCCATACTGTGCAGAAGAATAAAATTCCTTTCTTAAGAGTCTCTATTTTATCAGATCCTGTTTCTTTTTCAGGTTTATGATGCCGAATGGTGTTTTTCTTATTCTCTGTAGTTGCCGGGTACTGAGGAAGAGGACATTTTTTCCTTTTTTTGTCTGATACTCTCTCCCTCTTTCTCTCTCAGTGATTTTATTAAAAAGAATTGTATTATATCAAAGATTGACCCTGAAATTTTTTAAAATTGGATTTGTAAGAAAGAGAAAGCCTCAGAAGCATAAATTTTACTGTAAGAAAAAGAGGAAACAGCAGAATTAACCTCATTGTAAAATAATGGATTGAGGGACATGTAATGATTTTAATCTTCAGTAATGATAATTTACATTAGCCAGCATAATACATTTATTAGTGTTTATATGGATTATCTTGTTGAATCTTCAAAACAACCATGTACATTTACATTACATGATATTCTTATCTCTTCTTTGCTGATGTAGAAACAGAGGCACTGAGACTTAGAAACTATCACAGCTTAAAGCTCTTTTCTCTTCCTGAACATTACAACAGAGCCTTAATTTCTCTGTGGCAACAGAGTGTTCTTAATTTCAACTGGATATCACCTCCTAAGTTATGCATACCTCTTAAACCTGCCTTCTTCATTAAGTTAATGTTGCTTTCCATCATTTGATATGGATTAATATCATTGTTATTAATAATCTAGTATATCACAATACTGCAGATCATAATATGTTTAACATGTTGCCTACTGTGAGACATTTATATTTTTAATATTTGATTATCAAAAATTGTTCTCTGATGAACATCTTTGTACATATACCTTGTATATTTATATAATTAGTTCCTTTAAAAAATTCCTAGATGTGAAATTTTGTAGTTAAAACTCAGAATTTTCTCAAGTGTCTGCAGTACACTAGACCCAGAATTTTCAGTATTTGTGGCAGTACAGTCACTAAAGAGACATAAGTGTATCCTTGAAAATGCTTATTATCTGTCGATGAGGATAAAATCTGGGTAGGAATAAGTATAGGGCAGTGTGTGATGAAGACCACTGGAAAGATTTAGGTGACCTACCTTGTGAATTCACTGGAAAGACACAGCAGTCTGTCTATAACAACAGTTAGGATATTAATAAATTATACCAATTCTATGGAATCTATGGCAATAAGTGGATTTTGTGTTATAACTTTTGTGCCTTACAGTTTCCTTCTACTTAGGTTAGATGCAAAGTGAAACTAATAGGGTAATATAATTCAGAGGCTAGTTGGGTGATGTCATGGCTTAGCTGACAGGCTTAGAAACAAAATAACCCTTTCTGTCAAGAAGATCTGAAATAAAGCTGTATGGCAACCATCATCAGTTCATATAAGAGATTATTCAGGGACTGCTTCACATTTTTTCTAGACCTCTGTCATACCTGAGAAGAAATGATTAAGTGAGTTTAGATATCAGGATTGAAAAGAAACAAACAGATAAGACTTTCAGTAAAAGAACCTAAATGTAGAGAACAAAGACTTTTTTTTAACTCCTCTTCTGTTTGGAGAACATCTTCCTGTTAACTCCCCTGCCTCAAAAAATCCCACATATATTTCAAGTTAACCTATGGTTATTATTATAATTATTTTTTTAAAAAAGCTTTAAAGAGAAAAATCAAGATAAAAAAAAAAAAAGGAAAGAAAAATGCTGTTAACAGATGACCATATTACCTTCCAAACTTTTCTGTCTACTTTCAATGGTCTGTCTGCTTCTGCATTGATGGATATATTAGGTTTTTAAGTATGAAATATCCGATTTCCTTAAGTACTAAGTTTGACAGTTGATGTCTCTGATATTTCACTTTGACCACTTATTGTTTTATGTTTATTGTGAAGGTACATCCTCATTCTTTCAAATGCATGGTTTGGCTTGTGATTATCTTTCAAATTTTTTTAGAGCAATTTTTGTGAAACCATGGATAAGTCAAATATTCATGTTATTTTCAAATATGAGTTCCGTTGTGGAACCAATGGTGGGCAGACAGCTCGAAATATCAATGCAGTGTTTGGGAAGGATGTGGCTAATAAATGTATAGTACGTGGACAGTTTGAGAAGTTTCATTTTGGTGATTTTAATCTTGAAAATGAGCCATGTAGGCAACCTGATATCAAGGTGGATAATAATGAGCCAAAAGCTGTAGGGGATGTGAATCCATCTCAACCTATGCATGAATCAGCAGCAAGGTCTGACATTGCCATTCTAACAATATCAGACCATTTGGAATAAATCAGCAAGGTAAAGAAGCTGGATAGATGGGTACCACATGAATTAAATCAGCATCAGAAGAGAAATCACCTTGAAGCTTGCCTTTCTTTCTTATCACAACATAAAGGCAAACTATTTCTACAACATATTGTTAAGTGTGATGAAAAATGGATTCTTTTTGATAATTGCAAGCATTCGACACAAAGGTTGGATAAAGATCAAGTGCCAAAACACAATCCAAAACTGAATATTCATCAAAAAAAGCTAATGGTGTCTGTTTGGTGGTCTAGTGCTGGTATTATCCACTACAGCTTCATGAAACCTGGTCAGTCAATTATAGCAGACATCTACTGCAACCAACTGGATGAAATGATGAGGCTGCTTGCGATTAAGCAGCCAAGATTGGTCAATAGAGATAGACCAGTCCTTTTGCAAGATAATACTGGACCACATGTTGTGCACAAACAATGCTGCTCAAACTATAGAGGCTGGACTTGGAAACTCTCTTGTTATCTACTGTATTCACCAGACTTTGTACCAACTGCCTACCACTTCTTCTAGGCTTTGGACCACTTCTTACAAGGAAAAATACTCAATTCTCAATAAGCTTTGGAAAGTGCCTTTTGCAATTTCATTGCCACTCACTCTCCAGGGTTCTTTGCTCCTGGCATAAACAAGCTATCATTAAGATGGCAAAATTGTGTCAATAATTTAGGTGCATTACTTTGATTAATTATACTGCTTCTTGTTTGAGATATAATAAACCAAACTTTTGCTTCAAATTTGGACATTTTGTATTTAATGACCTCATATTTATATGTTTTACAACAGTAATTATATTAGTCAACCTGATTTTTCCATTGACAGTATATCTGAAATGTTTCTTATATCTTTAAATATTTTTCACAACTTCACATTTGATGTCTACTTTGAATTCTAGTATATATGTCATATATTTGGATCTGGCACATATTTAACTAGTAAGCTTTGTTGGAGTTGAAATACTCAACGCTACCTTTCCATCTCCAGTGTCTTAACTAACTTCACTCAATTCCAAAGCCAAAGAAGAGGCTCTGGTTTGGATAAGGTGGGCTCTTTTCATTCTTAGAAGGTGGGCATAGAAAGAAGAAGATCTGCTCAGAGCAGAACTCTGCTTTCCAATCTGAGGTCTACATCCCACCAAAATGACATAGTGGCCAGAAAACTTCCTGATAACATATCTCAGTTTGTCTTTGATACAGAAACACCTCTATTTTATGACTTTGTTGCCAGCAGAGACCCCCATGATTTGGGGGAGGAAATGGATTTATCCAGCACCCTGGTCTGCCCAAATTGTGTATAATGGGAAATAGTTTGGAGCCTAGAATGGAAGAGCATAACAGCAATATTAAATAACTTAAGTTCTGTCAGGAACACTAAAGCAAAATTGGTCTCAAGGTCTTTCTCTTCTCCCAGCTCTGGCTTTCTGGATCTATGCTTTTCTGGTAGAGGAGCCCTGAGGACTGATCTACTCTTGCAGGTCTAAAACCATGGCCCATGTAAGTTGATGTTTCTTTCCTTGTAGAAATATGTGTGTGTGTTTAGGTCATGTAAGTATTTTCATTAATTTTCCTGAAATTTCCTACCAGGAGAGCCTCATCAAATTACCTGCTTTCAGCTCTTGTTCTTCCAGTGAGCTGTGATGTCAAATTAACCAGAGTCCTCCCTGTGTGGTCTATTCTAAACTTACTAATGTACATATAATTACTGACCAAAGTGTTCAGCATGTCGTAAGTGCCTATTCTTCTGTCAAGGGCAGTGATGGAGTTTAGTCCTTTTAAGTAAAGATTTATGCTTTCTAGGTAAGACTAGTTTGGTGATATAGAGACAATGGTGGTACTTGACCATCCATAACAAAACTTCAGTCTTCACCAACTTGAGATTTCCAGGTAGAAAAGATAGAGATTTGGTATTAAATGCGCAAATGTCAGTCATTCAGTGGGTGAAATCTCATGCTTTGTGTGGATTAGTAGATGATTGGGACTTGCAAACTTCGAGCTTGTGGATCTTGGTAGGGAATTTATGAGAGATAGATATCAAGACTATTTTGTTGTTAAATGGGACATACTAAACGTGGGTGACATATATATAATTCTTCATCCATCCTTAGTATTCTTTAACTGAATGTATTTATCTATTATTGCATAGCAAATTACCTCAAAACTTAATGACTTAAAGCAGCAATCATTTATCTCACAGTTTCCATGGGTCAGAAGTCCAGACATGACTTAGCTTGCCTCTCTGGCTCTGGGTCTCTTACAAGGTAATCAAAGTATTGGTCATGGCTGTAGTCATCTTAAGGCTCAACTTTGGGTGGATCTTTTTTCAAGCTCACTCAAGTGGTTGTTAACAGGGTCCACTTCCTCATCAGCTGTTGGACTGATGGCCTTAGTTCCTCATTGGCTGGAGTTTGCTATTGGTTTATTGTCATGTGTCCATAGAATAGCTTAAAACATGGTAGCTGGCTTTATCTTTAGGCAAGACATCAAGGGAGGAAGAGTAAAATGGAATCATAGTCCTTTGTAACCTTACATTAGAAGTAACATTTCAGCTCTTTAGCTATTCTGTTTATTAAAAGCAAGTCACCTGGTTCAGCCCACATGCAAGAGGAAGAGATTACACAAGGACAGAATACTGGGAGATGGAGGGATCATTGGTAACCTACATAGAAACTGCCTACTATACTCAGTGGAAGCCAAGTATTCAATGAGAAATGATAGACACAAAAAAGAATGTCATTATAAGTAGTAAGTGAACACAGAATTGGGGAAGATCTTACAAATCTTGTGTGTCCTGACTGCACCAATGATTAAATATGACATATTCATAGAGTATAATCATATGTGCCAAAAACATGCATGGTTTTGTCAAAACAAGAAAAATTACATACGGTGAGATCTAACACAATGAAGTATTTAATGCTTGAGGGAATTCTTAATTTTATGCAAACCCTATTTTCTAAAATTGAGACTTTATACTACATTTTGGGAAAATACTCAATTAAAATTTTCTCTTAAAAGCAAAAATTTTCCCCAGCAATTCATATTTATTAATAAATTTATGTGACAGATAACAATCAGACATTATGCTCACCACTTAATTTAATAGGCAAACATTATTTTATCTATTCCCAAATTGTTTAGATGTTTTAGAATATGCCACACAGTTTTGTATATGCTAGCAGTATTCTTCAAAGATATGTAAACATTCTGCTTCAGTCCCCTGCCATATTATAGATTCGTAGCCTACATGCTTGTTATATTGCTCTCTTCCTGCAATACTGTCCTTATCTCTTTTCCTCCCATCTTCAAAATATTCCTTTAATTTCTCCGGTAATACATGGGTTTGCTATTTCAGGGATCAATGACATTCAGGGATGTGGCCATAGACTTCTCACAGCAGGAGTGGGAATATCTCAATGCTATTCAGAAAACCTTGTACCGGGATGTGATGATGGAGAACTATGGTAACTTGGTCTCACTGGGTATGTTTTCTGTCTCAGATAATTTGGGATAACTTAGAATCTGCTCTCTAGGAAATGTGTTTTTTCCGCCATGATTTTTAGGGCTGCCTTTGAAGAAACTAGTTAAATTTCTTTTCCCTTTCCCCCAAAGAAGTGGTTTGAGCTTTGTCGGGTTGGAAATGACAACTTCATTTAACATATTTGTCTTCTCTGTCCCTCATTGATGTTCACACCTTCCTCTGGTCCTACTTGCAATTGCCTTTCTTCCTTCAGAGGAAGAGCTAGATTAGGGTTCTATGGCATATAGGATTCTATGGCAAACCTGTGAAAGGATCCAGGTTTTCTATTTTTTTATACTAAGAATTACTGTAGATACTCCATTGTATCTTCTGATCCACTTATATGGAAATCAACTTGACACAGGGTCTTGAATTGCTCTAATTATCAAAAGAACCTCTATAATTTATATAGTGGTAGATTGGATAAATGAAATTCATTTAAAACTGAAGGAAACACATTTGATTTCCTAAGACAAGTTTTATCTGATTTGGAGTTGCAAATTGTAATCTATAAACATTACATTTAAAATGGAATGAATATCCTATAGATATCTCTTCTTGTATACTCTTAGTAAAACAGTAATATCAAGAATGGTAATAGCTAACATTATGCTTACTATAGGCAGTGCTCTAAGCACTTTACATGTATATCTCAACTGATTTAATCCTTATTAAAGTCAACGATCTTATTATTATCCCTATCTTCCAAATGAGAATACTGAAACACGGTGGTTTTAAGTGACTTGCCCCAAGGTCACATAGCTGGAAGGTGGCAAAGGCAGGAGTTGATACCAGGCTCCAGAGTCTGTATTTTGAAACACAGTATTATGTATGCTCTAAAAAAAAGAGGATATAGGCCAGGTGCAGTGGCTCATGCCTGTAATACTAGCACTCTGGGAGACCGAGGTGGGTGGATTGTTTGAGCTTAGGAGTTCGAGACCAGCCTGAGCAAGAGCAAGACCCCCATCTCTAGTAAAAAAAAAAAAAAAAATAGAAAGAAATTAGCTGGACTACTAAAAATATATAGAAAAATTAGCCAGGCATGGTGGCGCATGCCTATAGTCCCAGCTACTCGGGATGCTGAGGCAGAGGATTGCTTGAGTCCAGGAGTTTGAGGTTGCTGTGAGCTAGGCAGATGCCATGGTACTCTAGACTGGGCAACGTAGTGAGATTCTGTCTCAAAAAAAAAAAATAAAAAAAAAGAAGGATATAGGTGTGTAATTGTGTGTGTTGGGGGGGAACCTTACATGAACTGATTTCTTGTTCTCTATTTTCCTCACCCTCTTCTCAAAAACCTTATTCAATATAATTTTGACCTTTAATTTATTACAATTATAATTTTGGCAGCAAAATATTTTTCTGTGTCATGTGGTATTTTTTTTCTTTCTTTGTAAGCAGGACATGCCATTTCTAAGCCAGATGTAATTACATTATTGGAGCAGGGAAAAGAGCCCTGGAAGATTGTGAGGGAAGAAACAAGAACATGGTATACAGGTAAGTAAGAGTAAGTCAGGCTCTGGGAAGTCAGCTGTGTAGGTAACAGCTGACGTAGTTAAGGAAGAGACATGCACTGGAATGTTGATTGGAAATCTCCATTCACAGCAGAGAAAAGGCTTGTGATCTAGAAGGAAGATAAATACTCTGCATGAGCTACTCAGTAAACTTCATATTCACCTTAATTAACCGCTCACTTTTTTTCTTCTCATATTTCCTCCCAAGTCGGTGATGGGCACTATCCTTCCTGATGCACCTATATTTTGGACCCAACTGATTTCCAGATCTTCTTATTCACTTATATTTATATATGTGGCTCCAATGCCTAAAAATATATTCATTCTTCTATATGGCACATAAAATAGGAGTTAATAGTTTATTAGGGAAAATAAAATAAACATGTAAATAAGTAGATAAATATCAGGTAGTAAAATATACTGTGAAGAAAACTAACCACTAACAGGACAAATTTAAATTTAAGGTCAAGAACTATTTTCCAAGGAGATACTTGAACGGAGATGTGAAGTGTAAGGGCTTATGGCTTAGGCCATGTGTGTATACAGTTGATCTTTGAACAACATATGTTTGATCTGTGAGGGTCCACTTAATATAAAAATTTTCTTTTGCCCCGCCACCCTTGAGACAGCAAGACCAGTCCCTCCTCCTCCTCAGCTTACTCAATATGAAGACAAGGATGAAAACCTCTATGATGACCCAAATCCTTATGATTTTCTTAATATTTTATTTTCTCTAGCTTACTTTATTATAAGAATACAGTATATAATACATATACAGAGAATATGTGTAAATTGACTGCTTATGTTATCAATAAAGCTTCTGGGCAACAGTAGGCTGTAAGTATTTAAGTTTGGGGGAGTCAAAAGCTATACATGGGTTTTCAGCTGCATGGGATGTTGGCACCACTAACCCTTGCATTGTTCAAGGGTCAACTGTATTAGGAAGAGCATACCAAAAGGAGTAAACAACACATGCAAAGGCCCCGAAGGAGGCGTGACTGTTGTGTGTTTCAAAAGCAGCAAGTAGATCAGAGCAATTGAAGGATGAGTAAGTAAGATATGAAGTCAGTATGTTATAAGGAATCAGATCATATTAGATGTCATTCATTAAGAAGAGCTATATTTGTTTGCTAAGGTTAATTAGGATCCATGATCTGATTAAACTTTTTTTTAGAGAAAGCATCTTGCTCTGTTGCCCAGGTTGGAGTGCAGTGGCACAATTATATAGCTTACTGCAGCCTTGAACTCCTGTAGGCAAGTGATCCTCCTGCCTCCGCCTCCTGAGTAGCTAGGACTACAGGTGTGCACCACCATGCCTGGCTAATTTTTAAGTTTTTTGTAATTTTTACTATGTTGCCGAGACTGCTCTTAACCTCCTGGGCTCAAGTGATCCTCCTGCCTTGGCCTCCGAAAGTATTGAGATTGAAAGCTTGAGCTACCATGCCCAGCCTAAGTTTTTTTTAAAACTCTCAGCATTTTATTTGATATAAGGAGCAACAAAAAGTACAAATGACTGTGTATAGGCAGGAATGAACCACAATATCTGTACTTTTTTTTTTTTTGAGACAGAGTCTCTCTCTGTTACCAAGGCTAGAGTGCAGTGGTGTCATCATAGCTCACTGCAACCTCAAACCCCTGGGCTCAAGCAATTTTCCTGCCTCATCTTCCTGAGTAGCAGGGACTACAGGTGCTCGCCACCACACCTGGCTAATTTTTTCTATTTTTTGTAGAGATGGGATCTCACTCTTGCTCAGGCTGGTCTCCAATGTCCAGCCAAGTATTTGTATTTTTAAGGAGAAATATAACTGGAAGGAGATAAAGTATAAATAGTTGCTTTAAATATATTTGCGTATATTTTATAGGGAAACCGATACAGGAAAGAGTACATTTAATCAATATAATAAAATATGATAAATGAGTTATGGAGACATTTTCAGTAACTTTTGTAAATTGTATAGCTGAGTTTAGAGTTCTTTAAAATATTCATCTCTAATTGATGATATTTTTAATGTTAAGAAACATTAATAGAACATTTACCTTTTTTGGTCCAGTAAAACAAAATGTTTTTCTCATTTCTTTTAGATTTGGAGACAAGGTATGAAATAATCAGCTATGGAAAAGAGCAAATTTATACAAAATGTTCATCTCTTACTCTACATCAGAGAATTCATAATAGAGAGAAACCCTATGAATGTGACAAATGTGGGAATGCCTTTAGTCGTCATACAGACCTTACAGTACATCACAGAATTCATACTGGTGAGAAGCCCTATGAATGTAAGCAATGTGGAAAGGCCTTTAATCGTGTATCTAACCTTCTGCAACATCAGAGAATTCATACTGGTGAAAAACCCTATAAATGTGAGGAATGTGGAATGACCTTTAGTCGTAGTATAGACCTTAGAGTTCATCAAAGAATTCATACTGGTGAGAAGCCCTATGAATGTGAAGAATGTGGGAAGGCCTTTAGTCGTACCTCACACCTTACTCAACATGGAAAGGTTCATACTGGTGAGAAATCTTATGTATGTCATGAATGTGGGAAGGCTTTTAGTCAAGGTGGAAGACTTAGAATACATCAGAGAATTCATACCGGTGAAAAACCCTATGAATGTCAGGAATGTGGAAAAGCCTTTAGTCAAGCTTCTCACCTCGTACAACATGACAGAATTCATACTGGTGAAAAACCCTATAAATGTGAATGTGGGATGACCTTTAGTCGTGGCATGGATCTTAGGGTGCATCATAGAATTCATACTGGTGAGAAACCCTATAAATGTAAAGAATGTGGGAAGGCCTTTAGTCGAGCCTCAAATCTTGTGCAACATGAGAAGATTCATACGGGAGAAAAGCCCTATGAATGTAAAGAGTGTGAGATGACCTTTAGTCGTGTCTGTCAACTCATTGCACATGAGAGAGTGCATATCGGTGTGAAACCCTATGAATGTAACAAATGTGAGAAGGCCTTTAGTCATGCCTCAGCACTTATTCAACATGAGAGAATTCATACTGGTGAAAAACCATATAAATGTAAAGAATGTGGGAAGGCCTTTATTTATGGTGGAAGCCTTAAGATGCATCAGAGAATACATACTGGTGAGAAACCCTATGAATGTAAAGAATGTGGGAAGGCCTTTAGTCGTGCCTCAAACCTTGTTAGGCATGAGAGAATTCATACTGGTGAGAAACCATATGAATGTAAGGAATGTTGGAAGACCTTTAGTCATGTTGAAAGTCTTAGAATGCATCATAGAATTCATACTGATGAGAAACCTTATAAATGTAAAGATTGTGGGAAGGCTTTTAGAAGTGGCCATCAACTTATTGTACATCATAGATTTCATACTGGTGAGAAACCTTATGAATGTAAGGAATGTGGGAAGGCCTTTAGTGTGTATGGACGACTTACTCGACATCAGAGTATTCACAATGGTGAGAGACCTTTTAAATGTAAGAATTGTGAGAAGTCCTTTAGGCTTAGCTCAAGTCTTAAAGTACATCAGAGAATTCATAATGGAGAGAAATCTTATGAATATGAGGGCTATGGAAAGGCATATGTATGTAGTAGACAATGTACAGTACATCAGAATATTTATAACAATGAGAAAGAAATTGAATGAAAAGAATGTGGGAATTCTTTTAGATATGGTTCAGCTCTTACAAAGCATTAAATAATTTTTATTGGTGAGAACTCCTCAGAATATAAATAATATTTCAAGATTTTTAGTTATGATCCAAATGTTGTTAATATCCAGAGAATTTATATTTTTATATAAATAAGAAAGCCTTTATTGGTATTTTTCTATTTATTGATTGTTTGAGTATTTACATTAGAGGAAAATTCAGAGAATGTAGGGATGCCCTTGTTTTATGTACTTTATTTATGAAATTCCTTCCAGCCCTAATCAGTAATTTTTTTTTTTTTTTTTGAGACAGAGTCTCACTCTGTTGCCCAGGCTAGAGTCAGTGCCATGGTGTCAGCCTAGCTCACAGCAACCTCAAACTCCTGGGCTCAAGCAATCCTTCTGCCTAAGCCTCCCGAGTAGCTGGGACTACAGGCATGCGCCACCATGCCCAGCTAATTTTTTCTATATACTTTTAGTTGGCCAATTAATTTCTTTCTATTTTTAGTAGAGATGGGGTCTCGCTCTTGCTCAGGCTGGTCTCAAACTCCTGAGCTCAAACGATCCGCCCACCTCGGCCTCCTAGAGTGCTAGGATTACAGGTGTGAGCCACCGCACCCGGCCTTATCCTCTTTATCATAATATTAGTGAATTACTGTGAGATAACGTCCATATAGATATAATGAACTTAGAAAGGCTTCATGTAATTACTTATGCCTTTTTGAGTTTTAAGTAATTCTTTCTGATTAAAATCTAGTAGAATGACAAAAAAGGGAGAGGATTTAAAACATGCATTTTATTGGAGCACTGCCGTGTTCATTTATTTATATATTATATGGCTGATTTGACGCTACTCTAGAATAGTTGAGTACTTATACCAGAGACCTTATGGCCCATAAAGTCTAAACTATTTACTATCTTGTTTTTCACTACCACCAACAACAAAAGACTGCCAACTCCTGGTTTAGAATTGTATCTCCACAATTTTTTCATGACTTTGGATTTTTGAAGAGTATATGATAGTTGTCTTATGAAATATTTCACATTCTGGATTTTTAAAATTACTTCCATGTGGATCATTTATCTTGTTCTTCTATCACTAATAGTTTCAGTAAACCTGAAGCTAAAGCAAGAAGTTCAACTGAGTAAATGTTGTATACATTAAAAAACATAATGTTCTCCCAGTATTAATGATGCTAGATGTTATCAATTGATTAGACAGGAGACTGCCAGACTTCTCCATTATATAATAGAAATCCATTTTACAGTTATTATTCTGTATGGTAACATTTTGTCACCTGCTTTTTGAAATTTATAATCTGATGTAAAAGTCATAAATTAAATAGAAAATTAACATTGAAATTAGGGTCTTTCAGAAAGGAATGATAATGAATTGCCTATATAGCAATTCACATTTTTTTCAAATGCCATTTCATTATTTGTTGCTATAGTCATATACTATATGTACTTATTCTCCTTTAATTTATTGATACTGGTAGATTTCTTGATTTTTAAACATCCCTGGAATAAACCCTGGTTAGCCATGGTATATTACTCTTTAGATACCTATTCAATTCTATTAGTTAATATTTACTTAAAATACTTGCATCTGTGTTTATATGTGAGATTGTATTCTAATTTTCTTTTGTATTTTATTTTTTTACATGTGATATTTAAATTTTCAATTCTTTTAAAAACGAGATAGAACTTGTCTTTGAAAACTTATGGAGCTTTGTATATTTGTTGATCTGTTCTGTTTTCAGTGTTAGGGGGTTTTTTTTGTTTTTTTTTGAGACAGAGTCTCACTCTTTTGCCCAGGCTAGAATGCCGTGGCATCAGCCTAGCTCACAGCAACCTCAAACTCCTGGGATCAAACGATCCTTCTGCCTCAGCCTCCCGAGTAGCTGGGATTACAGGCATGCGCCACCATGCATGACTAATTTTTTCTATATATTTTTAGTTGGCCAATTAATTTCTTTCCATTTTTAGTAGAGACGGGGTCTCGCTCTTGCTCAGGCTGGTCTCGAACTCCTGACCCGAGCAATCTTCCCACCTTGGCCTCCCAGAGTGCTAGGATTATAGGTGTGAGCCACCGTGCCCGGCCCAGTGTTAGATTTTTAATCACCTTAAAGGAAACATCTTTTTTATATGAGCCCCTAAGTAAAAGTCAAGTATCCTTTGTTTTTGATAATATTTCTTGGGATACTTAAGTTCTTCTGGAAGGGCATAAATGCAGTTTGGCTGCTTAAAAAGTTTTGATACTTCTCAGCAACCATATTAGCATTGATAGATTCTTTCATGTCTGAGTTTTTAGTATTAATAGTAAATATTTAGCAATATTCACTAATTAGACATTCTCACTAATTTAGGAATATTTAATATGTAGAAATACTAATACTTTGTTTAAATCCAAATTTTAATCTATCAATTAGTATTTCATTACACATTCAACAATCAATATTCCCTATTCTATTTAGACAACGAATACACCAAATCTTAAAGATTTATCAAACTAATTTTCTATATTTATCAGTTGCAAACCTAAGCTCTTTGAACATCTGTTGACAATCAGAAATATAGTATATTATTCTTAAAAATCAACTAAAATCTATTATATTAGAGACAATATTGACAAGTTTGAGGTGTTTACAAAACTGATCAGTAAATTTATAATAATTTGCTTTTCAAATGTATTATTATTAATGCATTAATCAGCTATAAATTCAGTTTCTTCTTTATAGTTCTGTTTCTGGAACTGTAAAAAGGTTGGTAAAACTGGTGTTTAAGAAAAACAAATTTCCTCATCTTCCTGCTGTATGAGCAGTTAAAGTGATTATAAGTTTTCCTCAAAATAAACATGACATAGTAGGGTACATCCTTTATACATTTTGTTTTCTCCCCTTCTAGAAATATATGGGATAGCTGAGGAGGTATTTGGTCGAGAGGGAATTACCTGATATATGGGTGTATGTTTTAAGTCTTATTCAACATATTCTGAGCTTGCGGACCTCTTCTCTGGGCTCTGGCTTCTCAATCACCTGAGTTCTGGCTTCTCTCCCCTGGATTTGAGGCCTCTCCTTTGGTCTCCTTTGAGGCCTCTCTTTTCTCTTGAACTCTTCCCCATTGTACTCTGGCTTCTTAAGGCTCTAGGCAACTCTCCTCAGCCCTGGCTCCTCCTCCCAGGGCTCCCTGGCTCCTCCAACCTTAAAATCTGCTGCTTCTACTGAGCTCTCTTATACTTTCCCTGTGAACTGGATCTGTTCCAGGACTTTTTAGCTTCTCCATCTTGTCAGCTTCAGCTCTTCCCCTTGGACTCCCAGACTCTTCCCCTGAGATCTGACTCCTGCTCCAGGATTTCTTAATAATACTCCTAGGCTTCTGATTTCCTGGGTTCCCAAGCCTTTCCTTAGAATCTGTCACCTCCTCCAGGAATTTCTTATGCCCAAGTCTTCCAAGCGCCTCCTTCATGCTCTAACTCCTCCCTTGCTCTTGTAAGTTCTCTCCTTGAGCTCTGTCTCCTAGGGTACCACAAACCCCCTTGAGGTCTAGGCCCCTCCTCTAGTCTTTACTTCCTCTCCTATGTTTCCAGTACACTGCAGTGGGCGTAAATAGAATCTCATTTGAGCCTCACAATGAGCCCCATTTTGCATACAGTAAAACTGAAGCTTAGAGACGTGATATCACTGGCTCAAGATTACATGTTATATTGTAGAGCAGTTATTCAAATCCTGCTTTAATTCTAGAACCTGTATTTTCATCCACACATTAAATAGATACCAATTAGAAAGCAAACTATATTCCAGGACTGTGTTAAGCATTTTGCTAAAGTAGGCATTATTATCACCATTTTACTTTGAGGAAACCAAGAACTAAGATCAAAGATCTAGTAAATGGCAGAACAAGGACTGGAATGAGAATTCTTCTGAATTCAAAGTTGGCGTTCTTAACCACCATTTCACTCTATATGCGCATAATGTAGATGAGAACACTGAGGCTTAGAGATGATCAGGAACTTAGTCAAGATCAAAGTTTGTAACGGGGCAAAATTAATGGGCTTTCTCTGCTTCTCATTTTGATGCCAAATAAATAAAAGTCCCCGTGTGCCAGACACTCCCCCTCAAAGACCCTCTAAGCCAGGGAAAGGAAATACTAGCCAGAAAGAAAAAGAGTGCTAGGACAGACTTTTTTCTACCAAAAGTTGATCAAATACTGTCCCCTGCCCTCCAGAGGATGTACCCCACTAACCAAAAAACTGTCCCCCTTAGGACAAAGGGTATCTGTTTTCTCTGGCCACTTTCCAGGGGAATTCTAGGCTTGAGGAGAAAGAGAAGCCAGAATATTTGTTGCAAACCAGAGATGTCACTTTATTGAGTACACACTAGCAGGTTTCTGGAGCTGAATGAAGATGAGTCCTTATCTAGCTCCACCTCAAAGTGGGGAACAAGTAAAGAGGCTTAAAATCTGTGACCCAGGCTCATTTTCCAGTAGGATCCCAAAGTCCTAATATTAGGCCAAATCAGGGAGTAGGAGTAGGGATGCTGGGCGGCTTCTCAATAGGATAAGGATTGACTTGTGGTAGGCTTTTCCAGGCAAGTTCTAGGAAGCCATACTGGGCAATGCCCACAGGTTGGACAGTATGCACCCTGTTCTGCCCAGGGAGGGGTACCACATCCTGGAACTTGAGGGGACCTGCAGGGGCACGGGAACTACCACAAAACAGGTGGTAGAACAACCGCTCACCATGTGCCAGCTCCTTGGTCTTCAGGTCCTTTTTGTAGATGGTCTCGTGGGGACAGAGTTTCTCTGTCTGCAGCAACTCTAGTAGAAGCCTCTGGATTCGGGGAGACTTAAGTTGGTACAGGTCCATGAGATGATAGAACTGTTCCATCCAAGCAGCGCTGTCTTTTGCATGTCGCTGCTGCAGCATCCTCAAGACATGGTACAGTGCCACAAAGGTCTCCCATAGAGGCAACTCTTCCGTTACTTTAGAAATGGGCTGTGTCTTCTTTTCCAACTTGGGTATTTGGGGGCATCTGCCCTGACCCTTAAAAGCCCTGAGGTCCTTCTGAAACATTAGTGCTAGGGTTTGTTTGTCCACAGAGGCATGGGCACCTGTGAAAATGTCTCTTGTGACAGGATAAAAATGTCGCGTCTCCATCTCTTTGAGAGCATTAGATAACTGTTGTACCCGCACACTCCTGTAAGGCTGTCCTAAAAGATGCCAATCTGTAGCCTTTGGGACTTGAATCCTGTTGGTGGTTGATGGTAACACTGGGGAAGGAATGGGCAGTGTTTTCTTCTTTGCCTTGGGAAATCTGGGGATCTCAGCCCTCTTTCTCAAGGCTGGGAAGTCCTTCTGGAATATCAAGGCCAGGGATTTTTTATCCACAGAAGGATAGACAGATGTAGGAACATCCCTTCTGACTGGAGAAAGGTGCTTTATCTCCTTGACAGCAGTGGGTAACTGTTGTGCCTGCTTCTTCCTGTAAGACTCAGCTAAGATATGCCAACTGAGAGCCTGCAGGGTTTCAGACCTCTCGGTAGCTGCTGGTAACACTGGTTCAGGGACAGAGAATGGCTCCAGCTGGTTCTCTTTTTCTTTTCTCCTAATTGGAGGGATCACTTTTAAGTGCACTGGACTCAAAACATCCTTATAAGATTGTAATTTATCAGTGTGAGTTAACCCTAGGTTCTGCCTGAGGTGTTTAGCAATGACCTTAAGATTAGTCAGACGTATCCATTTCATGTATCCCTTTGAAGTAAAGTCTCTGAGGAGCTGGCTCAGTCGATGGAAACTGTCCCTGGAAAGCTGCTCTCCTGCTTCCAGCCGTATTAAGGCATTGTTAATCCAGTCCTCATCTGAGAAGCTTGCTTCTGAGTAGGCTGGCTTTGGGTATCTCTTAGCTGGCATTTCAGGTGAAGAGGCAAGGGATGGGCCAGTGGCTGGGGCTGGAGCCTGGCCCTTAGTTTTCTCCATCACAGAATCGTGATGCTGCAAGAACCACTTCCTCCGGTTATGTTTAAGTCCATACCTAGGTTTCTGTGGTTTTATGATAATATCAGGTAATTGGAACTTTGGCTTGTAGAGACCTTCTGGGATCTGGGTCTCTAAGCCTGTTTCCATAGCTTGTAAAAACATATCCCTGGCTTTCTCCAAGAGTACATTCTGTTGTCTTCCCAATGAACTTGTCATGGGGTGTACTCCAAGAAGTTGACTGCCCTGTTTTTCTTCTAAATCTAAATGATCCTCTAAGACTTTCAAGGGCATTCCTTCGTTTCCCAGTGCCTCCTGGAATGGTATTTTAGAGGGGCTCTTCCTAACTGTTGGCCACATAACCTCGTCCATAAGTCTAGAGTCTCTCTTTCCATCAAGCAAGTTCTCTTTCTTAAAAGGCATTTCCCTTTTAACTGTACCCTTCCTTTCTTTAGCAAGATCCTCACCTTCTATCACTAGCTCGGACAGGCCCACTTCTTCCTTTGAGAGCTCTGCTTTCAATACTCTCTCTTCTAAGAGCATTGCCTCCATAAGTCTGCTCTCCTTTTCCTCACTCAGGCTCTGCACATCCTTGTGCCTTTCCTCTTTCTCCTCTTTTTTCTCTGTCTTCTCAATTTCCTCCTCCTCCTCCTCCTCCTCCTCTTCCTCCTCCTCCTCCTCTTCCTCACTCAGGCTCTCCTCCTCCTCCCCCTCCTCCTCCTCACTAAGGAGCTCCTTCTCTTCCTTGCTCAAGCTCTCCTCCTCCTCTTCACTCAGGCTCTCCTCCTCCTCCTCTTCCTCACTCAGGCTCTCCTCCTCCTCCTCTTCCTCCTCTTCCTCCTCACTAAGGAGCTCCTTCTCTTCCTCACTCAGGCTCTCCTCCTCCTCTTCACTCAGGCTCTGCTCCTCCTCCTCCTCACTAAGAAGCTCCTTCTCTTCCTCATTTGGGCCCTCTTTTTTCTTCTTACTCGGCCTTTCTTTCTCCTTAATCAACATCTTTTCCTTTTTCCTTTTTTGGGTCCTTTCTGGGGATGATCTCTCTCCCTCAGTTATTTCTATCTCTTCCAAAGGCCCTGTACTCACTTCCCTAATTACTCCAGTTGGGATCCTAAACAGTTCACTCTCTTTCATCCTGATACTTTTCCCCCTAGAACTAGCCTCTTTTTCTTCAGAACTAATCTGTTTTTCCATATCCAGTTTCCTCATTGCCTGTATTCTTTCCTCTTCAGTTATTTTCTTTTTTTCCTTGGCAATATCACTCTCCTTGATCCTAATGTTATAGGCTAATTTCCTCTCTTCCTGGAACAATTTATCCTCTTCTTTCATTTCTTTCTTTTCTTGGGTTCTTTTTTTCTTTCTCTTAGTTATGCCAACTCCTTCCTTGGCCATTGCCTTTTCTTTCTCAGCAATATGACTCTCTTCCTTGGCCAGTTCACTATCTTTTGAGGTCAGTCTCTTTTCTAATCCCTTTTCCTCTTTTTCCTTGGCCTCTTCCTCTTCTTCCTGCAAGTGTTTCTCCATTTCACCAGCCTGTTCCTCCTCTTCTAGGGACAATTCTTCTTTTTCCGAGGCTTGTTGTGGTTTTTGCTCAACCTCTTTCTCCTCTTTCTGGGACCATTTCTCATCTTTTTCATTCTGTATTCTCTCTTCCGGGGCTAGTTTCTCCTTTTGTAGGGCTAGTTTCTCTTTATCCCAGGTCCATTGTTTTCTTTCCTCACTAGCTTTTTCATCTTTCCCAATCTGTTTCTTCTCTTTTTTAGCTTGTTTCTCTTTTTCCATGGCCTGTTTCTCTTCTTCTGGGGATCCTTTCTCAATTTTTTCCGTTATTTTCTCCTCTTCTGGGACCAGTTTCTTTCTTTTCCAGGCTACCTGTTTATTCTTCTTGGCCTCTTTTTCCTCTTTCTGAGCCTGCCTCTCTTTTTGTTCTTGTTTCTCCCTTTCATCCTGTTCCTCAACTTGTTTTTTCTTTTCTTGGATTTTTTTCTTTTTATGGGCCTGTTTTTCCTCTTTTCCCAATGATTTCTTTCTTTTTCGGGCCAGTATATTCTCTTGCTCTACCAAGCTCTTCCTTTCTATTACCTGTATTCTCTCTTCCCCAGACAGTCCTTCCTCTTCTCTAAATAAATGATCCTGGGCCAATTTCCCCAGTTTCCAGGCCTCTTCCTCCTCTTCCTTAACATGTTTCTCCTTTTCCTGGATGTGTTTCTTCTTTTTGTGAGACTGTTTCTTTCTTTCTCCAACTTGTTTCTCTCTGTCCAGGATTCGCTCTGCCTCTTCCTGGCCCTGTATAATCTTTTCCCAATCCAGCTTTCCCATTTCCAGGGTTGGCTTCCTCATTTTCCAGATCAATTTCTTTCCTTTCCCTAGTAGTTTCCTCTCTTTTCCAGTCAGTCTCTTTTCTTCTAGGGCTAACCTCTGCTCTTCAGTAGTCAATTTTTTTTGTCGGGAAGCAAGTATTTCTTCTTCCCAATCCATTTTTTCTTCTGAATGGGTCAGTTTCTTATCATCTTTGGTCAGTTTCTCCTTTCTTTGCATTAATTTTTTCTCTGGTATTGTCCGTTTTTTTTCTTCCTCAGCTATTTTCACTTCTTGCTTGGCTAGCTTTGTCACATTTTTTTTTAATTTCCTTTTCTCTAAGACTAAGTGATCTTCTAAGAAAGCAACTTTCTTTTTCTTGACTTCTTGAGAAAATTTCTCGTCATCCTTTAACACTTTTCTATTCATTTGTTCTCTGGATACTACTGTCCCTTTCTGCTTAACAGCTCTTTTTGCCACTTTTCCTTTTATGATGTGTTGCTTAGTTGGTTCTGATGAGAATGAACTTGACTCCTTTAAAAGGGGGCATATCTCTTGGAAGAGATGCCAGCTGGGCCTTCGGTTAGCAAGCGCCACCCGAGCAAGGTCCACCAATTCTTTATCCAGATCCCTTAACATTCCTGGATGGGAACTTGCTATCCTTGAGGTGACAAGAGAGCAAATGTCATCCCTCCAAGACCTGGTTTCTGATCTACCGGTGCGTCCAGGGGTCCCAGCCAAACCATGGATTCTGTTACCCAGTTTCTTCTTTGTATCTTCTTCATTCTCAGAAACCTGTATGACTTTTTCCTTGGATTCTTCTATAGTTGCCTCTGAAATATCCTTCAAATCTTGTTTCTCTTTCCTCTGCACATCTGCTCTTCTACGACTTGTTTTCAATGCCTTTTTCGAAAGACTTTCTATGTGTTTGTGCCTTTCCACCTTAGGGATCACCTCTCCATAATCTTTTGTGCTATGTTGATCTATAGCTTCCATGTCCTCTGTGGCCCCCAGGGCTTCTGGGGCCTCCATTGCTTCTATAGGTTCCAGCCTGACCTCCTTTGTTTCAGCATCATTCTGGGATTTTACTGGGCTGAAAGTGCTTAGCGGTAGCTCTGGCTCTAAGGCAACATCCTGGCTTTGAAATTGCTGTGATTTCCTGGCCTCTCTTTCCTCACCTGCATCCTCTGAAGGCACCGACACAGAACTAAACTTTCCCAATTTTGTCTTTCTGTGCTTCCTGGCAACTATCAGGTTCTTTTTAACTGCAGAAAAATTGAGAGAAAAATAGTTAAGAAAAACACCAAGGTCCTGAGTGAGTGTGAATTAGAGTGTACTATCTAACTTGGTGAACTGCCATAAGAGATACAAAGGCAAAGGGGACTGAGGCTTAATAATATAGAAATGCTTGCTGTTTCATCCCAGCTTCCATATTCTAAATAAATAAGACCTTGTATTTGTTGTGGGGTAGATCTTTCTCAGGAAGGTTGCTTTCTGTGAATAATATTCTCCTGCTTAACTCTGTTCCCAACAGTATCCTTTTATATGCCTTGGCCTTATTAGCCCTGCCTTTTGGGTCTCTGAAGTTGGCCCCAAACATGCCCCATATATCACCCCATACATACGAAGTTTTCTGCCCTTTGCTTGAAAATGTCTCTTTCTTCTCTTGAGTTTGGTGATCTTTACAGGTTCTGACAAAGGTATGAGTTTTTCTTCAGAAGGGACCTCAAGTTCATCATACCATGATGTATCAAAAGAAAAAGTAAGTGATTTGTCTTTATCTGACAAGGTCAGGTTTTCATTTAACATGTGCTCCACGTGAGTAAGCAGGCACTGGATATCTGTAGCTTGAATGCCCAGCAGCTGACCAAGAGAGACTTCCCCAATAATTTCCTGCCTACAAAAGTCAAGGGAAAAGAAGGACAATACTGAGCTAGTGATAGAACAAAATTCAAGAAAAGAAAAAGAAAAAGAAGAAGTTACAATGGAAGAGGGCAAGGATGAAGTAGTAATTTAGAACAGAATAAGCTGAAGTAAAATATGGATAAAGAAGGAGGAATGAGGGACAGCCAGGAATGGAGGACAGGCATACCTCATTTTATTGTGCTTTGCTTTATTGAGCTTTGGATACTGCATTTTTTTACAAATTGAAGGTTTGTAGCAACTCTGCATAGAGCGGTTCTGTCGGCATCATTTTTCCAACAGCATGTGCTCACTTCCTGTTTCTGTGTCACGTTTTGGTAATTCTCACAATATTTCAAATTCTTTCATTATCATTTTATCAGTTATAATGATATGTGATCTTTGATGTTACTATTGTAATTGTTTTGAGGTGCCACCAACTGTACCCATATAAGATGACAAACTTAATAAATGTGTGTATTCTCACTGCTCCACCAACCGGCCATTCCCCCATCTCTCTCTCTCTCCCCTCAGGCCTCCCTATTCTCTGAGATACAACAATATTAAGTTTAGGCCAATTAACAACCCTACAATGGTCTCTTAGTGTTCAAGTGAAATGAAGAAGTGAACATCTCTTACTTTAAATCAGAAGCTAGAAATGATTAAACTTAGGCGGGGGGGGGGGGGGGGGGGGGAGTCATGTCCAAAACCGACACAGGCTAAAAGCTAGGCCTCTTGTGCTAAACAGTTAGCCAAGTTGTGAACTCAAAGGAAACATTCGTGAAGAAAATTAAAAGTGCTACTCCAGTGAACACATGATGATAAGAAAGCAAAACAGCCTTGTTGTTGATATGGAGAAACTTTTAGTTGCCTCGATAGATCAAACCAGCCACAACATTCCCTTAAGCCAAAACCTAATCCAGAGCAAGGCCCTAACTCTCCTCAGTTCTATGAAGGCTGAGAGAATGAGGAAGCTGCAGAAGAAAAGCTAGGAGAGGGTGGTTCATGAGGTTTAAGGAAAGAAGCCATCTCCATAACATAAAAGTTCAAGGTGAAGCAGTAAGTGCTGATAGAGAAGCTCCAACAAGCGATCCAAAAGATCTAGCTAAGATAATTGATGAAGGTGGCTACAAAAACAACGGATTCTCTTTTTTGTTGTTGAGAGAGGGTGTCACTCTGTCGCCAAGGCTAGAGTGCAGTGACATGATCCTAGCTCACTGAATCCTCCAAATCCTGGGCTCAAGTGATCCTCCTGCCTCAGCCTCCCAAGTAGCTAGGACTACAGGCATGCGCCACAATGCCCAGCTAATTTTTTACTTTTTGTAGAGACAGGGTCTCACTATGTTGCTCAGGCTGGTCTCAAACTCCTTTCCTCAAGCAGTCCTCCAGCATTGGCCTCCCAAAGTGCTGGGATTACAGGTGTGAGCCACTGTGTCCAGCCTAGAAAACAGATTTTCAGTGGGGATGAAACCACCTTCTATTGGAAGAAGATGCCATCTAGGACTTTCATAGCTAGACATGGTAAATCAACGGCTGGCTTCAAAGCTTCAAAGGACAGGCTGACTCTCTTATTAGGGACTAATACAGCTAGTGACTTTAAGTTGAAGCCAGTGCTCACTTACCATTCTGAAAATCCTAGGCCCCTTAAGAATAAGGACTAAATCTCTGCATGTTCTCTATAAATGGAACAACAAAGCCTGAATGACACCACATCTGTTTACAGTATGATTTACTGAACATTTTAAGACTACCTACTGCACATAAAAAAAGATTCCTTTCAAAATATCACTGCTCATTGACAATGCATCTGGTCACCCAAGAGTTTGGATAGAGTTGTAAAAGGAGATTAATGTTGTTGCCATGCCTGCTAACACCATGTCCATTCTGCAGCCTGTGGATCAAGGTGTGATTTCAACTTTCAAGTCTTACTACTTTAAAAATACATTTTGTATAGTTATAGTTTCCACAGATAGTGATTCTTCTGATGGATCTGGGAAAAGAAAATTGAAAACCTTCTGGAAACGATTCACCATTCTAGATGCCATTAAGAACATTCATGATTCATGGGAGGAGGTCAGAATATCAACATTAACAGAAGTTTGGAAGGAGCCGATTCCAACCTTCACATATGAATTTGAGGGAATTCAGTGGAGGAAGTAACTGCAGATGTAGTAGAAAGAGCAAGAGAACCAGAAGTGGAGCCTGAGGATGTGACTGAATTGCTACAATCTCATGATCAAAATTGAATGGATGAACAGTTGCATTTTATGGATGAGCAAAGAAAGTGGTTTCCTGAGATGGAATCTACTGGTGAAGATGCTTTGAACATTGTTGAAGTGACAACAAAGGGTTTGGAATATCACATAAACTTAGTTGATAAAGTACAGGCAGAGTTCGAGAAGATTGACTCCAATTTTAAAAGAAGTTTTACTGTGCAATGCTATCAAACAGCATTGCATGCTACAGAGAAATCTGTCATGACAGGAAGAGTCAATTGATGTGGCAAACTTCATTGTTTTCTTATTTTAAGAAATTAACACAGCCATCCCATCTCCAGTAACCACCCTTATCAGTCAGCAGCCATCAACATCGAGGCAAGACCCTCCACTATCAAAAAGATTAGGACTGGCTGAAGGCTGAGATGATCATTAGCACTTTTTAGCAATAAAATAGTTTTAATTAAAGTAGGTGCATTGTTTTTTTAGACATAATGCTATTGCACACTTAATAGACTACAGTATAAAGTAAATATAACATTTGCACTGGAAAACCAAAAATTTCATTACTTACTTTACTGAAATATTTGCTTTATTATGATGTTCTGGAAACAACCATACAATGTCTCCAAAGTATGGCTGTAGTCAGGGTGACACAGGATGCTTCTTTGATTGGGGCATTTGTGAACTTGTGTCTTGAGGAATCTTAAGGAAGTGAAGATATGATGGAAAGATAAGCTCATCAGTGGTCAGAAGAAAAGGGGTAGGTGTGGGGAAAAGAGCAAATAGAAACAAAGAACAAAGGGCAAGAAAAAGAATTTTTAAAAGGTTGTGGAAAAGGGGAAGAAGCAATCAGATTCTGGAGCCTAGAATATAGAAGGAACCAGAAAAGGGGAAGTTCACCATCTAACTTACTGCATTTTCTGGAGAGTATCCTGTTTCTTCAGCAGGTGTGTCAACATGGTCTTGGTTTGGATGCCTGTGACTCTTACCATAAGGTATAAGACCTTAGTCCGCACGTCCTTATCACTGTCCATCAATCCCTCAGCCAGCGGAATAGCAAAATGATGGCTCATGAGGCCTAGCCTGTCCAGCATCTCCCAGGCTAGCTCACGGATATGTGGATTGGAATGGGTTCTATCGTCCAGGAGGCGACAGGCAGTCTCAGAGCGCAACCTTGGAGGTATTTCATAAGAGGCAAAAATTTGTGCCAGGACACCAAAATATTTCTTGTATTCCTCTACAGAGCAGTAAATTGTGAGGTTGAGGATGGCCTCTATTACATGACCTATAAGCCTTTCACTAAATTTTCTTCCCATCCAATTTTGGTTTGTCAAGCTTTCAATAACATCAAAGGAAGTTCTTTTCCGCACCTTGAGTTTCTTCCGTTTCCTTGCTGAGATTTTCTTTTCCACTAGAGTCATAGAGGACAGTGCCCTCAGTTCAGTCATGCCCCAGTCCTTATCTTGGTAGGGTATATACAAATCACAGTTTAGGAAGATTGGCGTACCGTTGGGCCAAAGGCGGGCACGGATCACTGAGTTGGGGATGTAGCCATCAGGAGCCAAGGGCCATTGTTGCCCTTGACCAAAGAAACCCTGTAATATGCGGTAGGCATTTAACCCATCCCAGCCAGCCAGCCTTAACTGCGCAGGAACGACGTATGGGGGACGATCGTGCTTAGAGTCAAGAGTAGACAAATCAATATCCTTATCCTCCAAAAACTGCAATTTGGTTCTCTCTTGAGTTACAGGGGACGTGTGTCTCTCCTCCTCTACAACATGGGGCACAGTATTATCAAACGCGATGACCCGTTTGTTCACAAGGGTCTCTAGCCCTGCTAATTCTTGCAGCCCTTGTCCAAGGTAGACAAATTTGGGTACAAATACTATTTCAAACATAAAGAAGAAGCTAGGGAGGAAGGGTTTAGGAACTTCTTGTATTTCATCTGTATTGTTTAGTTCACGTAGGTGAATCAGCTCAACTGGAGGGAGCAACTCTAAGCAGGACACCATGTAGATACTCTGGTTGAAAGTCAACAGTAGGTCACCCCGATTATTGGCAAAGCAGAGTGGGCCGAAATGCAATGCTGAGTCCAACTCAGTTACAAGTCTGCCATGGAAGTCCCAGATCCGTACTGAGCCATCAACACCCCCTGTGACAAAAAGTTTCAGGGAAAGGCAGACATCAAATGATGCGACAGCACACTCATGCAGGCGTTTTGTCTCTCCAAATATAGAGCTTTGTTTTGATTGTGAAGATGTCAGAAAGTCTTTATAGTGCCAGAGACGCCAGCAGTCGTTCTCAGTGATGGCACCTATGGAATCTGGCAAGAGTATCACATGTTTTAGAGGGAAACCACAGAGAATTTTGCTGAGAGGTTGTAGGACTACCTTGTTCCCTTGAAGCACAGCCTCTGTCAGGTATACAATGTTATCCATGCCATAGGAACAGAGCAAGGAGTTTTCCTGGGGACCTTCCAGGGTAGACAATGCCAATACTGCCCCAGAGTGAACAGCCTTCTCTATTCGGGCACAACTATAGTGGGAGAGGATTCTCACAATGCCACTATCATGCCCACAGAACATCAATCCTTCTAGGCCTATATGCAAATGGGACTTTGCATAGGCCAGGCATCTTACTGTATCTGCAGGGTTTGCTGAAGTGCACACAAGATACTTGGCTGTGCAAGGAGAACGTGTTGCGTCAAACACCAGCACCTCCGAACTGCCCGTTGCCACAAAGAGCTCTTCTCTGTCTGAATCATAGGCCCAAGCCACAGCCTTATCCATGATAAGGAGAGGCCAGGTGATAACCAGGAGCTCCCCGGTTACTGGAGACAGGAAGCGCAATAAACCATCCACAGTGGCACACAGGATCCGAGTCCAATTATGGCCACAGTAGACCCGTTGGACCTGCTGGGGGGTAGAACCACAGACATGGAAGAGGCTATAAAAGTAGGGCAGGTGGTGCAATGAGAAGGTATAGGCAGTCTGGTAGAAAAAAGTGGTGCTATCAATAAACTGCAGTTTCTGCAGATCCTCATCAATATATAGTTGTCGCAACAAGTTCCCAGAAGTGAGATTCCACTCCTTCACTAGACCTTCACTGCCTGCTGTTAGTAAGGTGTGGATGTCTGGCCGGCTGTGGATACATATCACAGATGAGGAATGAGCCTGGAAGCTGTGCAGGAAGTTACCTTGATCTAAACCCCAAGCATGGATCTCTCCAGCCCTGTTGCCAGCATAGAAACTGCCCTGAGACACACAAGTAAAGGAGCAAGTGATGGAAGAGCCACTGGCTATGGGAGTGAACTTCTTTACTTCTTCCAGCTGGCCCTGACCCTGGTGGGTGAAGACCCTCACCGTATTCTCACACAGAGCCAGCAGCGAGTCCTGTGGGCCATTCAGGGAAAAGCCCTGTACAAGCTCATGACCAGCCATAGGCACTCTTTGAGCCACCTGGAGGCCCCTGCCATTTGGTAAGATAAACCAGGTAACCACAGCTCCCAAGGTACCAGATAGCAGCATGTCTGCTTTTGAGTCATAGCAGAGGCAGCTGATGGAGAAACGACAGGGCACTATACCCAGAGATGTGAATGCTTGATGGTGATCTCCAAAGAGCCGCAGACGCATGTCACCACAGTAAGCAATTAACATGCGGTAGGACCCTGTGTGGACCATAGCTTCAATGGGTGGCACTTGATTTAACATGTGAAACTTCATCTTCTCTATCATTGCTTTCATCTTTTTATCTTTTTTCTGTATCCAAACTACTCCCTAGAAGAAGATGAGAGATGAAACCCTGATCATGGAGGTAGATCATCTTCCAAAAGTATGGGGGCGGTAGGGTGGGGCTGAATATTTAAATCCCTGTTCCCTCTTACAGGACTAAGGAAAGACTGGACAGCTTGATTTTAGGAGTTTCCTAATACAGTAGTCCCCCTTTATCACATGGTTTTGCTTTCTGTGGTTTCAGTTACCCGCATGGTCAACCGCAGTACAAAAATATTAAATGGAAAATTCTAGAAATAAACAATTCATAAGTTTTAAATTGCATGCCATTCTGAGTAGCATGAGCAAATCTCATGCGGTCCGATTCTGTCCTGCCCAGGACTTGAATCATCCCTTTGTCCATCTGTTAGTCACTTAAGCCATCTTGGTTATCAGTTTAACTATCACAGTGTCTGTGCTTGTGTTCCAGTGACCCTTATTTTACTCAATAGTGGCCCCAAAGCACAAGACTAGTGATGCTGGCGATTCACATATGCCAAAGAGAAGCCATAAAGTGCTTCCTTTAAGTGAAAAGTGGAAAACTCTCAACTTAGGAAAAGAAAAAAACTGTATTCTGAGGTTGTTTAGGTGTATGGTAAGAACAGTTTTTCTGTCCATGAAATTGTGAAGAAGGAAAAAAGACATTTGTAGTAGTTTTGCTGTCATACCTCAAACTGCAAAAGTTATGGCCACAGTGCATGATAAGTGCTTAGTTAAGATGGAAAAAACATTAAATTTGTTAGTGGAAAGACATGAACAGAAATACTTTCTGACTGATGACAATCAAGTTTGGTACTATCTGCAGTTTCAGGCATCCACTGGGGGTCTTGAAACATATCCCCCGTGGCTATGGGGGAACTAGGAGTTGGGCCCTTTTCTTGGCCTTCAGCTTACTTTGTGGAGAAAATGAATTCTGTGTGGCTGATAACTAGAGGTAAAAAAGGATCACTGCATTCCGGCCAAATTAGGATTTGGAGATGGACTAAAATGATCTAATACAGAGTCATCCCTATCATTGTAAAATGCGGACATTTAGGTATGATGCATGGAAATTGGATTAAGAAGGAGGGGGGAATGCAGTAGCTTTACCTGTATTTGTGTTTCATATGGTTCCACCCAGTTTAAGGAGACGAAATAGTTGACACTGATGGAGTAAAAGCAAATAAAAGGCTTGTTCTGGGCATGGTGAGAGTCCTCATATAGATTCTCAGGCCAGTCACTCAGTACAACCACATCATTCTTTGGTTCTGCATCAGTCTGAGAAAGAAGAGGGACCTGAGCTAAGACACTTGAGTCCCATTCATACATTCATTTAGTAAATATTTATGGAGGGATTAGTGGACATTATTTTTTAGCTAATCAATATTCATTCATTCACCCTATTACCAGAAAGTATTATTTGGGGAGTCATCCCTCTCTCACCCTCAGTCTGCAACAGAATGCATCCTCATTCACTGAAATATGTTCTAGGCTTTCTCAACCAAGTTTCCATAAGAAAAGTAAGCTCTAATGTCTTAAAATATCAATTCTAGATAATGAATTAATTTCTTAGTCATTTAGAATGCTACTAGTTATGTAAAATTGAAAGAAATGAGAAAATAGCCCCTCAAATCGTTTTCTATGTTCCATGGTTCAGATGAGGAACTGCAGTTGAGAAAGGCTGATAGGCTCTATGAAAGACACTGAGGCTACAATGCTGAGCAAAACAGACATGGACTTGGCCCTTAAGAAGAGGAGTCCAGTGGAAAAAACAGACATTAAACAAATAACTGAGTATACAAAACAAATAAATACTCGGAAAGAAAGGAATACAATTCTGTATGAGTATCACAGAGGAATGCAACCTTGGCAGATATCTATACCTGTCACAGTTGGAACAACTCTTCAAAGTTCCTGCCTACATCCAAAGGACCATTTCTGTTACACATGCAAGATATACTGCCTGTGGGAAATTGATAATTCATAGACATAATAGAATGCCTACCGTGTGTGACAGCTAGACCCTGTGGCAGGCACTTCCATCGCTATTCTTATGTGTATCCAAGGTAAATGTGTGCTATTCACACATTTACACAGGGAGTTAGCTGTGTGTCAGCGCTAACATTTTGTATTCTTCCCGTGTGTGTGTGTTTGTGTATCTATCAAGGAAGATAAATACCTTTTGAAATGTTACACAATAGAACATTTACAATACACACTACCTTCCAGCGACATAGCATATGTCTGTAATGTATGTACATGAGCTCCTCATACTGATCAGCCAAAACTAAGACTCATGAAGGTTACTTTTGGGGTCTGCCTTCTCAGCAGATACTTGTGCTATATCTGCCTCCTGAACAATGCTCCATGAATCTAACTCTCCGAGTTTATCTGCGTGAGAATTTGTACTCTGACCACCTAAGTTGGAAAGTATTATAAAATACTAGATTAAACTGAAGTATGAAAACTTGTTTACCTATAATGTCCATCATGCCTGCTTCCTGCATACACAAAGGATTTGAGACTATTATGAAGACAATATCTGCAATTCAGAATCTCTCTTCTCATTTTTGTATTTCTTATTTTCAGATCTCAGCTTGCTTCAGTGGCAGTAACAGAGTTGAGAAAAAAGACCGTGGTGTCTGAGCTCCCAATCCCCCATCCCTCTTTATCGAATCAAAAAGCTAATTTATATGTCCATTATTTCATTAATCACTATTCCCTTTCTCCTTTCCAGTCATCATATACAAGCAATTTATTCACTCATTCAACAATATCAATGGTCTTCTACAGAAGACTCTAAAAGCCGAAGAATGTCTTAAACTCACATAATGTATCTGTGGCCCAATATTACTGCTGCCTGCTCTATATCAATCCTTCTCCTTCCTCATCCTCCTCCTCCCATCCCAATAAAACTCTGATTTTGTTTAGGGTGATCATGGACCTAGAAATTAGGGGTACCCAGAGTACTACTATGGTACTCCAAGGCTGGCACAGCCCTGAGGCTCTCTGGCCTTCCCTCTTCTATCTACTTGCAATTTGAAGCTGATACCAGAAGTGCCACAATTATCTTGCAACCTTAAGGTAATAAGCTAACATATTAAGAATGGTGGAAAAGAAAAAGAATGTGGGTCTTTGAACAACATGTAAGACCTACTTGTTTAATCCATATAAGTCCATTTTCTGTTACTTGCAGCAGAAAGTGTTCTAATGGTACCTAATGCATCTTAATCTGGCAGGGAAAATTGGTAATATGGGAGGGCCCTTCCAAAGGTGCTTACATCTTGCCTCTGCCATAGCTGGCTTTGGCAGGGACACATAATTAGTCCAAACCCACCCTGCGCATAGTGCATAGCTTTCATACGCGTCACCTTTTTGTCCTTCAGGATCTTATTTATAAGGAGTTTCAAGTCCTCCCACTCAGGAATAAATCTGGGCGAAGACGATTTCCTAGTGATATTCCAGCTCTTTATAGACATCTTGGATTATAGAACCTGTGGAAGGTAAAAGTGACTTAATCACAGCATCCAATGTTAGATTGGAAACTAAGGGAATTGAGAAAGAAGGAAAAGCAATAGGACAAGTTAGAGAAGGGGCAGGAGCAGAACTACTCCTTTTTCTTTTGTTTTCTTCTTTTCTCTGTCTCTGTCACTCAGGCTGGAGTGCAGTGGTGGTGCACATCTGTAGTCCCAGCTACTCAGGAGGCTGAGGCAGGAGGATCACTTGAGTCCAGGCGTTGGAGGTTGCAGTGAGCTATGATGACACCACGGCACTCTAGCCTGAGCAACAGAGTGAGAACCTGTCACAGAGAAAAAAAAGAAAAGAAAAAGAAAGGGTCAAGGAAAGATTTTTTTAACTTCAGATTCTTTAATTTTTAAATTGAACAGACATAAGATTACTCTATAAAGATGCTATAAAAATTCATAAGTGCTTACTCTGAATTTCTGTACTTATCTAGTTGGGGACCAGGACAAACAGCTCCTGGCTGGCACCAGTGTGCTGTGGAGGACCTCCTCTGGGACTCCTATCCCTAGCTGAACAATTCCAAGCATTTCTCTTCCACCTAGCAAGAGTCACTACGTCAAGTCGTCTTCTACCATAAGTAAAGTTTAAATTCTCCAAAATCCTCCATGTGACTCTCAAGGACATGCATGGGAAGACCAAATGATTGGTCCTTGCAATGGAGGATGTTTTTAATGAGAAAATTAAAGATGTTTAAATATCAAGAAGCAGCAGCCATACTAAGAGTCCAATTTTTAATCAGTGAAATTTTTCTGAGTGAAAGTACAGGAAAGAGAGAATGAGCTTGCTACAGCAAGCTAATGTGAAGAGAAATAAAGAGTTATATCCCACAATCTCAGAGACTCCCTAAAGTTTCCTTTTTAAGAATTTAAGACTAGAAGCTCTAACAGGGAAAATGGGGATTGCCTGACATTTCTGCCTAAATCCTGAACTAAGACTCCATTCCATCAAGTTTACAATGAGAGTCAGGTGTTCCACTTTCACCCCTCTTGCTCTCAGGAAGAAATGCCCCTTTCTTTTTCCCTGCTAAAGTATTTAGAAAAATAAAGCGAGATAATGAAATTCAAAAGGCTTTATATTAAAAGTACAATATAAATTCAGGGTGCTATTGCTGTAAGAAGTGAAGAGACATGCTGAGATTAAGGGAGAAAATAAGAGAAATAAAATAGAACATTTAGAGTCAAACAGACTTACAATTATAATCCTAGGTTCTGCCACATCAACGTTTTCCCCCCTTTTAGTCTTCTCAGACTGAACAAAGATTTATCTCATATGTGGCAGATGTCTTAATGAGCTTACCAACACCACACATTCTTGTGGCTGGGAAAACCTGCTATGATCATACAACATCATACGTTTCCCCATTCACTTCCCATTCCCTCCTGGCTCACGCACCTTTGTCCTCCACAGAGGGTTACATGCCCCTAATTCTAGAAGAGACTGACTCTAGTTACATTTCCCATAGAAAGAGTGTCACTGGCTCCAACATCATAATGCATCAGACTTCCCCACCCCCCTCCCCCAACACACACATCTGTGTCCAGTGACAGCACAAACATTATTAAGAACATGAAAATCCTCACATGTATGTGCCAAGAGCTGGGAGGCAGGGGAACTATGGCACTTTGTGATAGTGGAAAGGGGGTCACCATACTGCAGTGGGATGGTGGGGGGATTTAAACTGACCTTTTATGATAGAGTGACTGTCTAAGGCTGGCCATTTGAGATAGTACAGCCAGATAACTAGAAACACTAATATGTTCAGAGGAGGGGGGAGTTTGGCCTTTTCATATAAATAAGCTTTACTGTGTGCTTGCTTGTGGCAGGCACTTTTCTAAGGACTGCATGCATTGCCTCCAAACAATGCCATAAAAAAGGGTTGCTGCTGGCCGGGCGCGGTGGCTCACGCCTGTAATCCTAGCACTCTGGGAGGCCGAGGTGGGCGGATCATTTGAGCTCAGGAGTTCAAAACCAGCCTGAGCAAGAATGAGACCCCATCTCTACTAAAAAATAGAAAGAAATTAATTGGCCAACTAAAATATAGAAAAAATTAGCCGGGCATGGTGGCGCATGCCTGTAGTCCCAGCTACTTGGGAGGCCGAGGCAGAAGGATCGCCTGAGCCCAGGAGTTTGAGGTTGCTGTGAGCTAGGCTGACGCCACGGCACTCTAGCCAGGGCAACAGAGTGAGACTCTGTCTCAGAACAAACAAACAAAAAAAACAGGGTTGCTGGATAAAATAGTTAAATTTGAATTTCAGATAAACAATATTTGGTACATACACTAAAAAATTATGGTTTTTAACTGAAATTGGGTATCTTGCCTTTTTATTTGCTAAATAAAATGTGGCGACCCTACTTAAAGCTACAGTCATCCCCCTTTCTCCAAGGAAGGAAAACCCCAGGGTCACAGAGCTAGAACGTGGCAGCGCCAAGAGTCAGTCTCCAGGAAGGTTCTTAGCTACTACGGCATTGTCACTGTACATGCGGGGACGTGCGTGGGAGGCTTTGGCCTTTATGACAGAGGCACTGCATCAGCGGCCTGCGTGCACAGCTGGTTATTTATGGTCATAAGGGGTCTCCAAGCAGTCCTTTACGGAGGCAGCACCCGAGCCCCACCAAGCTTGAAAAAGCCACAAAGCAAACAAGTGACAGAAAACAGAGCACACAGTATCCAAACGTGGAAGGCACGCCCCTGACAGTACGCCTGGGCCCGCCCGCCGCTCTCCCTCCCCATCTGGCCTGGGCGTGGAGGACCTGGGTAAACAGGTGTCTCGGGAGGTTGTGGGGAAGCAGGGAAGGATGTCTAGGCCACACCGATCGCTCCCGTGCGCGCCGGCCCCGCGCTCTGCGAGAGCTTCCTTCTGCCTCGCTGGGGCTGGGAAATGCCAGCCCCGCAAGTGGGCGCGAAAGCATGCACGACCCACCGATTGCGCGTGCGTGCAGGCACGAGGGCTGGGGCTAGGGCTCGCGAGGGACTCACGGAGACGCGCGCGCGCCGGCGAGGGGCGGCGCCATCCGGGGAGCCCCCGGGCCGCGACCCGCCTCTGCCTCTCACGTGCTCTTCAGCCTCTTTCTCTCTGGGTCCCGCGGTTCTCCTCTCGCCAGTCCCGAGCAGGGGCTAGACGGACACAAGGGGAAGGGACAGGGAGAGCGGCGTGAAAGGCTGGTTAGGCGGCAATAGGCAGAAGCCCCACCGGGGACCGCTCGTAGCTTGGACCGCGAGCGCGACGACGTTTCCGCGCTTCTGAGGCAGGGCGCTCCCAAGGCGCTGCCTTGCTCCTTCTCTCCAGGGGACTAGATTTTGCCCCATGCGGCTGTGCCCTGCCTTGAGGAAACTGCGGCTTCAGGTACGATCGCTTCCCAAGTTCCGTGAGTTTCGCCTTTCCCTGTAGTCAAACCTGTTCCCGGCGTCCCCAGGTGAGAGTAGATAAGGGTGACAGGGGAACTAAAGTTCCCAACCTGCCCCGCGTTGGGGGTTACGGTTCCCATTATGGTCGCGGGAAGGCTTCCCCTCAAGCCAGCCACCTTCCCTACTGTTGCCTGCGACAAGTAGATAGAACTGGTATGTGGGGAGGTGACAGGGACTACAGCTCCTAACATACATGGTGTTGGGACACTGCAGTTATCAGCATGCCCCTTCCGTGGCTCCCTGTGTTTCGTCTCCCCCTCCTCAAAGTTCCTGAGGTGAAAAGGTGGAGGCGACAGGCAGATTGCACTCCCAGGAGGTCCTGCCGAGACAGGGAGCCTTTCCAGCAAGCCCGGCCGGAATGTGTTTGGAGACGGGCACTGCCACACTGTTCCCGCTTTCAAGTTACAGCCCTGAACCTAAATCGTTCTTAACGCTCCCCGGCAAACTGGCTGTCTTTTTTGGATTTAGTCCACTCACTGCAAACGCAACTTTTCAGACTGACAGCACACTCCCATTGCCTTTCTCTCAACCAATAACTCTGCTTCTTACTTCACTGAGAAAATCGAAGCTATCAGAAGAGAATCTCTACAGACTCCCATCACCAAGCCTCCCTATCTGCATTCGTGCCCGTATATGCTGCCTTTCCTCTCTTCCCACAATGACCTCACCCTGTTCTGTCTAAAGCTAGTTGCTCCTCTCAGGCTGTAGATTCCACCCCCTTTCATCTGTCAAGTTCTTGACTCCAGCAATTCTCCCACCTTAAAAACAAACAAAACACACACACACACACACTTTTCTGTATTTCCCTTTCTCCATCAACTGCTGCCTCATTTATAGCAGAACTCCTAGAAAGTATTATCTGTATTTCCTGCCTCTAAGTTTTCTCTTGTTCTCTATTGAACCCGCTCCAATCAGACTTAGCACCCATCACTCTACCAGAACTGCTCTTGTCAAGGTCACCAATAACCCTCTTGCTAAATTTAATGGTTGAATTTCAATTATTATTCTGCTTGACCTGTTGGCAGCACTTGACACAAATGATGACTCCCTTCTCCTTTATGCACTTTCTTCACTTCGTTTCCATGACACTTGCATTCCTGGTTTTCTTTCTACCTCATTAGTCACTCCTTCTTAGTCTCCTTTGCTGGTTCTTCTGCTTCTCTCAGACTTTTTAAAGTTACAGCTCCTTAGGGTTCAATCCTTGTTCTTCTTCCTGGATACACACTCACTTCCTTGTTCATCTCACTGGTCTCATGGCTTTAAGTGTCTTCTATATGCCAGTGATTGCCACATTTGTAACTTCAGTCCAAATCTGTCCCCTGAACTCCAGAGTCATATATCCAATTGCCCGCTAAACATCTTCACTTAAATGTCTCAGTCTCCATCTGTTGTCCAAAACTGAATTCATGAGCTCCTAATCTTCCTTCCAGTATCTACTCCACTGTTAGTCTTCTCCCAACTCATTTGATTGCACCTCCAACCTTTCAGCTGGTCAAGCTAAAAACCTTGATTCCTCCCTTTCTCTCAAACCCACATCCAATCTGTCAGCAAATCCGGATGGCTCAACCTCCAGATAGATCCAGATCTGCCCAATACTTCTCACGTCCACTGCTTCTTTCTTCTTAGTTCAAACTCACCATCCTCTTTCCCCTGGATTATTATAGCAGCCTCCTCATTCACCACACTGCTTTCACTCCCCTCCTCCACACTTGACTCCCTCACTACTGTCTGTTCTCCACATAGCAATCAGGATGTTTTTTAAAAACGGAAGTTAGATTTGTAACACTGCTCAGAACCCTCCCATAGTTTCCATCTCATGCAGGGTAAGAGCCAAGGCCTTAAAATGGCCCCAAAGTCCCAGCAAAATCTGGCTGCCTGTTACTTTCTTTCCTCATTTTCTGTTACTTTTCCCTTCATTCAATTCGCTTCAGCCACGCTGACCTTCTTGCTGTTCAAACCTGCCAGGTACCCTATTGTCATTGTTTTGCCATTGTGGATAAGCTTTTTTTTTTTTTTCTTTATTTTTTTTTTCTGTTTTAAGGTGGCCAATTAATTTTTTTTTTTTCTTTTTAGTAGAGACGGGGTCTCGCTCATGCTGGTCTCATTGCTGGTCTCGATCTTCTGACCTTCGAGCGATCCACCTGCCTCGGCCTCCCAGAGTGCTAGGATTACAGGCGTGAGCCACCGCGCCCGGCCTGTGGATAAGCTTTTGATTTGCTTGTAACCATTAAAAAGTGTTTAAAATGGCCAAAATTGGGTCATAAAATTGGATGTAGCTTTCACCTTATCCTGTAGGACTCACACTTTAGGAGATCTGAGCTACCATGTAGGAAATACGTTTACTCTAAGGCCACCATACTGTAAGGAAGCAAAGCCTTACGGAGGGACCGTGTATGTACATTCCACTTTGGCAGTTCCAGCCTTCAAGTCATCCCAGCCCGCACACCAAAACGTGAGTGATTGACCCTTCAGATGCTTTCAGACCCCTAGCCATTCAGATCTCCCCAGATGGTACCCCAGCTATCATGGAGCAGAGACAAGCCATCCCTGCTGCACTTTGTCTGAATTCCTGACCAATAGAACTCATGAGTATGATAAATGGTTATTTTACTAAATTGGGGAATAATTTGTTACATAGCAATGGTAACTTAAACATATGGCTTCAGCCCAGCCTACTCTGAACATTGAGCTCACACATTCAACTACCATCTTGATATTTCCTCTTAGATGTTTTATGGAATCCTCAAATTTAACATGTTCAAGTCCTAACATTTTATTTCCTCCCACTCTTCCAAAATTATTCCTATTCCCCTAATCTCCTCTCAGTGAGAGGTCTACCATCAACCAATAACCTAAGCCAAAGACCCCAAATTAACCCAGACACTTCTCTTTCCCTTATCCCCAAAGTCCTAGCCATTCTACTTAACATATTTCTCTCAAGTAATCGCCTTCTCATCCAGCAATTGCCCTCCTAGTATATACCAAAAAAACCATATAAACATCCACACAATAATTTATATAAGAATGTTCACAGTAGCATTATTCATAATTGCCAAAAAGTAGAAACCACCCAAATGTCCATCAGCTGGTGAATGGGTAAATAAAATATGGTATATCCATACAATGGAATATTTGACAATTTTAAAAAATGAATTACCAAGTCATGCTACATGTTGGAAAAGGCAGTCTCATGTGTAGAATCTTTTTTATCTCCCATTCGGCCATATAAGAATGGGCCTTGGGCCTGGAACACTTGCTAGCAATAGATAAAGAACCCACACAGCCTGTGCCAGGCTTGTCTCCTTGTGTGGAGATATCTTTCCCTGTTGGGTACTCAGTAAGTACTCCTTTGTTCTACTTAAGCATGTACATCAGTGGCCCTGAGGCACACCTCCAGCTTTCAGTAGTTCATACTCTGTAAAGGACTTTCATGCTCCTTCTGCTGTGACATGAAAGAGGGATGTATAAGCCAATTGCCCTATTTTGGCTGCTAGGGGAACCTGCTGACCACTGGGGACTGACACAGCTATTGGAGCTGGTCTTGTTCTGTCTCTTCTCTATGTGAGTAAAAGCATTGTTCCATACAGTGCTTGACTGTGTTGTGTTTTCCTTGGCAACTCCAATACCAAGATACAGTGGGCAGAAGGGTTTGGACTTCTATTCCTGGGATCTTTTCTTTCTTTAATTAAATCTCCCAACCATTCATTTTTCCCCACCTTTTCTTTTAAAATATCCAATGGTATGTTAAAATTTCTTGAGTAGTCAAATTTCCAACAACCTGTTTCTTATGGTTCTGTCAGTTTGTATATTTTAGGATGAATTGTTAGCCGCCTATTTAAGATTGACGTATCTTCTTGTTCTATTGTACTTTTTACCATATAGAATATTTTTCTTTGTCCCTTATTACATTTTTTATGTTTTATGGATATTATCGTAGTTTTACATATTTTGGGGGCACAAGTGATATTTTGATGCTTGTATATGATGTGTAATGATCAAGTAGGGTAATTTGAATATCCATCACCTCAAACATTTATCTTTTCCTTGTGTTGGAAACATTACAATTTTTCTCTTCTAGCTATTTGGAAATATACAACAAATTATTGTTAACTATAATTTCCCTACTGTGCTTTCTTTTTTAATTTTTAATGTTTTTTAGATCTTAGAGTTTTATTTTGTTCATACCCAAGTAAGCCTGGGTAGCTCTCATTGGTCCTCTGTCCACTCCTGTCCCCTACCCTACTGTGCTTTTAAATACTAGAACTGATTCCTTCTACCTAACTGTAGTTTTGTACTCATTAACCAACTTCTCTTCATCCTCTCTCTTCCCCGTTCCCTTCTCAGCCTTTGGTAATCATTCCATTCTCCTTATTATTTTGACTTAAATTTTATTTCATCGGTGATTAGGATTGCTACTCAAGATTTCTTTTTTTTTTTTCACCCAGGATTTCTTTTAATTCATATTGTACAGTATATAATTTTATTCCATTTTATTTTCAAACGTTCTGTGTCCTTTTATTTTAAATGTATTCCCTCATTGACAACATATTATTGGACCTTGACTTTTTTAATCCAGTCTGAGAATCTGTGCCTTTTAAAGGGTGAGTTTAAACCATTTACATGTATTTTAATTACTGTTATATTGAGACTTATTCCATATTTTTCATATACTGTATGTTATTTTATCTTTTTCTCCTTAATGCTTCCAATCTTTGATGATTAATTTTATGTTTATTGGCTAGGCTATAATGCCCAGATGCTTGTCAAAACCAGTCAAGATGTTGCTGTGAAGGTATTTTTTAGCTATCATCATTTAGGTTAGTAGACTTTGAGTAAAGCAGATTACCTTCCATAATTCAGGTGGGCCTTATCTAATAAGCTGAAGGCCTTAAGATAAAAGACTGGAGGCTGGGTGGCGTGGCTCACGCCTATAATCCTAGCACCTTGGGAAGCTGAGGCAAGATGATTGCTTGAGGCCAGGAGTTAGAGACCAGCCTAAGCAACATAGCAAGACCCCATCAAAAAAATAATAAAAGTAAAAAAATTAGCTGGGCATGGTGCCACACGCCTGTAGTCCCAGCTACTCCAGAGGCTGAGGCAGAGGATCGCTTTAGCCCAGGAGCTTGAGGTTCCCCAGTGAGCTATGGTGACACCACTGGGCAACAGAGTGAGATCTTGGAACCCCCCGACATTGGCGCCCCAAAGTGCTGGGATTATAGGCATAAGCCACTGTGCCCAAGCCCAACAACTTCTTCTACTTTACTACTCCTTTCCCTTTCACTCTTGTTTCCTTAATTTCTAGAGGGAAGGATCATAAGTCCCTGGACAACTGGGAGAACCTAATTGATCCTGCACCAAGTTTTCCAAATCCCTCACTCTATCACCCTCTCCAAACCCCATGTCCAGGTGGTGGTAAGGAAAGTGAAAGACTTAAGTTTCCTCCTTTTTTTTT
>VBSM01003212.1:3613457-3636972 GCA_008086735.1 Cheirogaleus medius
CTCAGCCTCCCAGAGTGCTAGGATTACAGGCATGAGCCACCGCGCCCGGCTCAGCACCACTGGCTTTTGAGAAGTTTTCCCACTCTCGGGAGTATGTGAGTATCTGGTTTTCCTGGCTACTTTCCTGGAGAACTAAAGTTTGGAGAAAAGGGACACATCAAAGTGCTTGTTACAAACAAGAACCTCCTCTTTATTCCACATATGGAAGCTGGTTTCTAGAGCTGGGTAAGGAGAGGGCTTTGACCTGGCCCTACCTCTGTGTAGGCCTAGAGATGAAGGTCTAGATTTTGGTGACCAGGCCTTTCTCCAGTGGAGAATGAAGAGTCTTGACCTCTAGTCAGTCCCAAATTAGGGAGCGGGAGGAATGATGTGGGGCAATTCCTTGGTGAGATGAATATCAGCTTGAGGCAGGCTTTTCCAGGCAAGTTCTAAGATCCCATACCGGGCAATGCCTATGGGAAGGATGGTGCGCACATTGTTCTTCCCAGGGAGGGGTACCACACCCTGGAACACCTGAGCACTTTTAGGGGTATGAGAGCCACCACAAAACAGGCAGTGAAACAATCGCTCCCCAGGAGCTAGCTCTGTGGCCTTTAGGGCCTCTTTGTAGATAATCTCTTGGGGTTGAGGTTCCTCTCTCATTAGGAGCTCCTGTAGCAGCCTACGGATTCGGGGAGACTTAAGTTGGTACAGGTCCATGAGCTGGTAGAACTGTTCCATCCAAGCAGCGCTGTCTTTTGCATATCGCTGCTGCAGCATCCGCAAAACATGGTACAGTGCCACAAATGTCTCCCATAGAGGAACCTCTTCCTTTTTCTTAGAGATGGGCTGTGTCTTCTTCTCTAACTTGGGCAATTTGGGAAACCTTCCCTTATCCTTAAAATCCCAGAAGTCCTTCTGAAACATCAGTGCTAGAGTTTGTTTTTCCACAGAGGCATGGGCACCTGGAAAAATGTCTCTTGTGGCAGGATAAAGGTATTGCATTTTCATCTCTTTCAGAGCAGTGGATATCTGCTGTGCTCGCTCACTTCTGTAAGGCTCTCCTAGAAGATGCCAGTTTATAGCCATTGGGTCTGGAATCCTTTTGGTAGCTAATGAGGACTTGGGTGTGGGGACAGCCAAAGGTTTTAGCCAACTCTCCCTTTCTTTTCCTTTTATAGGAGGAATCACTTTCAGGTATTTTGGACTCATGGCTTCCTTACTGGGTTTTGAGATCCTTGTACTTTGTGATTCCATGGCCTGCCTGTGACGGTACACAATGGCTTCAAGTTTGGCCAGATGCAGCCAATCTAAGGTTCCCTTTGAGGTGAGGTCTTTGAGGAGCTGACACAATCTGTGGAAATTATCCCTGGAAGGCTGTTCTCCTGCTTCCATCTGTTCTAGGACGTGTTGGATCCACTTTACATCTGAAAGGCTTACGTCTTGATGTTCCTCAGCCAGGATTTGGGAGGGAGGTAAGTGTACCTTAGTCTTTCTCTTCTGAGGTGGATGATGCTCCAGAAACCACTTCCACCGGGCATGTGGTGGTTTGTGTTGGAATTTCTGAGCTTCCATAGTCTTTCTAAATATTTGGGATATGAATGGTGTCTTTAAGTCCTGTTCCTGGGACTCCAAAGGTATATCTGGAACATGTAAAGATATGGACTTATATTTCTCCAACAGTTCTCTTTTTTTATCCATAAGCCTTGCCCTTGACAATTTCCTGGACATCTCATGTGCTATGGCCTTTTGATCCTCCAAGGACACTTCTTTCACTGGCACCAGTGTTGACACTGGCCCTGGTGTCTTCCTTGCCATCTCCAGAGACACTGAGATCAGTTTCTTAAAAGGGCTTTTTATAACTCCCAGTTTCATAGTACTGCCTTTGATATGAGGGACTCCTTTCCCAATGGAAGGGATTATTTCCCTTTCTCTTGGGCTCTTTATTCTTTCTTCTTGTAACTTAAATTGTTTTTCTTTTTTTAGGATCTTTTTTTCCTTGTCCGCCTCCTCTTGCAACGAGCTTATCTTCTCTTCCTCCTCACTCAAACTTTCCATGTCTTCCTCACTCATGCTTTCTTCCTTCTCCTTGAACACTTCCTCTTTCTCCTGCACTACCTTCTTCTTCTTCCTTTCCTTCTTTTCCTTCCTCTTTTTCTTCTCCCTCTTTTCCTTCTCCTTTTGCTTCTCCTCTCCCTCCTCCTCTTCTTCCCCCCCCTCCTCCTCCTCCTCTTCTAGCTCCTCTTCCTCCTCTTCCTCCTCCTCTTCCTCCTCCTCAGACAACCTCTCTTGCTCTACTTCCTCTAATAGGCTTTCCATTTCTTCAGAAAAGTGCTCGTCACTTTCCAGCTCACCCAATTGACTGGAAAACTTTTCCTTTGGTGTATCAACTCTTCTTTCCTTCTTTCCTTTTCTCCTTTTTCGTTTAAGAAAGGGGATTACCTTTTCTTCCTCTTCTGCTTCTTCATCTTCTTCATCCTGTATCATGACCTCATTATGTTTCCTGGCCAATCTGCTTTCTTCCTCAGTCATTTTTTCTTCTTCGTTTATCATTTTTCTTATTTTTTTGGCCAGTTTTCTCTGCTTCCAAGCCAGTTTCTTCTCATCTTTGGTTATTTCTGCTTGTTCCTCAGAAACATCCCACTCTTTGATATCAAGTCTACTCTGTTCCTGGTGCAATTTGTTTTCCTTAACAAAGAGTGACCTCTTTACCCTTGCCATCTTTATTTCTTTCTGGGTTAATTTCCTTTCATCCCTGATTAGTTTTTGAAGTCCCTTTAAGATTTTGTTCATTTGTTTTGGTTCCTGGGAAATGGCCTCCTTTTTTTCAGCCAACTTTCTTATTGCTATGGCTAACTTCCTTTCTTCCTGAGCATATATTCTCTGTCCTCTAGTACGTTCCAATTTTCCTTTGGCAATGTTCCTTTCCTCTGTGGCCAACATCCTATCTTCATATACCAATATCTTCTCCTGTAGTGACAACTTCCTCATAATTAATTCCATTTCTTCCTTAGTCAATTTTGTCTGTCTTGAAGTTTCTTTAGTCTTTCCCTTGGGAAGAGTTTCCTTTCCCTCAACCAGTCTCATCTTCTCTTGGGCCAATTTCTTCATTTCCTGGTTCAATGCCTCTTCTTCCTTAGCAACATCCAACTCTCCTCGGAGAAGTTTCTTTTCATTGAAAAATGCCTTCTTGTCCATAGCTAATTTCATTCTTTCCTGGGCATATTTCTCCTTTTGCTCAGCCAGACTTTCCTCTGCTTGGGCCAATTCTTTCTCTGCATCAGCCAGTTTCTCCTTCTTCTGGAGCACTGTCTCCTTGTCCTGTCTCAGCTTCTCCTCCATCTGAGCCAGGTTCTCCTTGTACCTCTCCACTTTCTCCTTTATTTTTACTAAGCGCTCTCTCTTTTGGGTGAGTATTTCTTTGCTAAAGAGGAGGTTCGCTTTCCTATGACCCAATTTTTCCTTCTCCTGAGCCAGATTCTTCTTTTCCTGAGCCATATTCTTCTCCGTCTGGGCCACTACCTTCTTGTTCCTTATGAGTTCTTCATTGTTCTGGACCCATATTTCCCTTTCCTGGGCCAGTTTTTCCTTTTGCTCAATCAATTGCTCCTTTTTCTTGGCCAGTCTTTTCTCTATCTCAGGCATTTTTTCCTTGCTCTGGGCCAGTTTCTCCTCTTCCTGGATCAGCAGCTCTTCTTCCTGGGCCAGTTTTTTCTCTTCCTCGGCCAGTTTTTTCTCTTGCCAGGCCAGTGTCTTCTCTTGCTGATCCAGTTTCTCCTTTTCCTCAACCAGTGTCTCCATTTTCTGATCCAGTTCCTCTTCTTTCAAGGCCACTTCCTCTATGTCCCACTCCAGTTCCTCCAATTCCTGGGCCAGCTCCTTTTCTTGCCAATCCAAATTTTGTTCCTTCTTGGCCAGATCTTCCAGTTTCTGGACCAGTATTTTTTTTATCTCTGCCAGTTTTCCACCTTTAATTGCTAATTTCTCTTCTTCTGTAGCCAATTTCTCCAATTTCTTGGCCACTTTCTTACTTTTCTGGGCCAATTTCTCTGCTTCCCAGCTTATCTTCTCCCCTCTTTGGGCCAATTTTTCCTCTTTCTGGGCAAGCTTCCTCTCTGCCTGGGCCATTTTCCCATCTCCCAGGACCATTTTCACATGTTCATGGGCCAGTTTTCTCTCTTCGTGGGCCAGTTGTCTCTCTGCTTGTGCGAGTTTCTCTTCTTCTTCTGCTAGTTTCCTCTCTTCTTTGGCTCGTTTTCTTTTTGCTCGGGCTTGATTCGTCTGTATTCTGGCCTGTTCGTGATCTTCCTGGATCTGTCTCTGCTCTTCTGTGACCAGCCCTTCTTTTTCTTCCCACTCCTGAGTCACTTCCTCCTCCTGAAACACTTCTTCCTCCTCAGTCACTTCCTCCTCCTGAAACACTTCTTCCTCCTCAGTCACTTCCTCCTCCTGAAACACTTCTTCCTCCTCAGTCACTTCCTCCTCCTGAGACACTTCCTCTTCCTGAGACACTTCCTCCTGCTGAGTCACTTCTTCCTCCTGAGATACTTCTTCTTCCTGAGTCACTTCTTCTTCCTGAGTCACTTCTTCCTCATCCTCATACAGTTGCTCCTTGGCTTTTGATGACAGTATTTTTTCCCAGGCCTGTTTCCACTCATCCCATTCCAGCTTCCATTTGTCCCCTTCCAGCATTTCTTCATCTTGGAGTACCTTCTCTTCAGCCTGGGGTAGTTTCTCCAATTCCCAAAGATGCTTACTCTCCCAAGTTTGCTTCCATTCGTCCCAGGATGTTCTTGTCTCACCTCGAACCCGTTTCCACTCATCCCAGGACTTTTTCCAGTCCTGCCAAGATAGCTTTCTCTCAACCATAACTGGTTTTACTTCTTGCTCAACCACTTCCTCTTTTGGTTTGCCCATTTCCTTCACTTTCTCACTCATATCCTCCTCTTCTTTGATAATTTCTTTCTTTTTTTGGTCCATTTTTCTTTCCTGCTGGAGTGTTTTCCTCTCTGGCTTAGGTGGCTTCTTAAAGGATTTCTTCTCTTCTTTCTTTGATATTCGTTTTCTCTTGGTTAGGTCAACTGGTTCTAAAAAAATCACTTTCTTTTTCTTGCCTTTTTTAGGAATCACTTGGGTTGCCTCCAAGTCCTGCATGCTGCTTTCTTCTTTTTGCACTTGTTCTTGTTCCTCTCGTAACTCTTCCATGTCTCTGATCACCATGTCCTCTCTAATTGCTTCTTCATGGAAAAAAATTGGTTTTTCCCCTGGCCAGACTACATCCCAATCAAGGTCCTCAACCGAAACCTGGCTTCCTTCCTTCAACAGGGGGCAGATCTCCTGAAAGAGTTCCCAGCTGGGGTGCCGATCTACCAGCATCTCCTGAGCTATAGTCACTAGCTCATTGTTTAAATCTTGTGACATTTTTGTTTGGGAACCAGATATCCTCAGGGTCATAAGACGACACAGATCATCCCGCCATGATGAGCCCTCTCCAGAGATAATCTTGCGACCAGGCGCTCCAGTGGCACCTCGCCCTTTGATTTTAATCTTTGTAATAAATGGTTCTTCCTGCTCAGGAGGTGGAATTTCCTCAGTTATAACTCCGGCTTCTTTTCTCTTCTTCTTTTGCCTCTTTAGGGGTTTCTGAGCTTTTCCTTTCTTGCCTCCTTTGTCCCGCGTTCTCAGCCTCGTCAGGGCCAATGCAAAGTTATCCTTTGAGACATCTTTCTCTTGAGCCTCATCATCTTTTGAGACCTTTCTGATACTGCTGATTGAAGACCTGGAAGGGCTGGGTGCTTCCTCCATGTCAATTGGTAGAGCTTCACTCTCATCACCTTCACCCTCTGTGGGACCTGCCTCTGGGACTTCCTCTTTCGTCTTCTTGAGAACCCGCAACAATTTTCGGGCTGCAGGGAAAATCAGGAGATGGAGTTAAGGAAAGCATGGGAAGCTAAATGAAACCCTTCCCAATATCTGGTGTGAGCTAAGAGGAACTACCATAAAAGAAGTAGCAAAAGAAAGGGCTGAGGCCTTAAAAAAAAAAGCATTCTCCTTGCTGTATTCCCAGCCTCCTCTCCCCAACCAAATCCTGGAAAGATAGGCATTGGGGTCTTCCTGAGTTTGGGTGGATCTTTTCTAGGAGAGTTCCTTTCTATGACAAGATCTTTCCACGTATCTCTCTTCCTACCTGGTATCTTTTGACCCACTTTAACCCTAACTACTCTGCCTCTTGGGGACCCTGAGGCATGGACCAGATCACCCCTTACATACTAGGCTTTTTGCCCCCTGCTCGACCCCGTCTTTGGCCTTTGATGTGCTTGGTGGCTGCTTCGGTTTCTTCAGAAACTTGGGGAGGATGTATGGGAAAGGATGAAGGTTCAGTAGCCCTTGAGACATCTAAAGTGAAAGCCTTTTCATCTCTATGTGACAAGGTCAGGTCATCATTCAGTCGCTGCTCCACTTGTGTGTGAAGGATCTGGAGATCTGTGGGCCGCATCCCCAGCAGGTGGTCCAAGGTTTCCTCCCCGATCATCTCCTGCCTGTGAAAGTCAAAGGAGAAGAAGGACTATGTTGAATCAGGGACAAAAGGGAGAATAGGAAGGAAAGAACTACTGTGGAACAGGCAGTGGGTGTGGTAAAGTAGCCAAGAGGCACAACATATGTAGAGATAAATGATAGCCAAGAAGCAGAAAAAGTCTAAGAAGCAGGTGTAGGAGAAAGGGATGAAAAGTGGAACTCGAAGAGGTCGGGGACAGACAGGAATAGGAAAAGAAATGGAGAAAGGAGTGAGCCCTCAGGACTGTCAAGGGTAGTCATCTAGGAACGGACAAAGGCTATGAAAGAGGAAGTCAGGGAGAGCTCATGAACAGGGATGGAAAAGGAAGGGAAGGGAAAAATAGGAAAGAGATACCAAGGAAAGGGAAGGGGAAAAGAAAATTAGAAGGTGGTAAAGAATTGAGGAAGGTACAAACAACTTACTGCATCTCTCGGAAAACCTCTCGTTTCTGGATCAAGTCTAAGAGTGAGGTCTTAGTGTGGATTCCAGTATCAGGCATGAGGGTCAGGGCTTTAACCCTTACTCTTTGGTCCTTGTCCATTAATCCTTGGGCCAGAGGCATGGCAAAGAGATGAGTAATCATTCCTAGACGCTTCAGCCCTTCCCAGGCTAGTTCTCGGATCAGTGGGTTAGAATTGGTTGTCTCGTCCAGCAGACGACGGGCTGTCTCAGAGCGCAGGGACGGAGACACCTGGTAAGAGGCAAAGATTTGCCCTAGGGCACCAACACAGCATTGGAACTTCAGCGGAGAAGCATGAATCATAATATTGAGGATTGCCTCAATCAGGCTATTAACAGCTACTTCACTCATCTTCCTTCCCAGCCAACTTTGGTTTGTTCCGTCGGTAAGGATGCTGTAGGTTACATCCTTGGATAGTCTCATTTGTAGGAAGTCTGCATCCTCCTTCTCCTTTGAGGGTTCTCTTATGTCACCCATAGGTCTTACCCTACTGTGCCAGAAGAAAAATTGAGACATGTTCCATTCCAGTTCCCGCTGGGGTGGGTGCAGGCTGCACTGTAGGTATATCGGGCTGCCCTCTGGCCAAAGACGGGCCCGAATCACTGAGTTGGGCATGTAGCAATCAGGGGCAAGGACCCATTCCCGCCCTTGACCGAAATAGCATCGCAATATCTGATAGGGGTTGAGTCCATCCCAGCTAGTTATCTCTAGTTGGGGAGGAATCACATAATGGGGTTGGGGAGGTTTGCGCATCTGCATCCAATCAACTTCTGTCTCCTGCACATGATCACGGGTGGGGGTACACAGTACTACTGGATTTCCTTCCTCATCTTCTTCTATGACATGTGGCACAGAATGGTCAAAGGCAATGGCCCGCTTATTGACAAGGCTCACCAGACCCATTAATTGCTGTTGCCCATGCCCTTTGTAAACATACATGGGCACAAAGATGGTCTCAAAGGAGAAGAAGAAGCTTGGTATGAAGGGCTTAGGGCCTTCTAGTACTTCATCTGTCATACTCAAAAAGGAAAGGCGAGCCAGCAGGTTTGGAGGAAACAGTTTTAAAGAGGAAATCAGATAAAGACTCTGGTTGAAAGTCACAAGCAGATCACCCCGGTCATTTGCAAAACAGAGCGGGCCAAAGTGCAGTGATGAGTCCAGCATGGCTATGAGTCTACCATGGAAGTCCCAGACCCGGACAGTGCCATCCACAGCACCTGTGACAAAAAGACTCAAGGACAGACAGACATCAAAGGATGTGATGGCACACTGATGCAGAGGCAGTGTTTCTATGAACGTCGAGCTATTCTTTAACCCAGAGGACATAAAATCATGGAACTTCCAGAGACGCAGGCAGTTAGTCTCTGTGATGGCACTAACAGACTTGGGCAAAAGCATCAGGTGGTTTAGGTGACAGCTGCTGAGAATGCTGGCGAGGGGCCGTAGATGTACTCTGACCCCCTGGAGCACGGCTTCTGACAGGTGTATATAGTTATCCATTCCATAAGAACAGAGGTAAGAGTTTCCTTGGCCACTAAAAAGCCCTCCAGATGGCGTAGAGAGTGCCAGTACAGCCCCATAGTGCACGAATCTCTCTATTCGGGCACAGCTGTGCTGGGAAAGCACTCTGATTATACCACTCTGGTGCCCAGAGAACATCAGTCCTTCTAGACCCCGCCCCAGCTTGAAATGCCCATAAGCCAGGCATTGTACAAAGTCCTGAGGATCTGGTGAGGTGCGCAAGAGGTACTTGGCTGGGCAAGGGCAGCGGGCTGTGTCAAATACCAGCACGTCTGAGCTGCCTGTTGCTACAAAGAGCTCCTCTTTACCTGGGTCATAGGCCCAATCCACAGCCTTGTCCAGGATTGAGAAGGGCCAGGTAAGAATCAGAAGATTCCCTGTTAATGGGGACAAAAAGCGCAACAAGCCATCCTCAGTAGTGCACAAGATCCGGAACCAGTTCTCTCTACAGCGGACCCGACGCACCTGCTGAGGAGCAGAACCGCAGACGTTGAAGAGGCTATAGAAGCAGGGCAGACGGCGCAAGGAGAAACTGTGGGTGGTCTGGGAGAAGAAAGTAACATCATCGATAAACTGGAGTTGACACAGCTCCTCGGCAAGTTCTAGCCGCCGAAGCAGGCTCCCGGAAGTAAGGTTCCACTCCTTGATCAAGCCTTCACCGCCAGCCGTCAGCAGCGTGTGGGCCTCTGGTCGGCTGCGGATACAGAGCACGGTTGACTGATGGGCCTTGAAGCTGTAGAGGGACTGGCCTTGACCGAGGCTCCATACTTGGATTTCCCCAGCCTGATTTCCAGCGTAGAGAAAGCCCTGTTCAGAACAGGTGAAGCAGCAGGTGATGGAGGAGCCACTGCCGGTGGAAGTGAACCTCTTTACCTCTCCCAGCCGGCCCCAGCCCTCGCGCTCGAGGACCCTCACTACAGTCTCACACAGGGCTAGGAGGGAGTTGCCGGGGCCATTCAGAATGATGTCCTGGACAAGCTCCTCCCCAGACATGGAAACCATGTTGGCGATTTGCAGGCCCTTGCCACTGCGCTCAATGACCCAGGTGACCACTGCCCCCGGGATGCCAGACAAGAGCATTTCCATTTCCGGGTCATAGCAGAGGCAGCTGATGTTGAAGCGGCATGACACTATACCTAGGAGTTTGAATGCCCGAAAGTGGTCCCCAAAGAGCCGCAGAATCATGTCACTACAGTAAGCCACGATGATATGAAAGGAACCTGTGTGGACCATGGACTGAATGGGCGGCAGTCGTTCAGTCATGGAGAATGTTCTCTTCTCCACCATGTCGTCAGTTTTGCTCATCATCCACACGACAGCCTGGAAGAGAATAAGGTAGAAACTGCCTAGAAAAGACAGTAGAGGAGGAAAGGGCAGAATATTTAGGTACTTTTCCCTGTTTTGTGCTAAGGAAGAAGTGGAAGACTCTAGAGTGATTTATCCCTTGGTGATGAGAGTTGGAAATATGGTAGAGGCAGGAAGCCTGGGACCTTTTCCTCAACCTTGGCCTACTTTAGGGGAACCATAAACTTTACTCAACATGGAGACAGTAACTGGAGAAAGGATGCAGGAGGACTACTGGATCCAGACCCCATTCATTCAAGGAGTATGTCTTCCTTTGTCTATCTGGGTTAAGAGCTATATGGGCATGGCCCTTGGAGAATGGACTAAGAAGGGGAAGAAAGGCGGTTTTACCTGTATTTCTTTTGTGTGTGGTGTCGCCCAAGAGAGGGAGGCAAAGAAGTAGGCGTCACTGTAGTAATGGCAGATAAGTGGCATATTTTGAGGATAGCGAGACTCTTTGAACAGTATCTGGGACTGGTCACTCAGCACAACTAGGTTATTCTTTGGGTCATCTACAGATTTCTGGGGAGAAGCACAGAATAAGAGGTCAGAGCACACATACACTTAACATAGCCTCACACAAGTCCCAGTTGGAGCAGTTAGCAAAGTCATCCCAAGGACTGTTACACCCACACATGCACAACTTATCACCTGTGGGACATCTCTACTTCACAAGCCTGTAACCAATCACCCAGTGCAGAATGGAACCAAACCCCTATAGGGCCTATACAGGCAAATTTTACAGTGTGAACACAGGGGAAAATGATGTTCTTCCTAACCTGATGTTAGCCACACCTGCATCTAACAGTCTCCCTGTGTCTAAAAGGTACATGTATCATAAAAGAAACAACATTTAACAGATTACCCAGGCAAGCACATCACCTTGTACCCACATGTGATATAACAGGGGTGTCCCACAAGTTAGTGCAGCTCTAAGTTATTAAAGCTTGAAACTATACTGAGACTCTTAGGACACCCTATCTGGCCTTTAAATTTGACAGAGGACTGGCACATACACAATATATATTATCCCACAATGATAAGAGTTTGTGCTAATGAAACATGCACCTGGGATCATTTTATTCAGAGCCAACCATAGCACAACTGAGGTTGGCAAATGTTCTCTCTTCTTCCTTCTCTTTTAGAAAATCTCTCTTCCCAGAAGGTTGGTTCCTCTGACAGTGCTCCAAAGTGTTCACCTCCCACTGTCAAAAGTGTCCTTGTATGAGGTCTATAGACTCATTTGGAAATTGATAGCCTACTTCCTCTAGGGTGACAATTGTCTTTATGGTCTATCCTGCTTGCTTCTGCTCTCAAAGACAATCTGTGGCTCTTCCGGAGTGTAAGACAGATAGAGGCCAACCTATGTCCTGCATATACATTACCTTGCTAGTGTGTACAATTTCATTTACGAATTGTTTAAAATCGTTCCACAGGGGAATGAGTCGGGGGGAAGACATCGCCTTGATTATCTCTTGGTCCTCCTCAGGACTGACGGGTGCTTAAAAACCTGTGGGAATCCAAAAGAGGCTGGCTTAGGCACTGCTGCTTTTCGAGGAGCTGGGAATCAGAAGGCAAGAGCCGTGAACTCACGTTTATGGAACACCTTCTAGATGTCAGTAACTGTGCCCAGGACATACTTTTTCATTTAATCCTCACTACAGCTCAGTAAGGTAGGTATTACCCATTTTACAGGTGAGAAAACAGAGGCTTCGGAGACAGTAAATAAAGGAGTTGGGGATTGAATCTTAGCATTTTTCTATCATAACCCAGTAGGATATTATGGGTGAGGGAAGCAGAGAAGCCTAGAGAGGGCACCGAAAAGAATACCGTTACAGGCAAATAATAGTTGTTTGTTTTTGTGGTATGTCAGGAGAACATTTTGTGAGGACTAGGGGTTTTCAAAATATGGTCCCTGGACCTCCTGCGCCAGGATTCCTGGGGGTGGTAGAGGTCTTAAAATGCGGATTCCTGGGCACCTACTCTAGACCTACTGAATTATGAACCATGGAAGTGGGACCCAGGAACCTCCACTTACAGCAGACTACCCAGGTGATTCTATCGACGTTCAGGTCTGACTGCTGAATTAGGAAACAGACAAGGGGCACCCAGGACTAAGAGCCAGCCCTGCCTAGCACGGACGGAGAAAGGATCCAATCATTTGGCCTCGCAGTCTTCTCCAGGCTTGTGGAATCGGGCAGCTCTCTTACAGGAGGTACATCTGCTGTTCATCGTTCTCTTTCCTGTTCCCTTCTCTTTGGCCTTCATGAGGACAAACCTACTTTTCCTGATTGGATTGTGAATAAATCTTACTTTTAACAATCCCCCTCTGTCAGGGAGTCTGTGGTTACTAATGTGACAATTGGCTTGTTTTTCCTCATTTGTCAGATGAAAATGCCTGGCTGGGCATAGCGGCTCACGCCTGTAATCCCAGCACTTTGGGAGGCCAAGTTGGGAGGCCAAGAGTTCAAGACCAGCCTGAGCAACATTGCAAGACCCTGTCTCTCTAAAAAAGAAAAGAAAAATAAAAGAAAGCAAAGAAAATGCCAGTCTTGCCTACTTCACAGGGTTGCTGCCAAGACCACATAGGATCGATTCATGTGAAAACCCTTTTAAACATACTCTGAAGCAACAAACAATTATGATTGCTGATTTTAGGCTGGCCTGGTTCTCAGGCAGGTGACAACTCCATTCCTTGCAACCCATACTTTGTGTAACTTTTCAGTTGCTCTGGAAACATGACAGCGAAATTTATAGTCTGGCCACCAGAGGGCGATGGAGGCCAACATCAAATTTAGAGAAATGGTTCCCAAACTGTGATCTCCAGGCCAGCAGCATCAGCAACATCTGGGAACTTGTTAGAAATGTAAATTATGCCCCACCCCCAGACCTACTGAATTGGAAACTCTGTGGTTAAGGCCCAACAATCTGAGTTGTAACAAGCTCTCCACCTGATCTTCACACTGAAGTGTGAGAACTGGTTTAGAGAGCTGCTGGAGTCCTGAGCTTCCTGAAGCAAGATCAGCAGAACCCACCCTCTAGTATGGCTAAGCCAAGGCCCCTGTGTTGCCATAGAGACTGGATGGCTGGATTTGGGGAGGGAAGCAGCAGGCAAAACTCATCATCATCTCATATGTGGGTTGGAGCCCACAACAAAGCTTTCACGTCAATTACTTAGTTCTTGAAAGAATCCAGAGAGGCAGATATCACCATCTCCACTTTACCCCACTGGCTCCTTCTTGAGGCCCAGGGCTGCTGAAGGAGTACTTATTTGTAGCAAATTTGCAGTCAGTGCCATCCGTTCCCACTGTTGCAAATATCTCCTCTGGGTCCCACTTCTCCTGACAAGCCTAAAAAAGCGAGTGGTTGGGACCCTTTGGGGAAACATTTCAAGGGGGTGAGTGAGAAAGAGGGCCTTCAAACCCCAAGCCTTTATGTTTATTTATTTTTTGCCACTCTGTCCCACCCCATAAACCAGTTTCCTCAAGTTAACCCTCAGAGGAAGCCTCTTTCCTAAAATCCCCCACATGTGACTCCCTAATCCCAGTAACGGTCCTTAAAAGCAAGTTCGGAGTGAGCTCCAGATGCTTTAATCCCAGTGGTCATGACTGTTTAGTATCTTGAAAACCCAAAGATAATTTAATGGGAGAATTCAAGCCTTGTGGCCAACTTAGGGGGAGAGGGTATTTGGGTATTTGGTTTGTCCTGCTGACTGTGGAGACAAGCTAGGTCCATGACTGGGCACTGACAGTGGAACTGTGTGCTTTTTCTTGGCAATAGTCCACTCCAAGGTATAGTGTTCATGGTGGTCTGAGGGAAGGCAAAGGGCCCACCAGCCCTGCCTTGTTAAAGAGAGTTGGCTCTAGGGGGCGCTGCACTCCATAACACTGTCAGGACCCTGGGCTCCCTTTGGGTCACTCACTGGCCCCATGTTCTCTGTTACAGGCTTGTGAAGGGATACAGGTAGCGCTTCTGCTCCATAGAACTTACAGTTCAGGGAAGGCAGGCGTCAAAGAATAGTCATAAAATTGATTAAAATATGGCAAATTCTGGGTGATTATATTATTCTTTGAACTTTCCTGCAAATTTTAATTTTCTCAAACTTAAGTTACACTAGTGATTCAGTTTTAAGAAGGAAAAGTACAAAGTGCTGTGAGTACATATAACAAAGTGACCTGACACCCAAAAGGAGGGTGATGTGTTCTAGGCACACAGGGCCTTGGCTCAGCCATAGCTGATCCTGCTGCAGGAAGCCCAGGCTAAAGTGATTTGGGACTCCCAACACACCGTGTGGTAGGTCCCTGCATGGATTATATAGCCTTGCAAGTGGGTCTCACCTTTGGGGAAGGGGATATAGAAACTTAAGCTGGTATCAGAAGGGCCTAATCAGTTGACTGTAAAGTCAGAGGGGCAACCTTGGCTTACCTGGTTCTTTGAATGACATTACTGATAAGGAGCCCATGTTTGTCCCCAGGATCTGGGAGTGCTGCTCTCTGGCCTTCAGGTGGCTGCATAGTTAGGGCTGGGGATGGAATGCACTTAACTTTCTTTACAGAAAGAAACAATTTTTTTCAGGCAGACAAAATACATTCACAGGGTGAGCGATTAAATAGTTTCTATTGGGTGGAAGAGTTATCCTGGATCCCCAAGAGTAATGATAGACCCCAGGATTGATTAGGTTGTAAAGTGGCAATGGCATATTACATATATTGTTTTATGTAATCTTGCAGTGATTCCATGACTTAGCCATTATCCCTTTAATTAAACACATTTTTTTTTTTTTTTGAGACAGAGTCTCACTCTTTGCCCACAGTAGAGTGCCGTGGCATCAGCCTAGCTCACAGCAACCTCAAACTCCTGGGCTCAGGCAATCCTTCCGCCTCAGCCTCCCAAGTAGCTGGGACTACAGGCATGCACCACCATGCCCGGCTAATTAAACACATTTTTTAATGGGCATGGTAAAAATATTCAAAATGTACTAAGGGGCATATAAAGAAAAAAAAGGTCACCTTTTCACACCTGACCACCTGTCCTTCTGTTTCCCCTTCAGAGAGGTAATCGTGGTTGTGTTTCTTGTGTCTTTCTAACAGTGTTCTGTACATATACACAGACATATATGTAAAAAATATTTTTCTTATACAAACGATAGCATATTATATATGCTATTCTGTACCTTTTTCTCTCTTAATATATCTTACAGATTGGTTCATATTAATACATATAGCTCTGCCTCAATTCTCAACAGTTCCCAGCTGCAAGTATTCTGCTGTGTGGCTAAACTATCATTTATTTATCCAAATTTCTATTAATGGACATTGGGCAGTTTCCAACCTTTTGCTGTTACAACCAATGACACAAATGAGTATCTTTGTGCCTCATAAACCTTTACTTTAATTTTTTTTTATTTCAGCGTTTTATGGGGGTACAAATGTTTAGGTTACCTATATTGCCTTTGCCCCACCCAAATCAGAGCGTCAAGCGTGTTCATCCCCCAGATGGTGTGCACCGCACCCATTAGGTGTGTATATACCATCTCCTCCCCTCTCCCATCTGCTTAACACCTGATGAGTGTTATTACTACATGTGCACTTAAGTGTTGATCGGTTGATACCAATTTGCTGGTGAGTACATGTGGTGCTTGTTTTTCCATTCTTGGGATACTTCACTTAGTAGAATGGGTTCCAGCTCTATCCAATAAACCTTTACTTTTATTTAATTTTAACTAACTTAAATTGTAGAACTGAAGCAACGAAAATATTTTTCCATTAAACATAACTTGGGAAAATGCTTTTGATATATTTGGGTTAAACTATTAATATTAAAATTTTGCCTGTTTTCTTTATGGAAAATTTTAAATTGCATATGTGGCTTGCATTACATTTCTATTGGATAGCACCGCTCTAGATTATCACTATCTAGTAGTGGTCTGATAACGCCTACAGCCTGAGAGCTCCCAGAGGGTAGGACCCCAGGCTGTCTGGATTTCACCTGTGTCCCCATAATTACCCAGCCTGGCACGGAGTAGGTGCTTAATACCTTTTTGACGAATGAGTGGGCAAATGAATGACGCTCTGCCCTCTCCCAGGAAGAAGAAATATATGGTTCCCAGCTTCAAGTTTTACTGAGCATCTTGCCCGAAGGCAAGCTGAGGTGGGAAGAATATTGACTAGGGTTTCTTGACCGGAGGACTTGCAATTCCAGTCAATTCCCTCGGTAGCCCTTGTGGAGTGGCAATATACGTTTAAAAAAGCAGGGGGGGAGTCAGAGCCCTGATTATGTCAGCAGGTGGACTACATTTGGACAAAATGTCCCAGGCTGTAGGTACTCAACCCTAGTTATCCTCAGAATCTGTGATTAACGAGAGAATGGAAGATAACAAGGTCTCCAGGGCAGCCCCCTGCGTCGCAGTCCTGAGGCTCCCGTCGAAGGCAGAGCTGTGGAGCCGCTCAGGTCGTGGACAGACGACCAGACCCGCGTCCCCTCACACTCGGGCGTCCCGGCCCTCCACGTGCGCGGGAGGGAGGGCGTGTCCGCCTTTTTGAGGCAGAGGCCGCGCCTGTTACCTGCTACGGGACTCCCGACAGGGGACGGGGACGGCGTGGGGGACGGCGCTCGGAAGCTCCGCTGTGGAGTAACAGACCGAAACGGAGCGAGAGCCTGAGAAGCTGCCTTGCGGATGCTGCGGGAGGACGCGGCCAATGGAGCGGTTAGCGCCCCCAGCCCGCGCCGGTCACACCGACCGAGGGAGGCGTGAGCGCGCCTGCGCACTGGCGCGCGCCCGGCACGAGAGCCCCCGTGCGCGCGCGTTCGAAAGAAATTAAAAAATCCTCCCCGCGGGGGCCCGCGACAATTTAGGCCGGAGTCGGCCGGCGAGCGCGCGTGCGCGAGCGCGCATCGACGCCCTCCTCCACCGCCCACTCCGTTGGGGGTCTAGCGCACGGCTCTGCTTCCCCAGCCTCTGCCGAGGCTCGCGTCCGCGGGCTGAGGGACTCGCGCCTCGCGGAGAGTGTGAGGGAGCGGCTCTGCTGAATGAAGGGACGCAGCGGACAGGGTGACGAGAAACCGTCCTAGCTGGGTGAGGAGCCCCGCTCCCGGGCTGGAGTACGCAGAAGACACGCCTCCATCGCTCACGCCCCCCGGGGCTGCGGAAGTGCTCTGGAGACTGGAGCGGCAGGGAGGCGACAAGTGGACTACAGTACCCGGCAGGCGGCGCGGTGGCGCGCCTACGGCTCCCGGCAGCACCTGCGCGCCAGGCTCTTTTCAGTTCGCTGCCGCTGAGGGCGAAACTACAGTTCCCAGGAGGCCTCGCGCGAAGCGGCTTGGAAGTGGGCAGCCTGGAAGTCACTCGGGCCACCGGAGCTGGCGGCGTCTCCAGCGCGCGGCGCGGGGCCGAACGCAGCGGTCGTGGGGCCCGCGAGGTGGGCAGCCGGGACTCCTAGGTATGTGGCTGTGGGTGCAGGAGCGGCCTCGCGCAAGGGTGGCGGGGAATCTGTGGCTGCTCGGACCCGGAGGGTCAGCGCGGGCGGGCGACCGGGCGGACGGCCGGGTGTGGGCACCGATCGTGGGGGGCGGCGGCGCCGGGACTCGCGCCCTCCGGACCCAGCTGGACTCGTGCCCGCATGGTTCAACTTTCCAGACGTGCAACCCGGCTCTGTGGGGAAGAGCCTGGAGTCCGGGAGCGGTGGGTTCGCGTCCCGGCTCTGCCACTCGGGAGCTGCGATCTAGGGAAACCTCGCGGAACCTCAATTGCCCCTGCAGTAAAACGGGGCAGGAGAGTGTCTTTTGCTGGGGATTCTGTTGAGATAAGCGGATAAAACATTTGGCACATAGAAGACAGTATGTGTTTGCGTTATTGTTAGCTCCGGGAAAAACGAGGTGCAGATAGTATCGATCGCATAGGATGACGGTTAGTTGAGTGAGTAAATGTAAAGAGCCGAGACCGTAGTTAGCACCCAGCGAAGGCTAGCTGCTGTTAACTGAGATTATTTTATTGAGACCTTTGGTTTGGAAGGCAGCGAGACCCAGGTTCAAATTTAGGATCTGCCATTTGCCAGCTGTGTGAGTTCGGGTAACTGATTTCACTTCTCTGTGCCTTGATTTCCGTATCTATAAAATGGGGATTTAAATAGCCGCCGCTTCATAGAGTTGTTTTGAGGATGCAGTGAGAATATCACGTGTAAAGTGCTTAGCACAGCAGCTGGCACAAAGCGCTTAGTAAATTATACCATTTATTCAGCGTTTTCCCAATGGCCTGGAGACCCTCTCAGGGAGGGTCTCTGGCTGTAGTCTTGGTCAGACTCAAAACTGGTCTAGTTGACTTCCCTTCCTACAGCCTCAGGTTCCTCATTTATAAAATGAGAGAATCACAGTATCACTCTCAAAGGATTGTAAGGATTTGCTGAGATTGTATTCCTAGTGGAGAGCCGTCTCTTACTAAGTAGCAGCTTTTATGTATTATAATTGTTCTTCAGTGTTCTCCATCTGGCCCAGAGGCTGCCTAACTGTGGGCTGTGTGACATGACAGCCCTGAGCTCCCCCACACGTGTTCTCCCAGCCTCAGTGTCCCATCTGTGAAATGGTAGTCATAGGACTTTTGTGCCAGGATTGTTTTGATGTTTCCAGGAGATAATTCCTATTTAGTATTTAGAACAGGGCCTGGCACATAGTAAGTGCTTAATAAATGTATCTTGCTGTTGTGATTTTTTTTTTTTAAATAAGCCCTTTCTGCTTCTGTTTGTATCTCTAAGGCAGAGTGGGGACAAAGATTAGTGTTTCTCCCCCTACTCCCCAGTTTTACTCACCAAAGGTTAAATTGGGGAATACCGCAGTGTAGGGGCGTGAGAAGAGCTGGGGCTGACCTGGCATCAGCAGCCCCCTGTGCACACACCCCTCCCCCACTAGCCAGTGTATTCACTCCAGTGCTTTAATTACTGTCCGAGTGATGCCAGCTCTTGACTGTGTATCTCAAAGCCACACTAACCCCCTGAGCTCCAGCTCCAAATGTGGAGCCTGTGCTTTCTTGACGTTGCCTGATGGCTGTTCCCTGGGCACTGTAAACTCAACGTGTCCCACCCGAACTCTTCGTCCTCCCAGACCCAGTAGTCACCATCTTGGCAAATGGACCAACACTGACCTGGTTGCCCGAGCCAAAAACTTGGGAATTGTCCTTCTTTCCCAGCCTTCCCATGTCTAGTTGGCAAGAAGGATGGAGCTGCCATTTCACAGAAATGCCATTTCATTGGCCCACGTTGGTCTCTTATTTGATGGGCACTGACAATTCCCCTGAGCTCCTGGAGGTGGCCTATTCTGAAGAGGTTGTTTCTTTTAAGTCACCAAGGATTAACATATGTAAACATATGTAACATGTATTACTAAGGGGCAGAGAAGACATTATGGCCTTGGCTAGACTGCAGTGGCTGTGGATGTGGCATGAAACTGGCTTTCAGGGGACCCATTTCTATGGTTTTAGTCTGGCAAAGATTGGCTGAGTTGTTAATTTCTTTCCGAAAAGTTATACCGTGTCAGCGGGTTAGAATATCCTGTATGGGAAGGTAGCTGTCCTGGGCATTTCAGGAGGCAGCACACGTACCCCACACCTGGGAAGAGCCTGGGAAGGACATTTATTAGGTCCCCCTTTGGGTTGAGTCTTTTGTCAGAAACCTGTCACTGTGATTGCATTTGGTGATGGAAACCCATGGTCTCAATCACATTTGTGATGGCCACCAAGTTTACCTAAGTGTTTTATTAAATCTGAGGCAATAAAGCAGTGACTTTAAAAAAATCTTAGTTCTCAGTTACTAGTGACAACAGCACATGGTTTTTTAGTAGTCTGTGTAGAATGATTAAAAGTTAAATGTGAGCCTGTTTTTCAGACATTGCAGTTGTTAAGTGGTAAATCAAAAGTGGGATTTAGAATGTGCAGTGATTGGCACCCAAGTTTTTTTTTGTTTGTTTTTTTTGCTGTAAACCATGTTTTATTATATATTTCAAACCTAGGCTTAATAACTTACAGAATTTAAATTAAAAATATTTATGTTTTAATAAGAGAATTCAGCCATTTCCTTTAAAGTAGTGTTTGTTTTTAGCTGTTAGAAGGAGAGGCTATTGGACAAGTTCGTGCATTTGTGTTTTCTTTACGACTGATGCTCCTCCCATTTTTTAGGACTGTTCTTGTCGTGGCCTTTTTTTCTGTGTGTGATTGGACTGAATTTGGCTTTAAAAAAATTTACACATGAAATACGTACTCATTACAACATGTAAACAATCCAGAGAGATAGAAGGAAAATATAAGTGCCGCCCTCCACTCCAAAATCCCATACCCCCAGAGATAACCATTTATTCAGACAGCAAGTGTTTATTAACACACTGACTACCACACTAGAAAAAAAAATTTTTCCTAGAGGCCACGGTGTTTTATTACGAAAATAGAATAAAAACTTTGAAAACAAAATGATCCATTCTAATTTCATGAAAAATGTTTTTTTAAATTTTCTATGCATGAATTATAGGCAGTTAAATTGTCAATATTAATTGTAACAATAAGAACATCAACAAGTAAGATTTTCACAAAGTAACTGCAGAATTTTGCCCAGGGGACCACCCATCGCATAACAAGTATCCTACAGCATGGCAGCGTGAGTTGCCTGCGCACCACACGGCTCCCAAGATAAAGAGACGTGTGAGTTACATATGCTTCACGAGGCCCCGGGCTCAAAACTAACGTGAGTTAAATACAACTCACATGGCAGTTAATGTGTTAAGTATCAGCTCTCAGATTTTGGAGATGTCATAGTGAACAAAGTGGATGTGCTCTCTGCCCTTGGCGATTTGGGTGGATGCTCTCATTTAACTTTTTCTGTGCTTATATTGATTACATATGTGTGTATATATATATACATATATCAATTGTTTTCTTCCTCCTCTCCTGCCACTCCCAAAAAAAGGAGGGGTAGTGATCAGGCTACACATTTGTAATTTGTTTTTTTCAGTTAATGATTGGGTATGTTTCTTTAAGTCATTACATATAGATCTGACTCATTCTTTTAAACAGACCCACATTCTTCGGTATGGAGAGACCATCTTTATTCCACCATTCCCCTATGGCTGGACATTTAGGTTGTTTCTGAGATTTTTTTTTACCTCAGCAGACGCATCTAATAAGCATCCTTTCCCATAGGCGGTATGGCATAGTGGCTAAAAACACACCGTGACGCCATGTGCCCTGGCTGCAAAATCTGTTTCTGTCCTATACTAGTTGTGAGACCTTAGGTAAGACACTTGTCCTTCTGGGCCTTAGTTTCCTGATCTGAAAGGGGGGGGGATGATACCAGTACCTTCCTCAGATGGCAGTTATTGAAAGAGGGTTCTATGAGATCATCTATGTCAATCTTTTAGGGCAGGGCCAGCTGTCATGTAATCTTTCAAACCCAAAGTAACTCAAAGCCCCGTGGGGCAGGGCTCACAAGAAGAGTCAGCTCAATCGTTGGAAATGCCAAGTTGTATAGCAGGGATCTCGCTTGGAGATGTTGGGGGTCTAGGGTGAGGGACCCAGCTGCCATGGAATGAAGGGAGGAGATTTGCCCAGAAAAGGATGATAGGAGCCAACAAGGTGGCCTGATTGCAGTGAGCAGTGGTGGTTAAGGGGCTGGTGGTGGTGCATCAGTGGAAAATATCACGTCTCATATTTGCAAGAAGCATGTGATGGTTGGAAGGTGGCTTAAGTAGTCGACAGATCTGGGTTCAAATCCCAGCATAGCCACTAACTTTTGCAAGATGTACATTAAGCTTTTTTTTTTCCCCCCACTGGCAAAATGGGTATTATAGTAGTCTTCATTCAGTGGTTGTTGGAGACTGAATGAAATCTCTGCAAAACTTTCAGCACATTGAGCTGTAGTTAGCCCTATGTAATTAGCTACTATTCTTATTTTCTGGAGTTGACAGGTTTATTGAGCACCTACCATGTGCACATCCTGTTCTAGGCACTGGGGGTTCAGCAGTGAACAAGACAGGCAAGATCCTTGCTCTCCTACGGTTTACATTCTAGCCAGGAGAAACACACAATAAGCAAATCCTGACCCTGCCACTTTCAGAAGGTTTTAAGTATGGTGGAGAAAATGACGGGGTAAGGGGATAGAAAGTGGCCGATCGGGCAGGATGGTGGTGGGGAAGAGGTGCTACTTCATCTCAGATGGCTGGGGAAGGTCTCCCAGGCCTCTCTGAGGTAGGGTCATGCGAGCTGAAACCTTATAATGAGCAACAGGCACTGGCTGTGCCAAGAATTGGGGAAGGAACATTCCAGGCAGAGGGAACAGCAAGTGTAAAGGCCCAGAGGTAGGAATGAGTTTGCTACAAAAAGAATTTCATCATGACTGAAGGAGGGTGAATTCCTGTTTTTCAAGTTTCCACTACTTTAATTTTTACAAAATTACCGTAATGATAACAGCTAAGAGTTACCTAGTGCTTGCTCTGCGCTAGGTGCTCTTCTGAGCGTTTCACACATTTCCCCAATTAATCCTGACAGTGGTCCCATGAAGTAATTAACTTTATTGAACTCATTTTACAGAGGAGGAAACTGACTCCATACTCTGTGCTCTTCACTTGCATGCCAGACTCTCCTCCTAGACTCTCTTTGCTAGGCAGAGGCAAATTTAGGAAGCGGACACAGCATTTCTTTCCCATGTTGTTTGACATGCAAAGCACTGCAGACTATATTTAGTGCCTAATTCGTGTGGCAGCAGGAGCAGTCTGGGATGTTGTGGCATCATTTCCACTGGCAGTAACACACAATAGGGTCGATTTCTGTTGGGATGGTTTGTTGGTTGTTTCAAAACTAAAGGGCCTTTCAGCAGAGCCTGTCAAATAAAGCAAGGTTGACTGTTTGCCTGCCACACCAGACACAGGTTGACATGAAACAAGGTGTGGTGTCCAAGGAGATTGAACAGGGTGAATGTCTCATTTGGTTGAGCTCTGCAAGGGCACTTGGACTGGCAGGGGAAAGCGTGTTTTTTCAAGCACCAGGCTAGCCTTCCAGGCTCTTAAAGTATCACACTATAACCCAGCAACTAAAATGATGATGCCTGGCCCTTTAAGGACCCCAGGACCCTGCTCTAGCACCATGACCTGTGTCTGGTTTGATTTGGTGCACCTGGGGCCTTAGAAGTTGCTAAATATTTTGAGTGATGGGCAGCCCTGGTTACATGTGAGGACAGCAGTGTGTGCTTTTAAGACTAGAAGTATGGAGAGCATCTTTGATCCATCCATCTATGAAACATTTTCTACATGTACCCTGTGTGCCAGGCACCAAGCTAGACCCTGACGTGTGTATAAAGTTGAATATGACACTGGTTCTCAAGGGTCTGTGGCAGTGCTGTTCATTAGAAATATAATTTGAGCCACTGATGAGTACCACATATGTAATCTAAAATTTTTTGGTGGCCATATTTTAAAAAGCAAAAAGAAACAGAGGAAATTAGTTTTAATAATATATTTTATTTAATCCAAAATGTCATGTCAACATGTAATCAATGTAAACATTACTAATGAAATATTTTACATTCTTTTTTTCACATTAAGTCTTTAAAATACAGGCTGTGGCCAGGCACGGTGGCTCACACCTGTAATCCTAGCACTTTGGGAGTCTGAGGCAGGAGGATCAC
>VBSM01003212.1:3646974-3666803 GCA_008086735.1 Cheirogaleus medius
CCTGGCCTCAAGCAATCCTCCCACCTCAGCCTCTCAAAGTGCTGGGATTACAAGCCACTCGACCCGGCCTGTTCCTACAACATTTAACTGTGTCCTTTGAGCTTCGAGTGCAGTAGTTTTGGGGTTGAGTTGAAGATCCTCCTGGGAGGCCATTTTATATAATGCTCGAGCCCTGGCATTGCCTAATCCCTGGGCACAATACTTATCTTCTCCCGGCCCGGTTTCCTTATCTGGAAAATAGGGATGATTAATAATACCTGCATTAAATGAGAAACTAAAGTGAGACCAGGTGACTCAGTGCTGTGTCTAGTGCATAGAAAGCACTTGATTGTTTTTTTACGAATTTATTTCGAGCCCTCTTTTCATATGTTCAGTCTGTCCCTTTTTTGTGGGCTCCTTCTCTCCTCCCCCTCCTCTGTTCCAGCCCTGTGTCTGTGTCTTCCCACAGTCCTTCACCCGTGGTAACAATCTAGTACTATATGTATCTTTCCACATTTTTCTCCATGGTTATATAATTCTATAGGGGGAAATATTATCCTATAAGGGATAATATTACCCTCATTTTCCTGCATCTTGCTTTTTGCACATAACAATGCCGTGTAGAAATTCCTCTGTGAGTCTTTGAGTAGTGCCCAAGCTTGTTCTTTCAGATGGCTGAATAACACACAGTGGTGTGGGTGTTTCATGATTTGTTTGGCCAGGGCATCACTGATATGCATTCCCTTTGTTTTTCTTGATTTTTTTCCCCTTAAATTATTTTTATTGATAGCCTTCTTTAATTAGATTGTAGGTGTCCAACCTGCTCAGCCACCTTGTTAACTTAAGCTCTAGGCCATTGAGAATGAATATGAAGTAGTATTAGTATAATGATGCCTCTTGTCCAGGTAGGCGATGTATTTTCTGAGAGTTCTCACCAGGTCCAGCACACTGTTGAACTATCTACTTTTAAATGCTTATTAATTGTAAAAATGATTAATAGATTCACCCTTATACAGCTTAGTTGTGTTTAATGGGTACTTATTACAAAATAGAGAAAGGAAAGGTTCATGTCATATCCATCAGGCAAAAATAAAAAAGTTTTACAAAACCAAGTGTGACAAGGACATAGGATAATAGGAACTCTTATACATCCTTGGTGAGAATGTTTATAGAGAACAGTTTGGCAATATTTAGCAAAGTTAAAGATGATCACATCCTACAACCCAAAAATCTGATGTCTAGTATATACCCAAAGGAAATTCCTGTCCATGTATACCAAGACAGGAATATTAACAATCATATTAACAATCTCTGTTGGGAATCTGAATATGCAAGAGACTTTTATTGGGATTTGTGATTGATTTCTTTTTTAGGTGGCACTTTAGTTAGAGAATGTGTTTTGTCTTCATGAAACTTTGTACATAACAGTGTTTTACCCAGATAGGGGTTTGTTCTAGTTGTCTATTGCTGCACAACAAGCCACCCCCGAACATAAGGCCTTAAAATGACAGCAGTTTATTAATATTTCTCATGAATCTGTGGTTGACTGAGGCTCAGCTGGATGGCTTTTCTGCTGGTCTTGCTCAGGTTCTCTTATATGACTACATATGGTGGAAGGGGCTGGAGCATTCAAGATGGTTTGGCTCAAATGGCACCTTGAGGATGGCTGGGCCACTCTCTCTCCATAGTCTCAGGACCCCTCCTTCCATGTAGCCTTGCTACCCAGTAGCTGGACCTATAACATGGCAGCCCAGGGCTTTTTGAGCCTTTTTAAGACATAGGTCTAGAACTGGCCCTGCATCACTTATGCCTCATTCTGTTAGTTAAAGTGAGTCACAGTCAGCCCAGATCCAGTGTGGGTGGGATGATGTAAGACTTGAGTTCCATGAGGTGTAGTCCACTGGAGCCATCTTTGGCTACTGGCTACCACAGGGTTCATTTTCTCACATGGGAAAAAGTGCAGAGCTCAGCAGGTTGAGGTGGTGTGCAGCTCATCATCTCTCCAGTGCCCCAGGCTTCTCTTTATCTGCCTTGCCAACCTTAGCCTCATAATCATAAGACGGCTGTTCTACCTCCAGCCTCATAATTCTTGTAGTAGGCAGGAGGAAGCAAAGCTCTAAGGAAAAGAGACAGCACCACTGTCAGGAAACCAAGGCCTTCCCTGAAATCCTTAGCGGACTTCTGCTTGTGGCTCTTTGGCTAGAACTTTGTGACATGACCATCTTTGCTGCAAGGAAGTCTGGGAAAAAGGAATTCTGCTGGTCTGGCTTGGGAGGTCACGTACTAAACCATTTGGCTATACTGCTTTAGTTTTATTTATTTTAGGAAACATTTCTTATTGAATTGAATATGTAGATGACAGTCTTCAGCTGGGTTCATTGCCACCCTGAGCAAAGGGCCAGTAGGGAAGAAGAGGGAGAATGGCCATGTGGGGTAGGCACCTACAAGTGGTCTATTCAGACAGCCACAGAAGTAATGGGTAAACAGAGGCAGTGTGCATTCATTTATCAACTATTTAGTAAGTTCCTAGACGGGACAGGGCACTGGGCTTATCACAGAGGCTGCAAGGGTCTGGGGAAGGAATGTGTCTGGGGGTTAAACTGACCAGCAACATTTGTAGGTCTTGACCAGATAATTGCTCAGCTCATATCTCTCATGTTGATGTTTGAAATTAGACTAATGATAAGAAGAGTAGCCAGTCTCATTAAGGGCTTAACTGTGTAGAGGAACTGTCATGAATACTTTTCATGAGCCAACTTGTTGACTCCTCACAATGGCCGTATGAAGTAGGCACTTTTATCATCTCCTTTTCTCAGATGCAGAAACAGATGCTCTGAGAGGTTGAAGAACTTGCCACATGTCCTCCGGCAAGGGCGTAGAGGAGATGAGACGCGGTCTCTGCTGGTCTGGCTCTGGACGCCATGTGCTGAACCATCACTACACTGCTTAGTTTTATTTATTTCAGGAAACATTTCTTGTTGAAATGAATGTGTAAATGACAGCAGACATGAAAGAGAAACCACTTACTGCTCCACCCCCTGCACTCCCACTTCCTGCCTCATTGGTGCCATATGTCAGTAACTTGGTATATGTTGTTCTTCACCTATTTCTAGTGTATTAAGTTTTTTAAAGGTGGCCTTTTGGCACACAGAATTGAATCAATCATAATCGTTGGTGTATGATACACTGGCATTTTTTGGCCCATGCCAAAATGTCTATCATAACGAACAGACATTAGCCTACTGTTTACCCAAGGACTGGAGCATTACCAATAACTTATGTGGTATTCCCATTCACTCTCCTGTCTGTGCTCCCAGAGGTGACCACCATGTTGAATTTTTTGTTTGTCTTAAAAAGAATGATTTTTGAACCCTATAGAAATGATATACTGTATATAGTCTTCTGAGGCTTGCATTTTTCACTTATTATTTTGATTCTAAGATTGATCCACACTGTTTGGTATAGCTGTAGTTCATTTATTTTTTTACTGCCATGTAATATTCCACTGGTTTTATATACCACGTTTTTGTTTTAGTCATTTCCATGCCAATGGACATTTTGTTTTTAGATTTTTTTTTCTCACTATTCACAGGTTACTATGAATGTTGTTACACATATTTCCTGGTTTACATGAACAGGGAATTCCTTTGCATATGTACTAGACATGGGATTTGGAGTTGTAGGATGTGATCATCTTTAACTTTGCCAAATATTGCCAAACCATTCTCTATAAACATTCTTACCAAGAATGTGTCAGAGTTCCTATTATCCTATATCCTTGTCACACTTGATTTTGTAAAGCTTTATTATTTTTGCCTGATGGATATGAAATGAAATCTCACTGTAGTTAATTTATGTTTCCCTGAAGACTAGTAACGTAGAATATCTTCTCATTCATGTTTCTTCTTCTGGATATTGCTTGTTCATCACTTTTGCTTCTTTTACTTACTAATCTTGTAGGTGTTCTTTATATATTGTGGTTACTAATCCTGGGGTAGCAAGCTATTTAACCTAATGAAAGTTTTATGATTTCATGTCATCCTTTCCTTGGTTATCTCCTCTCCCCTGTCTACCCTCCCCACAACTTCATGATACCTCGTTTTGTACCTGCAGCTTGAAGTGATTCTCTCTTCTTTGGAACAGTCCTCAGTTTGGGGGCATTTGTACCCACTCTGCCATAGCTTTTTGATCCCAGGTGTATCAGTTAGGATTAGTTTCAACTGCATGTCAAACAAAATGACAGTGGCCTAAACAAGATAGAAATAAACAAGTTTATTTCTCTCTCGTATAAAGGAGGCCAGTGATGAACAAGCCAAGATTGTACTCTTATCAGGGACCCAGGCTGCTTCTACCTTCTTGCTCCCCCATCCTTATCTTGCCACCTCATGGCTTGAGATGGTTGCTTAAGCTCCAGCCATTATGTCCCAGCAAGCAGGAGAGAAGAAGGGACGAAGATGGGTACTCCTGTGTCTTTAAAGAGACTTAATGGAAGTGGTACATAATAATTCTATTTACACTCTGGCCCAGAATTTAGTCTCAGAACTTATATAGCTGCAAGGGAATCTGGGAAATGTAGTTTTATCTCACATGGCCCTATTTGTAGCTAAAAATTAGATTCTATTACTCAGTTAAAAGGGGAAACTAAATATTGAAATAGGCAGCCAGGAACTTTACTAGTTCTGAGGTGTACCTAAAAAATGGAGCTTAAAGGAGCAGCCAGACACTAGGGTGGTACCTCTGGATTATTCCCCTTTGGATTCTTTGATTTTCTTACACAGCATTGATCAAGCACCTGTTTTGTACCGGCACTATTCTGGGAGCCAGGAGGACAATAATGGACAAAACTAAGTGCCTACCCCTGCAGAGCTTATATTATAAAAGGGGAGATAGATAGTAAACAAACAAGTTTATAGTAAGTCAGAAATAAGAGGTGTGAAGAAAAATAAAGAAGGATGCATGGAATGAGAGTAAATAGCTTGCAGTGCCATTTTAGACGCGGTGCTTGGGGAAGGCCATTTTGGTGAAGTGACATTTGAGCAGAAGTGAAAGAGGGGTGTGAAGGAGTCATGCAGGCATCTGAGGGAACAGCATTTGGGGCAGAGGGAAGGGCCAGCACAAAGGCCTTGAGGTGGTGAGAAGGGTGCCTGGTGTGCTTGAAGGACTTCAGAGGGGTCAGCAGGGATTGAGAGGTGAGCGAAGGAGAGAGTGATGGGGCAGATTGTGAGGGGCTTGTGGGCCCCAGGGAGGACTTCTGGCTTTACCCAGAGTGAGATGGAGCCACAGGAGGGTTCAGAGCAGGAAGAGGACATGGTCTGACCATTAGCACTTGGTAGTGGTAGTAATCACAGCCCATCTTGTCGGAGTCGCCCTATGTTTATAATCGCTTCTAGACACCTTTTTAAAAGAGTAAATTGCTTTAACTTTTATTAACTCATGACCACTCTCGTTTTATCTATATCTGCCACAACCCACCTCCACCCCCTCACTGGATTATTTTAAAGCTAAATAGTTGAGTAGCTGTAAAATATAAGGATTCTTTAAAGATGCAACGACAAGACTATTGTCATGGTTAAAATAATTGCATCGTCCATTCAGTGTTAACATTTTTACATCTTCTCATAAATATCCTTCTAGAAGTGATTTATTCCAATCAGAACCCAACAGGGGCCGTCACTGGACATGGTTCATATGCCTGTTAAGTCTCATGTAGTCTATACTCTCCCCTTCCCTCTTTTGTTTTTTTCTCTTACAGTTTATTTGTTGAGAAAAGCCATGTCATTTGTCCTGTGTGTGATCAGATCTAGATCTGACTGATCGTATCCGTGTTGCATTATTTAACTGGTTCCTCTATCCCTGTTTTTCCTGTAAATGGGTAGTTGGATTTAGAGACCAGGTGAGGTTCAGATTTGAGATATACATATACACAGACTTTTTTTTTTGGCAGGGAAGACAAGATATTCTCCTAGGTGTTATTGTATGTCCCTTAGGGGGTGTGTAAAGCCTGTGGCCCCTCGTTGTGTTCTGTAATGTATAGTGGCCATGGGTGACTATTGCTTAGATCCATTATTTCACTTGGGGTTTGCACACACTGTAATATTGTAATTCTATCCACCTCTTTGTTTATTAGCTGGAATATTCCTCTAGAGAGAAACTTCCCCTCATCTATTATTCAATTATCCTGAGGGTACTTACTCTTTTGAACTTTTGTTTACATTAGAAATGAGTATTAAACAATCGGGCTGGTGGTTTCTAATGCTGATTTTTCCTTCGGTGATTCAAATCTTCTTTGTTTATGTGTTCATTCATTCAACATTTACTGGTCTCTGCTACTGCTTGCGCCCTGTCCTGGGCTTGGGAATAAGCAGATGAACTGGTCCCGTCATCTCATTGTGTAGGCACGGCTGCCTCAGGCTTTACCTTTGACCAGGTGGGGCCTTGTATGTGTTTGGCAGTCAGGGTTACCAGGGAGGGACGGCTCTAGACTGTTGACATTTCCATTTTTTTTTTCTCTCACTATTTTTCCCCGGCCATGTATTTTCAGACCTTAACAGCCTTTGGAGAGTTCCTGCTTCATGCCAAGGGATTAATCCTTTTGTGCTTGGGGCAAGAGGTTTTTGAGCGTTTGGATTTCTTCTGATCTGAAGCGCCATTCCTAGACAAAAGAACAATAAAGGGCTCTGCTCCAGTGGAGAGGCGAGTCCTTCCAGTAGCCTGGCCAGGGGCGAGCTCTGACCCCAGCCTCTGTCGTCTGGGTCATCAATTCTTTAGAGCAGTAACACGCTTGACATCATTTCGATGCTGTGGAGTCAGGCACAAATCACGTTGTGCGATATCTAAGGGCCTTCTTTGCTCTTGGAGATTACAACACATTTATTCCTTCTGGGGGGAGAAAATTTATTGTATCATGATGTGCAGTTCATTAATTCATTTAATCGCTGACTTATTCAGCAAATATTTATTGAACATCACATATGTTTGAAGTGCAGGGGACAGAGTTTATTGTTCAAGCGGAGGGACACAGACAATCAAGAGGTGAACAAATTAATAAGATAATTCCAGATGGGGATGAATAGTGCCATGAAGTCACTGAAGCAGAGTGGTGAGAGAGACACACCTGGAAGGTAGAGGGGGATTGTGGGAGGTTGGACAACTGAGGAGGTTGGGGGAGCGCTTCCCTGGGGTGGTGACACACCAGCCGAGACTGAAATGGTACAAAGGTGCCAGCCTTGTGACGGATCTGGGAAGAGCTTTCCTGGCAGAAGGAACAGCAAGTGCCGAGGTGCTGAGGCAGGAGCGAGTTTGGTGTGTCAGGGAACAGCAGAGGGGCCGGCGCAGTGGGAGCGTTGTGGGTTGAGGTTGAGGAGTGGGCAAGGGGGAGAGCCCCGTAGAGAGTTGGGGTTTCGTTCTGAGTGTCACCTCTCTCGTTTGCTCTGGCTTCCGTGAGGAGCAGAGATTGAAGAGGTGGGAGTGGGGCCCCGAGAGAGGCAGCCTGTGCCGGAGGGAGGCGAAGTGCCTGATGAGAGTGGTGATGTTAGAGCTTCAGAGAGTGTGACCCGATGAAACTTGCCCAGGGATGGGTCGGAGTGGGTGGTGAGCAGGGCGAAATGTTCTCAGGGAGGTTCAGGCTTTGGACTCCAGGTTGTTGTCATGGTGGAAATATTGTAATAACCCCAGGCCCCTCTTACATGGGCTGAGGTCTTCTATTACATACATGTTTTATTTAGCCCTCATTACAGTAGACTTTTATTTCCCATTTCACAGATGAGGAAACTGAGACCCAGAGAAGTGAAGCCCTTGATCCTTGTCACATAGTTGGTTGGGGTTGGGGTTAAATCCTGGGCAGCCCGACCCACAGTCTGCCCAGGAGGAGCTAAATGTCAGTGTCCTACATTTATGAAGTCAGGGAGGGGATCCGGTCCCCATCGGTGGCCTCTCCATCCCCACTATCCTAGATCCTGGCACGCCTTTTATTACAGGGCAGAAAACAGGGAGTTTTCAATTGCTGACACATAAGAAACTTTACACGTGGCCCAGATAAGGTGTATACAGTTCCTGGACTTTGAGCTCCCGAGCCTGCTTAACTGATTGGGCCAAAAGTCTTCTCACCCATCAACTCTTTCTTATCACCTTCTCGAGCACTCACCCACCACAGGGTGTGTGTCCTAGGTCATACCTTGGCCAGCCAAATGACTTTATTTGGCATCCTCCAAGAGAGGCGTGACCTCTGTTTGCCTGCATGTGGCTCCCATAAGTTTGGTCCTGCCCCTGCTCACCATTCGCCCCTCAGTGGCACCGACAGACACTGATCGTCTCCTGTTCCTGCTTGCATGTAGGCCTCATGACAAGGATTTTTAAAAATTCTGTTTTAAAATCTTTATTGATTTATTTTTATTTTATTTTCAATCTTTATTGACTTAAAACTTATAGAAGGCACATGCTGGTCGTGACCAGCTCAAACAGTGGAACAGTATGTGGAGCATAGCATCAAAGTCCCACTTTACCATCTTGACCTGTGGTCTGCCCTTCCCCCAGGTCCTGCCTAGAGGGACAGGTCTCAGTTTGTGCAGTAGATTGTTTTTGTTAAGAGCCAGCATGGCTAGGTTCAAATCCCAGTTTTGCTCTGTACTGACTGTGAACTTGGGCCTTTATTTCCTCTCTCTCTCCCTGCCTTGGTTTCCTCCTCGCCTATAAAATGGTGGTGATGGTCCCAACCTCATAGGCTTGTAAGGATTTACCGGGTTAATGTATGTAAAAGTTAGAGTAGTGCCTGGCATGTGATAGGTACAGGTGCTCCTTGACTTATGATGGGGTTATGTCCCGATAAACCCCTTGTAAGTTGAAATTATTGGATGTCGAAAATGCATTTAATACCCCTAACCTACCAAATGACGTAGCTTAGCCCAGCCTACCTTAAATGTGCTCAGAACACTTACATTAGCCTGTAGTTGGGCAAAATCATCTAACACAAAGCTTATTTTATGATCAAGTGTTCAATATCTCATGTACCATGTATCAATAGCCCAGGAAAAGAGCAAATTTCAAAGTACAAGTTGAAGCATTTCTAAGTCAGGGACCATATATATTCACGTTAGCTTTTTTTTTTTTTTTTAAGAGATGGGACTCTGTCACCCTACTTGGAGTGCAGTGGCATGATCCTAGCTCACTGCAATGTCAAACTCCAGGGCTCAAGCCGTCCTGCCTTAGCCTCCCAAGTAGCTGGGACTATAGACAATCCCCCCACCACCACCCCCAGGGCCAGGCTCTGCTATGTGTTAGCTATTTTTGTTACACATCTGTATGTGTACAGCTGTTTTACAGACATACTCTCTAGGCATATTGTCCTGGAGCTTGCACTTTCTTTTAATAGTCCATCTTGGAGATCTTCCCTTGACAGTGGGTCAAGGTCTACTAGACCTTGGGGCCACATGTGGCCTTCTGGATCCTTGAGTGTGCCGCCTTTTGACCGAATCCAAACTTCACAGAACAAATCCCTCAATTAAAAGGATTTGTTCTGTAAAATTTGGATTCGGTCAAGGGGCTGCACTTGGACACCTGGAGGGCCACATGTGGCCTTGAGGCTGCAGATTCCCCATCCCTGGGTGACATTCTCTTTAATGACTGTCCCTTTTCTATCAGTTCCCTGCTTTCAAACATACTGGTTGTTCCTAGCTTTCATTATCATAGCTCTGAACATCTCATACACAAAATCCTTTGTTTGCTTCTTAGATTTTTCTTAAGACAAAGTCCTAGAAGTTGCAGTTACTGAAACAGTGTGTATTTTTAAAGACTTGTGATTTTTTATTGCTAACTTGTATTCTCGAAAAGTCCTATCAGTACCGAGTCCTGTTAGCCTGAGTGGGAGTCCTGATTTTCCCAGATCCTCACCAACACTGGGCTCGGAGTGCTGCTTTGGTAACCAAAAAGCATCTAATAATTTTCATTTATTTGATTTCTGATGAACTTTATTACATTTTTATGTTTATTAATCATATGTATTTCCTTGCTAATTATTTTTCTGAGCAGTATTTTTATTATTGATTTGTAGAAGATTTTTACATATTGGAGATCTGAATCATTTTGTTGTATGTTGCAGATTTCTATTCCTAAATTGTTTACCTTTTTTAATTTTTTGTTATTAAACATACTGAGGCTTTTAAGTTTTTATGTAGTTAGAGCCATTAATTTTTCCTTTGTGGTTTTTTTGTTTTATTTATGCTTTTGTCTTTAATTTAGGATGAGATAAATATTATATTTTCTTCCTACATATTTTATGGCTTTATTTTTTACCTCCATTGTCTGAAATGTATTTTGGCATTGGGTGTGAGAAAAGATATAACTCCCTCCATGCTAGTAGTTAACCGGTTGGCCCTGTACCATTGACTGAATAATTCATTCTTTCCCACTAATATGAAAAGCTTAGTATGACCCAGGCCCTGGTCTGAGTGTTTTGATGTTTACTTTTGAATGTCCTGCCATAGCTCAATGAAAAGGTTGATAGTACTCCCATTCACCGTGAGGAAACTGAAGCGCAAAGAGGTGACGTTGCTTGCTTGACATCATGCGACTTGGATGAGGTAGAGCCGGGCTTGCAATATTGTGGATTTATTTAATAACCAGCCTCCTTATCTGTAATATATCTTCAGCAGCTCTTCCTGCAGTTTCTTGGCAAATCTTCCTTTTGTCCACTAATAATAGTCATGTTTATTGTTCCTATGCTGAAGTTCTATGTTTCGGGCCTGTCTGCTGCCTCTGCCCTGGCCAGGACTTCCATGACAACGTTAAATGCCAGTGGAGGTTGTTGGCAGGCGTGGATGTCTCAGATTTTTATCCTACAGGGCCCCCCTCCATGGGGACCTGGCTAGGTAGGGACCAGGATTTTTCTGAATCTCCTTAAGAAATCCATAGTGGCAGTGTCATGAATGACTCATCTGTCCCCATGGCTGGGCCAAACCAGGGAAGAAGCTGGCCTCAAGCATGATAACTTGAGTTCAAGCAGCGGTGGGCAGTATTCTGGGGCCATTAATTAATATGGGGGGAAAAGCCCTGCAGTGGGGCTGAGGGAACTTGGCGAAGAGCTAGTGTGGTGACCAAAACCTGGGGAAGGCAGCCTCAGGGCTGGCTGGACTGGTGGCACTGGTTGCCAGGCCTGGGTAGTATGGTGTCCAGAGTCAGACTGCTGCTGCACTTCCCAGCTTTGCCTCTTCCTGCCTGGGTGGCCTTGGGCAAGCAAGTAACTTAATCTTTCTGTGCCTCAGTTTCATCTTCTGTAAAATGGGGTAATAATAGCACTTACCCTAGGTTTTTGTGAGGATTAAGTTAGTGGATTCATGTAAAGTGCTTAGAAGAGTGGTTGGCACATAGTAAATACTTCATTGTCCCTTTCTCTGTGAGGGCAGGGATAAGGGTCCCAGGAGGTGAGCTTACAGTTTGTGTGGGCAGCTACCACTCAGGTATTCCCTGAGTACCTACAACATGGCACATAAGCGCTAGGGCTACCGCAGGGCCCAGGACAGACACGGTCCTCATGCTCTTGGAGCTGACATTCTGGAAGGAAGAGGGGCACTAAAACAGATACATAAGGTAATGTTAAGTAGTGAGATGTGCTATGAAGGGCTAGAGAGTGACCGAGGCTACTGTTGTGGGAGAGGTGACCAGGGCAGGTCTTGGAAGAGACGGCCGTTGAGTCCATGCCTGAGAGATACAGAGCCAGCCACGGAATGTCTGTCTGGGCGTATTCTAGACAGAACCGCAGATGCAAAGGCTCTGGGGCTGGAGCTTACAGAGCATGCTCTACGAAGTACTAGGAGGGCAGTGTGGCAGGAGGGCAGTGAGGGAAGGGGAGACTGGTAGGAGGTGGCGCCAGAGAGGGAGCCAGGTGGGAGATTCTTAGCCCAGGTTCTTTTGGTTGAAAATAACAGAAACCCATGTCAGACCCACCCAAGCCTAAAAGCATTTTCAGATGCCTCCTGAAACCCAGGACAGGCATTGTCTCCTGATGTTTCCTGATGCTCAGGGCCCAGATGATTTTCTGTCTCCATTTTCCCTGCCTGCCTCTTCTTTCTCTCTGCTCCCTTCCCTCCCTGGATTTCTGCAGGCACTTGGCTGTCCCATTGCTCCTTCCTTCATGGGATCTTCAGTTCCTAGCCATAGGCAAAGACTTGAGACTTGACTGACTGTCTGCCTCCCAGGATGGGAGATCTGATTGGCCCAGCTTTGGCCAGGTGGCCACCTCTCATCTGGTGAGCTGTGGCTAGACAGTAAGCATGGCCATCTCACCTGGGCCTGTACATGCACAGTTCTCATAAAAGGGGACTCTGGGATGCCTGGCAGACCCACTTCCCTGCTCCCCTGGCCTAGGATATCCTTCCTCTTATATATGAAGCAACATCATGTGCTTAAGAACATAGACCACATGGCCTAGATCCAAAGCCCTGCCCCTTGCTACCTCTGTGACTTTGGGTTCATCACTTCACCTCTCAGGGCCTCAATTTCCTCACCTGTAAAATGAGAATGCTAAAAGTTCCTACTTCAGGAGGTGGTTAAGAGCATTAAATAAAGTTATGGAAAGGACTTAGTCTGAGCCTGATACATGGTAAGCACTCAGAAAGTATTAGTTATCATCATCTTCGTTGTCATTGTTGTCATCCTTATTTTTCTTACCTGAGGCCAGATAGTGCTCTACAGTTCAAGGTAGGACTTGGGAATAAAAAGCCTGGGATTGATCCCAGCCCCACTACCAACTAGCTCTGTGACCTCGGCCAAGTGAGTAACTTCTCTCAGAGCTTTGATTTCTTCATCTGCACGGTAGGGAGAATAACAAGTTGACAGGGCTTGATCATTGGTTGTATGTTTGTTGTCTGAGATTTGGGGTAACTTTGGAAATTCACAAGATCCCAGGTGCCCAGGCTCAGTGCAGCCTTGTCTCTTGGTCACACCCCACAAGTGTGAGCTGATGGCATGGTACCAAGGCTTGTGAGGTCCCTCCCTTCTGTACATAGCATAGCACTTAACTTGTTCCCTATAAGCATGTCTGCTATCCTAGACTGTGTGCTCTGCCAGAGAAGACCCAGGTCTGACCCATCTGTCCCCAATCCCCTGGCCTGCGGCACTTTTCCTTCTTCTCTTGTGAAAGACAGATCTGGAAAACAGCTTTTGAGGAAATGTTGTATTTGTGTCTGGTCATATCTATTCCCCAGATAGTGATTCTTAAACCTGGCTGCAAATCTGCATCACCTGGGAATCTTGTTAACAGTTGGGATTCTCTGGCTTAACTCCTGGAGCTTCTGTTTCTGCAGGTGTAGCGGGTGATCATTCACCACTCTTTTGGCTTTTCCTTTTGGGAACAGTTTTCCACTGTTGTCCATTCATTTCCTGAGACTTCTGGGTGCAAAATACTACTTACTCTATCCAGTGGGGAGATGGCAGGGAATCAGACAAACAGAAAGCCCTTGAACTCGGGATAAGGTCTGTACGTTAGATAACAGTATTACACGATTCTCACTTTTTGATTTTGATAACTGTGCTGTGATTGACAGAATATTATTGTTCTCAGGAAATACCCACTGGCATCTTACAGGGTTAAAAACAAGAACAAATAAATGGGAAGAAGGAAGCAAACCAGTGTTGGCTGAACAAACATGAAAATGACTAAAATATTTATCTCTTTTTTGTCAGTTTGGGTGGATTGTCATGAAGACTTAATCACAATATAATGCCTTGTTGTACAGAGTAGGGTTCTATTTAAGAAATCAATGCTTGTATGGACACCTTTGAGTGTAAAGATTCTAAAAATTTTAGCTGGTAGGATGATTTTAAATTATTTTCAATTTCTTCTTTATACTTTATGTATACTTTATACTTTCACATTTTCTATAAAGAGCTTTTAGAAACAGAAGGGAAAAAAAAAACTAAGAAAAAAAAAGCCCCACCATTTTGTAATGTTCTACCCTGTGTTTTGGATGTAGAGCCACCTTAGGAGCAGGGAGAGGCTGAGCAGGTCATTCTTCCTATTTCCTACCACAGTGAGTGGCTCTGGGCAGGGCTCACGAGTCCCAAAAAACCACTGGTTTTCTGTTTGTTACCCAGCCTTGCACACCACATTGTGTTTTGGGAGGAATTTGGTTAGATACATGAGCTTTATTAGTATGGTTAACCAGTATGTACCTCTGCAAGTAACTTTGGAATGAGCTGGATATAGTTTGCGCCGAAATGTTGCTTCCAATTCAAATCAAAGTCTGCTCTTGAAGAGGAATTTTGCTAGTACTGGAAAATGTTCAAGACTGAGTCTTAAAAATGATCAGTGACTTAGTCCAAGGTAACTTACGGTGAATGTTTTTCCTCCTCTGTGTGTGTGTGTGTGTGTGTCTGTGTCTGTTCGTCCCATGTTATTTGAAGATGAAGGAGGGGCGACAACCATTTTACTTGAATGAAAGGAAATCTTTTGAGTTGACCCATCAGTTCAGAAAATCCCTTTTCAAATACCTTCTTGTAGCAGCTTTGCTTTTGAGGCCTATGAGAGAACTGGGGAGCAGGGGATGTGAGGCCTGACTGGCCCCACCCTGCTGGCTCTACCCCCAGGCACGTGTGATAATTGCCCTCTTCTGAAGCCTTCCCCCCCCCCCAAATTGTACCCCATGCTGAGTTCCTGCAGCTCAGCCACCAGGAATTAGGTCTTGGGTTGACCAGGATTATTCAAGTTTAAATTATCATCTTTAAACATTTTTGTGTCTCCCCAAAAGAATTTTGATAAGTCCCGTGCTTCCTTGAACACTGTAAAACTAACATCTAAAATAATTTTATGGTAACTCTAAATTTTTCCAATTTGTGGGAAAAAGAAAATGGTACATATTTTATGAGATGAAGATTGAATGTAATTGAAATAAATATTTTATGATATGGTTAGATAAAAGAAGTTTTCACTACCTTATTGAATGAAGTACAAAGAAAGAAAACAGATAAATTTTTCCCTGGGGATTTTTTCTGGTGGATTTTGAAAAATTTGGTGGTCCTGGAAAACATTCCCTTTGAATGAGTGAGAGCCACTAACCTACACTGCTTTGGCTGTTTATGATCCCAACATGGGCCAGAATATCCTGGTTTTAAAGCCAAGTTTCATATTTAACAGAAAGATACGTAAGTCAGGGAAGGACAGGCAAGTCTAGGGGCTTAAGGAGCTTTATTGTTCATTAAAGGCTACTTCCCTGAAACTGCTATGTTGATGTTTTGTGTTTAGAGTCCCAGAGGCTCACACACCCCCTGGGTCTGAACATTGCTTCTCTTAAAAACATTTGTGCTCTTGGATCCATTGAAAGTTTCCATAAACCCTTAGGGGTAAGCGCATCCAAACCTCAAAACTGTCTACTCCTTATGGCTCCTTATGGAGTGGGAAGTCCAGTGGTAGGTAGGTTACAGAAATTGTCGTTGTCACCACCCTATATACACGTGCACATATACCCGTTAAAAGTCACCCATTTAAAATATGCAAATCAACAATTTTTTGTAAATTTATAAAGTTGTGCAACTGTGACCACAGTCCAGTTTTAGAATATTCCCATCACCCCAAAAGATATCTTGTATCAGTTTGCTGACAGTCCTTGCTTCCACATCCAAGCTCAGGCCACCACTAACCTGCTTTTTATCTCCTAGATTTGCCTTTTCTGAACATTTCAAATAAATGCAGCCATAAAATAGGTAGTCTTTTTGCATCAGGCTACTGTCACTTAGCATGTTTTTGAGGTTTTTCCATGTGGTAGCATGTATCAGTAGTTCATTGATTTTTATTGCTGAATAATATTCTATTGTATGGGTCTACCACTTTTTGTTTATTCGTTAATCAGTTGATGAATATTTGGATCGTTTCCAGATTGGAGCTACTATGAGTAATGCTGTTATGAACATTTATGTACAACTCTTTGTGTGGACATGTGTTTTCATTTCCACCCAGGAGTGGAATTGCTAGGTCATTGGGTAACTCTGTTTAACTTGTTAAGAAACTGCCAGATTGTTCTCTAAAGTTGCTGTAGTATTTTACAGTCCTACCAGCAGTGTATGGAGGGTTCCAGTGTTGTTTTTTTTTTTTTTTTTTTTTTTTTTTTGAGACAGAGTCTCACTCTGTTGCCGGGGCTAGAGTGCCGTGGCGTCAGCCTAGCTCACAGCAACCTCAAACTCCTGGGCTCAGGCGATCCTTCTGCCTCAGCCTCCCAAGTAGCTGGGACTACAGGCATGCGCCACCATGCCCGGTTAATTTTTTCTATATTTTAGTTGGCCAATTAATTTCTTTCTATTTTTTAGTAGAGATGGGGTCTCGCTCTTGCTCAGGCTGGTTTCGAACTCCTGAGCTCAAAGGATCCGCCCACCTCGGCCTCCCAGAGTGCTAGGATTACAGGCGTGAGCCACCGCGCCCGGCCGGTTCCAGTGTTTTTGTGTCCTCACTAATACTTGTTAGTATAGCCATCCTAGTGGGTATGCAGTGGTATCTCATTGTAGTTTGGTTTGCATTTCCCTGATGACTAATGATGTTGATCATCGTTTTATGTGCTTATTGGCCAATGATTTGGGGTGGGGAACCTGTGGCCTTGGAGCCACATGTGCCCTTCTGTATCCTTGAGTGCCAGCTTCACAGAACAAATCCTTTACATAAATTATAAATTGGTCGAGGGGCCACACTTGGGGATCTGGAGGGCCACATGTGGCCCCAAGGCTGCAGGTTCCCCACTATTTGATTTGTTTGCTCATTTCTTAATCTTGTTGTCTTACTGAGTTGTAAGAGTTCTTTATATGTCCTAGATAATACTCATCAGATATGATTTGTAAATATTTTTTACCAGGAAATATTTTCATTTTCTTAATCACATCTTTTTGAAGGATAAAAGTTTTGGAAATGCAGTTTATCAATTGATCTTTTGTGCTTTGGGTGTCATATTTAAGAACTCTTTGCTTAACTCAGTGTCATAAAAATCTTCTCTTATGTTTTCTCGAAGTTTCATACTTATAACTTTTACCTTTAGATCTGTAATTCATTTTGTGATCATTTTAGTGTATTACATGAGGTAAGAGACTAAATTTATTTTTTACATGTGAATATCCAAGTGTCTCAGCACCATTTGTTGAAAAAAAGACGATTTTCCTCTACTGAATTATTTTAGCACTTCTGTTTAAAATTATTTGACCATTAGTGTAAGGATTTATTTCTTCTCATCCTTTCATCTAAATGTCATATTGCCAGTACCACAGTCTTCATTACAGTATCTTTGTAGTTATTTTAGAAACCAGGAAGTGTAAGTCTTCACTTAGTTCTTCTTTTTCAAAATTTTTTTGGCTTTTATGGGTCCTTTGCATTTATTTTTAAGTTTTTAGGTCATCTTGGCAATATCTGCACCAAAACCTACTGGGATTTGATAGACTTCATGTTGACTGTATATATCAATTTGGTGAGAATTGCCATGTTAATATTTAGTCTTCCAGTCCCTGGTGTACAAGAAGGAGTGCTTCTTCATTTATTTAAATTTTCTTTAATTTCTCTCAGCAGGTTTGCTTTATCTTAGACTTCTTTATTAAATTTATTTCTATGTATTTTATTCTTTTTGATGCTATTATGAATGAAATATTTTATTTTTTGATTGCCATTGCCATTATATAGAAATATCATTGATTTTTATATATCGATCTTATACCCTGTAACTTTGCAGAACTCATTTTTAATTCTGGTAGTATGTGTGCATTCCTTAAGATTTTCTGTATACAGGATCCTATTATCTGCAAATAGAGACAGTTTTACTTATTTCTTTTCAGTCTGACAACCTTTAATTAAAGTTTTTTCCCTTATTGATTGTTGAGAAGCTATAGTACTGTGCTGAATAGGAATGGTGAGTGTGGGCACACTTGCCTTGTTCCTGATCTTAGAGGGAAAACATTTAGTCTTTGCCCATTAAGTAGTATGTTCGATGCAGGTGTTTTTAAAATATATATGCTTTATCATGTCAAAGAAGTTTCCTTATAGTTCTAGTCTGAGAGTTTTTTTTTCTTTTTTGGTTTTATTGTTTTTAATAAATGGGTGTTGGATTTTGTCAAATGCTTTTGCTCTGTATGTTGAGATTATCACATACTTTTTGTCTTTTTCTGTTAATATAGTATATTATTGATGTACAGATGTTAAACCACACTTAAGCTGTTGATTTGAAATTATCTTTTCTAATATAGGCACTTAAAGCTTTAATACTGCTTTACCTTTAAATGCTGGCTTAACTATCTCCATGAATGTTGCTGCTATGTTGTGTTTTTGTTTTCATTCTGTTCAAAATATTTTCTAATTTCTCTTGTGATTTCTTTTTTTCTCATGAATTGTTTAAAACTATCTTGTTTAATCCAAATATTTGGAGGTTTACCAAATTTGTTTCTGTTGATTTTTTAAAATTTAATTCCATAATGGTTAGATAACATACTTTGTATGATTTCAATCATGTAAATTTTTTTTTTACCTTTTATTTTGAAGAAATTTCAATCTCATAAGAAGTTGCAAAAATACCACAGATGAGACAATGGATATCTATGTGCAAAAGAATGAGGTGGGACCCTTACCTCACACCATATATGAAAATTAACTCAAAGTGGATCATAGAACTACCAAGATCAGACGAGATCAGGCGCGTTCAGGCTGGTATGGCCGTAGTCAAAGTGGATCATAGAACTAAATGAAAGAGCTAAAACTATAAAACTCTTAGAAAAAATCATAGGAGTATATCTTTGTGAGCTTGGGTTAGGCAGTCGTTTCTTAGATATGCTACCAAAAGCACAAACAACAAAAGAAAAATAGATACATTGGACATCAAAATTAAAAACTTATGTGATACAAAGGTGCTGTCAAGAATATACAAAACAATCCATAAAATGGGAGAAAATATTTACAAATCATGTCTCATAAAGGACTCATATACAGAATATACAGAGAACTCTTACAACTTGACAGTATAAAACAAATAACCCAATTTAGAAAGTGGGCAAAGTATTTGAATGAATATTGTTCCAAAAAGATATTCAGATGGCCATGAAAATAGGCTCAATATCATTAATCATTAGGGTAATGCTAATCAAAACCGCAAGATTCCATTTCACACCAACTATAGGAAGGCTATAACTAAAAAGGTGGGCAGTAGCAAGTGTTGGCAAGGATGTGGAGAAATTAGAATCCTCATACGTGGCAGGTGGGATTGTAAAGTGGTGTAGCAACTTTGGAAAACAGTTTGGTAGTTCCTCAAAAAGTTACATATAGAGTTCTCATATGATCCAGCAATTCCACTCCTAGGTATATACGTAAGAGAAATATTAACATATGTCCACACAATAATTTGTACATGAATGTTCATAGCAGCATTATTTATAGTACTTCAAAGTGAAAACACCCTAATGTCTATCAATTGATGATCGGCTAAACTAATGCGGTATATACACACAATGGTGTTATCCTGCCATAGAAAGGAATGAAGTACTGATAGATACTACAACCTGGATGAACCTCGAATATATAGCCGTCTCATTCCCTGCATCTTCCTCTTAATTTCTCGCTAGTCTGCAGGTCTGTTGATCACTCCAACCAGATTGTAGCCACGGTCTAGCTGTGATGATGATCTTCCCCATTCGTTTGCCACTAAGATCACTACTCTTTCAACATCAAGCAATGTGGGGTTTTTCCTCGCCCTGCCCCAAGTCACGTCAGCCCCATTCAGCAGCAGAGTTTCCGTGGCTTTGGTGAAACTGATGGAGCTGGTGCATGTGATGGGATCAACCCCAATTTAAACACCACCCACTCCCACGGTTCTTACTTGAAGTTCAATAGTTTTTCTTTTTTCTTTTTT
>VBSM01003212.1:3666903-3679037 GCA_008086735.1 Cheirogaleus medius
GGTTTCGAACTCCTGACCTTGAGCGATCCGCCCACCTCGGCCTCCCAGAGTGTTCAACAGTTTTTCTTGAGTAAATGCTTCTCAGGTAGTTATATGCCTTTGGTTGATTTCTAAAATTCTCAAATCATTGTGTTTGACAGTTTTGTCTAGTTTTATTGTTGATTATGGAGGGAAAGAATTTTCTGAGCTCCTCACTTCCCCATTCCAGAGGTCTGGCTGGCAGTTTTGACTCTTGATTTTCTCTTTAACTTAAGACATACCCAGAAATCTTTCCAAATTTCCGAATTTCAAATATGTAACCCTGACTGCATATTCCAGTCTGTTGGGAAAGTTTTTAAATTTTTTTTTTTAACATTTTACTTTTTATTATGACCAATTGCAAATATATAAAAGTAGAACATATATTACCCGGTCATGACTAATCTTGTTTCATTTATATTCTGATTTTGCCTGTTCCTCTGCCCTTTATTTTGAAGCAAGTACCATAGGTTGTATCCTTTTGCCCATAAATATGTCAGTATGTGGTTCTAAAAGGAGATTTCTTTTTAAAAACATAACCACAATACAGTGATCACAGCTAGAGCATTTAATAGTAATTCCTTAATATCATCAAACAGACCTTGAAAAATACAACGCTCAGTTAAGTGAAATCAGACTCTCCGCGTATGAAGCTTGGGCGTCAACATATATGAAATTCCCTAGGTTTGTGACATGCAGCCAAAGTTGAGAACCATTGAGTTAGACTTCTGTTTTTCCTTTTCCAAAATGATTCTTCATTTCTCACTTAAATGCTTTAGAGACAGTTGATCTCTTGGACACAGAATAGAATGATGGTTACCAGAGGCTGGGAAGGGTAGTTGGCAGGGGGGAAAAAGTGAGGATGGTTAATGTGTGCAAAAATATAGTTAGATAGTTGAATGAACAATATTTGATAGCACAACACAGTGACTATTAATCAACAATAAGTTAGGCTACACTTCAAAATAACTATAAAAGAATGGGATTGGAATGTTCCTAACTCAAAGAAATGGTAAATGCCAGAGGTGATGGACACCCCAACTACCCTGATTTGATTAGTTCACATTGTATGCCTTGTATCAAAAATCACATGTACCCTTTAAAGATATACAACTATTATGTACCCATAATAATTAAAAATTTAAAAAAATAAATGCATTAGGGTCAGAGTATTGTCATAGTAAAAATTCTCTTTTGGGGAGTGTGAGAAATATTTTTTCCCTAACATAGAATCGTTTTTTATGGATATTCCATGGATGTTTTATAAAGAAGGAATCTCATCTGTTTTCTGGAAGAGAGCTTTATATAAACTTTTACAACCAAGTTGCTGGTTCGTATTATTTAGATTCTCTCTAGCCTTACTTTTGGTCAACTTTATCTGTTACTCTCTTGAAAAAAAAAAATCTTTGCTTTCCATGGCGATTATGAGTTTGTCAGTTCTCATTATATTTCTAATGGTTTTTGTTTTAAACATTTAGATTCCTATTTTCTTCATAACTTTCTGTCATGAAGCATTGAGGAAAAGAACAGCAGACTGTCTTCTACCCACCTCCCCACCTCCCACCCTCAGTTCCTGCATTTCTGCATCTTTAATTGTATTCGGAATGTTTGCTGATGTCAGTGTCATCAAATGTGTTGGGTGACATTAAATGCCTTGTCAGTCCTTCTGCAGTAGGCCTTGTCTCTCCTAAGTTCGTGTCAGGGGCCTAGCCTTTAGTATGTCTGGACCTTGCCACCTCCCGCCCGCCTGAAAAGCACCTGCCACGTTGCTGATCTTTGTATGTGGTGGCACTTTGGGGAAATGCGTGCCATGGAATTGGCAGTCTGTGATTTAACACCTTATTTCGCATATGGCCCCAGTGTGTGCCGGGCTCGGTTCTCCACCCCCTCTGTTAGTACCATTTGGTCTAGACACAGGCAGAATCCCCCCACTACCCTGCTGTGTGATCCACGGCTTGCTGTTTTTTCTGAAATAAGTGCTAATTGGTTTTTAATTCCACTTGGATTTTAATGCTGCCCACTGCAGCCTTGGTCCAGAAACACTGATCTGTTTGGAGAAATGTTCCTTAGGAAGTGGAGTCAGCGTTGCAGGGAGCTGGCAGTTTGTGTCCTTCCCAGCTTGACACAGTGGCCTCCAGGCACTGCCAGCCTCATGTGCCCCCTACCTCGGGCTCCACGAGGGATGCTTTGCAGCAAGTTGTTCACGATGGCAAGGACAGGTTTGGACAGAGCTCTCTTTTCTGTGTGTGTGAAGAGCTAGCAGGCTTTGGTTCGTGGGAGCTGGAGGAATGACATTTGACCAGCTTGGAATGGTGGGTCTCAGAATCCTGATCTGGGATCCAGGAGCATTCCTGTGTCTTCAGATGACTCCTGCCCGTGGCCCACCTCCCTCTACATCATCCATCTGGGGCTGGCCCTGTTCACTAGTCTGTTATGGGAGAGGCTGGATCGTGTCCTGCCAGCCATCTGGGGTGGGGAGGTGATTTTGATCTGCCTCCACCCTCCTCCCCGGTGTTTTCTTCTGCTCGGAACACTGTTCAGAACTGCCCCACTCCAATGCTGCCTCCAGAGGCCCACTCTCATTCATTCTCCTTTATGCTCCTCACCTGCCCAGGCAGTGGGGGAGGGGAAGGCAGCTGTCAGTCCTGCAGGTGGGGAATAGGAGCACTTGGAGGGTGTGGGCGCGGGAAGCTCCCACAAGCCGCAACAACAGGACCGTGGTTGGGAACACAGACTCCCAGGGTGGACAGACGTGGCACTTGCCCTGCTGGCTAGGGACTTTGGTACAGGTGACCACACCCCTCTGGGCCTCAGTTTCCTCTTCACAGTAGTAGTTTGCTAGGGCTGCCATAACAAAGTACCGCAAACTGGATGGCTTACACAGCAAAAACGTATTGTAGCAGAGTTCTGGAGGCTAGAAGTCTAGGATGAAGGTATCGGTCAGTAGGGTTGGTTCCCTCTGAGGTCCGTAAGGAAGACTCTCTCCCATCCGCTGCCCCAGCTTCTGGTGGTTGCTGGCACTGGTGGCTTTCCTTGGCCTGCTGTGTCATCTGATCTCTGCCCGCATCCTCACATGGTGTTCTTCCTGTGCGCATGTCTGCGTAGAAATCTCCCCTTCTCATAAGGACACCAGTCTTACTGGATTAGTGGCCCACCCTACTCCAGTATGACCCCATCCTGTTGTAACTTCACCCATTACATCTGCAGCAATCCTATCTCCAAATGGGGTCGCATTCTGAGGAACTGAAGGTTAGGACTTTAACACGTGAATTTTAAAGGAACACAACTTATAACAGGAAAACTAGCAATGATAATATTACCCATGTTCTAGGGTTGTTATGTTATTCATACAAGTAAAGCACTTAGGTCAGTTCCTGTCACGTAGTAAGCGCTCGGTAAATGTTAGTCGTTAGACTAACGTTAGATGAAGATCCTGATGCCCTCATCTCTCATTGGGACTATCGTGGTTCTAACTGGCTCACTGCTGCTACTCTTACCTCCTCTATCCCAGTCTCCAAAAAAAAAAAAAACTGAAGTCCTATTATATACCCCATGTGTAAACCCTTCAATGGTTTCCCATTTCTAGCAGTTAGGATCTTTGGGTCTCAAGTAACAGAAAACCCAACCCAAACTGGCTTAAGGAAATTGAGAAGTTATTGGCTTAACATAATCGAAGTCCAGGGGTAATCTGCTTTAGAAGAAGCTTGATCCAGAGCTCAAATAACGTTATTACCAATACTGAGTTTTTCTCCCTGAGCTCTCGCTTGGTTCCAGTCTCAAATTGGTTGTTCTCTGATAGTTATAAGATGATTGCAACAACTCCAGCCTCAAATTATAAGGCTTAGGTCCAGTAGAAAAAGAGGGAGAGGCTCTGTTTTGTGGGAAGTTCTGCAAAAGTCCTGAAACTCTCTGCGAGCCAGCCAGCTTGGGGCTCATGTGTCCAGCTCTTACCATCACAATGACCAGGGCAAGGTGGGATGCATCGACTGACTTGGTTAGGCCTGGAGCACCACTGACATCTCATGCCAAGAAGGTGAGTGCCATCTGGGTGGCAAGTGAAAATAGGGTGCTTTTGGGGAAGAAAGACATTGGATGCGAGTGGGGAACAAATTAGTTATCTACTAATACACTCCAGTACTTAAAATAACCTTCAAAAGTCCTTACCATGGCCATGGCCTTGTAGGTCCCCCATGATGCAGCCTCTGTTTACTCCACACTAGCCAGTCTTGCGTTTAGTTTCTCAAGACAAGCCACACTTTCTTCCTGCCTTTGCATGTGCTCTTCCCTGTGCTTGAAATGCTTTTCCTGATTGCATTTCTCCTGGCCTTCTCTTTTTCATCCTTCAGATCTCAGCTTAAATGTCAAGTCTTCTAAGAGGCCTGCCTGGACCGTCCTGAATCTAAACTAGGCCCCTTGTTAGTCTTGCCTGGCAGAGCTTCACAGTAGTTATCATAATATTTAATTACACGTTATGTGTTTGTCTTCACATGTTTGATACCTGTCCTCCCCACTGGGCTGTACGTCCCAGGAGGTCAAGTCCAGGCCTGTTTTTTTCCTCTTTGCATCACATCCCCAGCACATACTAGGTGCTCAAAAAAAACCCCTTTATTAAATGAACCTGGTTGACGTGGAATGGTTTTTCCATTTAAAATTATGGTTATTGTGTTACTGAGCTGGAGCACAGAACAAAATCTGGCCTGAAGTTTAAAAAACCTTGGCAGTGAAATTTCCAAGTGAAAGTTTTGCGATGAGATTAAATGAATACACGCTTCAGCCATATTTTTATAGGCTTGTTGGAATTAATGATGCCCAAAGTGACCTTCCTTTTGCAGTCTTAGGGCCAGTTGAGATGGTGTATCTCCCAACAATAAAAACTTCACCACATTAACTGGAGTGTGACGATTAAACACACATTTTTAATTAGCCTCTTAGTCATCTTGTATCTAAGGAGGCCAGGGCAAGCATTTTAATACTTGGTTATCCGAATACCTCTAAGGGACTCTCCCACGCTGCTCACACTGTTCGGAATCTGCGCGGTTTGTCAAGGAACCTGCAGCCGGAAGCTATTTTCCAGGTCACTGTCTCCTCTCGAAAGCCACAATTGTCTCCTCTCACTAAAGCCATTTTGGCCTCTCCATGCAGAGTGAAGAGGTCACCAAACTGGCATAACAGCAAAGGTGGCTGAACCCTCTTCTCCCAAAAGTGGCATGAGGCGAGGTTGGGGACACTTGAAGATGTGCGGTGGCTGGGCCGTGCATCTCATAGACGGTTCGCTTAGGTCACGTGAAGCAAAAATGCTAAACAGTCAAGGTCACATTTAACATTCTTACGATGTCAAGTATAGGTTTGGCTGCTGTCACAGACCCAGAAGAGCAGTGGCGTAAATAACAGAGCAGCTTATTTCTCTCTCATGAGAGACAGTTAGAGAGTGAGCAGCCCAGGGCTGACAAGGCAGCTCCACGGTACTAGGAGGACCCAGGCTCCTGCCATCCTGTGGCTCCTCATTCCTGGGACGTTGGTCTCATCTGCATGGTTCAAATTGATTCCACATCATCGCCATGTGTGCATCCTGGCCCATGGGAAGGGAGCATGTGTGAGAAGAGGGTGTACCCTTTCTTTGTAAATCAGGAGGGTTTTTTTCCTTGAGATATAATTTGTATACCATAAAATTTACCCTTCTAAAGTGTACCATTTGGTGTTTTTTAGTGTATTCACAAGGTTGCACAGCCATCATTACAATCTAATTACAGAACATTTTCATCACTCTAAAAAGAAACCCTGAACCCATCCTCCCTGCCTTTTCCCCTTCCACTCAGCCCTTGGCAGCCACTAATCTACTTTCTGTCTCTATGGATTTGCCTATCCTGACATTTCATGTCAATGGAATAATGCAGTATGTGTCCATTTGTGTCTGGCTCCTTGCACTTAATGCAATGTTTTGAGCTTCATCCATATTATACATGAATCAGTACTTCATTCCTTTTTATGGCTGAATAATATTCCACGATAGGATCATACCACATTTTGTTTATCTGGTTGTCAGTTGATGGACCTTTGGGTTGTTACTACTTTTTAGCTATTATAAATAATGCAGCTGTGACTTATTTGTATATAAGTTTTTGTGTGAACATATTTTTTAATTCTCTTGGATATATACCTAAGAGTGGAATTGCTGGGTCATGTGGTAACTATTAATATGTTTATTTATTTATTTTTTTTGAGACAGAGTCTTACTTTGTTGCCTAGGCTAGAGTGAGTGCCGTGGCGTCAGCCTAGCTCACAGCAACCTCAGGCTCCTGGGCTCAAGCAATCTTTCTGCCTCAGCCTCCCAAGTAGCTGGGACTACAGGCATGCGCCACCATGCCCGGCTAATTTTTTCTATATATTTTTAGTTGGCCAATTAATTTCTTTCTATTTTTAATAGAGATGGGGTCTCGCTCTTGGTCAGGCTGGTTTTGAACTCCTGACCTCGAGCTATCCACCCACCTCGGCCTCCCAGAGTGCTAGGATTACAGGCGTGAGCCACCGCGCCCGGCCCTATTAATATGTTTAACTTGTTGAGGAATAAGACAGAGGTTTGTAATGTGTGCACCATGGACCCTTTGATATCTATTTCTTACAATCATGGTTTTACATTCATAAAGCATATAGGATTACAAGGGAAACCAATTATATTGAAATATATGAAATATGAAATATATTTCAAAATATGAAGATAAATTGAGATATAGTATGGCAAAATCCAATGGTAAGTCTATCATAATTTCCAAGTAGTAAAGGTCATAAATGGTATTTTGAGATGTTTTTAAGAAATGTTATGTGATAATACCTGTGATTTTTGTTTGTAACAAATTCATAGGTGTTGTGAAAACTACCGTAGTTTGCCTACATTCATAATTGAAGGAACTGCTAAATTTCAGTTAGAAATTAGTGAAAATAAAGAAGCAAGATGTAATTCCACCCCATCCCTTTAAATTAATAGAGCTCCTAAATTCTATCATGCTTCAAAGGTTAGGACCTGGAAGTTGCACAGACCTCTTCTGCTCCTGTCCTGTCGGTCTGAACTTAGTCCCATGGCCACACCTAGCTGCAAGGGAGGCTGGGAAATGTGGTCTTCATTCGTGTCAGTCATGTGCCTGGCTAAAATGTAGGGGTACAATTATTAAAGGAAAAGGGGGCGAATGGGCATTGGGCGACAAGAAGAAGTCAACACTGTACTACACCACACCCCATGCAGCCAGTTCCTCCCACAGGTTTAGAACAGGTGTTCTTCTTTCTGATAAGCACCTGCCAAAGGAGTTGATTTGCCTTTGGGGGTCATGTTGTATGAAAAAAGTGTGTCTCACAACACTAGAATGCTGCTCAGTGTCCATTGTGAGCTGCTGCCTGGGGGAATAGCATATGCTCGCCTCCCGTCTCACATTCACATCGCAGCAAATGCTCACGAAGTGGAATGCTGGACATCTGCGCTGTTGAAATTATTAGTCCTTTAATACGGGGTGAGGGGGCCATAGTTAAATTTATGGGCGGTAAACATTTGATACAACCTCTTTGTACCTACTTTGCAATAAAACGTGTGGTTGGCTTCTCAGATGTGTGGATGGTGATGTTATGTGCGACTCTGGACTCTAAGTGTCAGAACCCACCTTCAGTCATCCACAGCGAAAAAGAGCTGGTGTGTTGGCTCCGAGTCCTGGGGACATCAGCAATAAAGAGAGTGGGCAGCGTAGGCCTCGAGTAGCAAATAGCAGGGCATGTTACAGCCCTTTGGCAAAGTGACCTCCCCATGGTCTTGGTTGTGGGGGCTGAAGAGCAGTGATGCTGATCATAATAATGGTGACAGCTAGACTTTATCGAGCACTTGCCGTGTGCCTGGCAGTGTTCATTTTTACAACAGTCTTATGAGCTGGATCCTGCTCCGTCTCTATTTTCCTGATGCACAAAGGTTAATTGACCTGCCCAGGATCGCGCAGTTACTTATTCATGGCAGAGGTGGGATTTGAACAGAGGGTCTGCTTCTGGCCTGTGGTCTTAATTAACCTTACGGTCGTGGAAGTAGAAGGTGACATGCAGGAGCAGAAGGCTTGACATTCTGGACAGAGGAGTTTGTGTTGACCTTCATGCTTTGTTGCACCAGTCTTTATTATTCACGATGACTTTGAACTTTACATGATTGTGCCATCCCAGCCTCTCCTCCCTGGAGGAGGATAGATCCTCCTCCTCAGTGCCACCATTTAAATAGCCAGGTGGCTCTGGCCGATTCTCTTCATTGCCTTTGATTCTAGGCCAGCCCTTCACCTTGGTTTCAGTTTTTAAGAGCCAGTATTTTGCTGTCCTAGTTTTAAACATGAATTTTTAAAAAGCAGTTGATGTGTTACTCAGCAGATATATACAGCACCTACCAGGTGCCAGATCTGGGCCATCAGACACGGGAACATCACTGAGCAAGTCCCTGTCCTCATGGAACTGACAGTCTGGGGGGTAGGCTAGAGACTCAGACATTCAACAAATAACTTCAAATCCCCAATTACAGCTGTGATAAATTTCGTAAAATACACAGAGCTAGAAGTTGTGGAACCCAGTGCCTGAGCTGGGGAAGGGTGGCAAGGAGGGCTTCCTAGGAGGCACCACCTGGGCTGAGGCATAGAGCTGGATGGATCTGAGCACCTCCACGGTGAACCGGAAAGCCCTATACATCGGCCATGGTCCCCACTCCCACTGGCCTCTGAGGAGACTGCCTCAAATCAAGACTCCCCCATCGACTAGCAAGTCACAGCCTGTCCAGGCTCAGTGTCCTCATCTGTAGGACGGGAGTGGTACTGGTGTTGGTACCCATTTCACTGGTGGATGTGAGGATTAAATGAGTTACTATATGTAACCTTTACAACAGCTCCTGGCATGTGCATGTGGCAAGGGTTCTGTGGGTTTAATAAGTAATTAAAATTTGTATGTCGTAGGACTGAAAATAGCTAATAAAAAACGAGTTCAACCTGGGGCCAGAATCCAGTTTAGGTGAGTGCTTGAATAGGGTTTGCCAGACATGGGGACTTGGTGTGGGGGTCAGGATGCAGCCACTGGATACCAACCACCTCCCCAGGAGGCATTCAGAAATGGGGGATTGGTCTCATAATGAATGGGGAGAGGGGACCCCACCAGAGTTTAGGACCTGGGGCCAAGGATGCTAAATGACCTGCAATGCACAGAATTGGACCGGTAACAAAGGATTATTCCACCCAAAGTACCAGCAGCAGCCCAGTGGGGAGAGCTGTCCCTTGATGCATCTCCTTGGTTCTTCCTCCTGCTCTGTCTCCCACCGGGTTTCTCTCCTTAGGGTGGAAGATGGCTGTTCTTGGAGATGCAGGCTGCCCCCAAATGCCCTGACCACTGACTCTGCCTTCTGAAATATTTATAAGGTGCCCCTGCACCTTGGAAGCAGTGCCAGCCAGTCTGGCAGAAAGTGTGAAACCAAGTAAGTGATCCTGGTTTATCAATCAGGGTTCTTGGGTTGCAAACAACAGAAACCAGCTCGGGCCACCTATTACCCTAAAAGGAACTGAGGTCAAGTAGCTCTGGGGCATCTTGCCGTGGATGTTCAGGTGCACATTTTTAAGGCTCTGCTGTCCCGGGGATGGAGGAGGCAGTGGAGGGTAGCAGTGAAACGCGTAGACTCTGCACCTGGTCACCTAGGCGTGAACCTCAACCTCACCACTTATTCATAAGCATCCCAACATTTCTGTGCCTCAATTTATCAGATGTAAGATGGGAATAAGGAGTGTTGCTGTGAGAATTCTGTAAGTTGATATTTGAGACATGTTCAGAACAGTGCCTAATACAGGGTATGTGGCTAGATAAATACTAGCTGCTAGTACTTTCATTGCTGCTGTTATTACCATTATTTTTATCAGTAGCTTGAAATTCAAATTCCTAAGCAAGAGGAGGTGACTGGCCCATTTTGGATCACGTGGGTGGGTGGATCTCATTGGCATCCCTCCTCCCACAGAGTGAGAAGGAACAGGAGAGAAGCAGTTGTCCCCAGGAAAAGTGTGGGATGCTGTCACCAGAAGTCGGGGCAGAGACTTCAGGCAGGCCCAGACCTCAGATGTCCTCCATGCTCAATAATTTGACCCAACAAATGTCGGTCACTTACCTGCTTTGTGCCATGGCCTGCGCTGAGCACAGAAGACACAGAAGGGACAATGATCTGCAAGGTCCCTTCCTCATAGGTCTCATAGTCCGAAGGGAAACAGCTGGACAATGAGGGTTCTGTTTAAGTCCAAGTGCCTAGAACAGTACCCGGCCTTTAGGAGGTCCTCGGCAAATATTTATCGAATGACTAAACACACAGGGAAATGCAAGAGCTTTATGGGAACATACAACCAAAGCATCCACTGATTATTTTAAAGAAACCCATGTTTGTACCTGCAGCCTCTGGTGGGTGTCCACCTGCATGTCCTTGCACACAGTAGGTGTTTAATAAATGGAGACTGAATGGTCTCATAGGTGCACGGTCCTACGGTCTGCCCAGTGTGGCAGTCGGAGACAGACCCAAAGTTGGGGAGCTGGCTGCCTTCTCTGCTGAACAGGATGTGCAGACGTGGCTCCAGGATGCGTCTCTGTGGAATGCAGTTGCTAATACAAATGAGCTTCCTCGCGTCACAAGGCATCTATTATGCGGACAGTTGGATGACTGGCCGTGGGGCTGGGCAGGCTCTCGGGGAATTTCATAGCCACAGTTATGTTCAGGGCTTTCCTCCGGAGAAACGGTTTTCCCCACGAGTGACGCTTCATAGCAAAGACAAGAATAGCCACCACTTTCCAGGTGCCTGATACTCTGCAAAAGGATGAATCTGTGGAATCCTCACAACGGCCCAGGAGGCCAGTATCTTATCCCCACTGTGCCAAGGCTCAGAGAGCTAAAATACCTTGTCTGCTGGGCGCACAGCAAGTGAGGAATGGAGCTGGGATTCTGGCCATGGTCTCTTACTCCAAAGCTTGGGCTCTTCACACTGTACTGCACACAGCCTCTTTTCTCTCTTTAGTACTCACCTTAAAACAATCTTATTTTTTATCAATTTGCACCTAGCACAGTATTTAAAAATAAAAAGTCAATTTCCCTTCCATACTCAGACTTTCCATAGAAGTAGCCAAATGTGACCTATTTCTTACATCTCTTTATGGGAATTTGCTCCGTGTGAACAAGCATTGGCATATAAACATAGCAGCCATACTCCACGAGGGCGGCCGGTTATAGTCCCTGGGCCAGGTCTGGCCCACTGCCTGTTTTTGAATGGCCCAGGAGCTAAGAATGGGTTTGACGTTTTTAAAAGGTTGAAAAACAATCAGAAGAATATACACGTCATGACATAGAGAAATAATTTCATTTCGGGTTTCAGTGAAGTTTCAGCGGAACGCAGCCATGCCAGTTTGGTTGTGTAGTGTCTGTGGCTGCTTTCCTGCTGCAGTGGCAGATGTGAGCAGTTGCAACGACGACAGCGTGGCTCCTAAACCTACAGGATTGACTACGTGATCTTTTGCAGAGAAAGCGTGCTGGTCCCTGCACTACACGCTTTCCTTCGGCAGTGTGTGTTAGGGATGTTGGCTCTTAGCACTTTCCTTACCTGCTGAATGTGTCCGTCCCTCTCCCCAGCCTCGATTCGTGGGCAGAGCCCAGCTGCAAGCCGTGGGCCAGGCCCAGGTGTGTGGCTGGAGGTGGGTCTGTCGGTGACAAGCCCAGGCCTGTCCTCGGCAATCCCCAGGCCAGTGGGGGGAGTGAGGCCGCATCAGGCAGCCCCGCAGATAGATGGATTCGGGTCTGCCCTCCTAGGCCTCCTGATCCTCACCCCATCATTCCCGTTTTGTTTTTATTTGTGGCACTTAAAAAAATAGGTCATGCATTTATATGCTTTAAAAATCAATTGTGTTTGTGTGCATGTATAGACGTACACAGTGAGAGGTCTCTCTCTTCCACCCACTTCCTGCCTACCTTGTTCCTCTACTCCTTAAGTGATTGTGTGTATTTTTTCCTGGGTGTTCTTTTAAGGTTTCATTATATGAATACGAGCAAATATGAATATATATTTTTATCTTCCCCTCCTTTCTTATACAAAAGGTAGCCT
>VBSM01003212.1:3679137-3723375 GCA_008086735.1 Cheirogaleus medius
AGCCTGGGCAACAGAGCGAGATCCTATCTTTAAAAGAGAGAGAAAAAAACATTAGCCAGGCATTGTGGTGCACACCTATAGTCCCAGCCACTCAGGAGGCTGAGAGGGGAGGATTGCTTGAGCCCAGGAATCTGAGGCTGCAGTGAGCTGTGTGTTAGTGCCACTGCATTCCAGCCTGGGCAACAGAGCAAGACCCCATCTCTTTAAAAAAAAAAGGGAAAGGACCATGGCCTTAATTCCGGGAGCACCTGGGTGTGTAGTTCTGCTCTGTTTCCTCCTATGCCCTATTTTTCTCTGTGGCCAGGTCCATGTGGCTTTTGTCAAATGTGACCAGGGAGAGGCCAAGAATGTCCTTGAGTGTGTGTTATTGACTGGCCAACAAGGAAAGAATGTTTCCTGTGAGCTGTTCCCAAGAGGTGTGACCTGGTGTCTAGGGATTTGCAGGCCTGTACCTCCTGCCTCCATGATCCTTGCCAGGCACGCGACACTGGCCAAGTCGCATCACCTCTCATCTTTTAACAGACACGGTCACAGTGCCGACCACGGGGTTGTTTGGAGGGTAATACACTCGCTGTGCCCAGTTCCAAGCTGGCCACATAGTGAGTGCTTAAGATGTGACCGTGACAGCTTAGGCTGTTTTGGCAGGGCTGGCTCGGGCTCATGCCTTGTTAGTGTAGCTCGTGAGTACAAGTTTGGATGAAGGAGCCTCATCACTGATGGGCTCTAGTACCCCTTCTGCCACTTACTGTCTGTGCTGAGCCAGGTTACTTAACCTCTCTGTATTTGACTTTTGCCATCTGCACACGAAGAGGATAATACCTGTCTCTTGGTCCCGTGCAGAGGATGAAGTGAGTTAACATTTGTAATGCCCTTAGAACGGTCCACAACCCAAGGTGACATCAGGGGATGCCAGTGGTTATTATTCCTATTATTCCACACCCTCTGCTTGCTGTCTGCCCGTCCACTGTACAGTAAGTAGACTCAGGGGACTCAGTGCCAATGATGGCAGTGTCACCACCGTTTCAGGAGAGCAGTGCCCTTCGTTAGCAGCAAATTATTCACTGTCAGAGGGGTTAGGGTGGGGCTATCACTTGGGTGCTTAAGAACGGAGGGCCTGGAGCAAGTGATTGTCTGTTCAGTCACCCCCACCAGACTTCTCTTTGTGAGTCATTGGCCACATAAAATCATATGGCCACCCTTAACTGCAAGGAAGGCTGGGAAGTAGAGAATTTTCCTAATTGTCTTCCCCCACAGAGTAGAAATACCATCATCACAGGTGTACACAGTAAATATTTGGAAGCACATGAATCTGTTTACCAGTCTAGCCATCACGCCTCTCCCAGCATTTTACAGGAGTCCACACGATTGTGGCCAATTTGCAAAACGTCACCCAGGGAATGTGGCAGACCAGCTGGACCCCAACCTGAGCTGCTGGGAGGAAGCTTGTGAGGGACACAGTTCTAAAGCCTCTTGAGTCGTATCTGTCTAATCAGGGAAGCAATTAAATCCAGATCAAAGTCGAGAGGCAGGCTCTGGGAACTGGGCCTTGCACAGCAAGAGAGAGGCTGCAGAACCGGTTTCTTCAGGACAGGTCTGTTTACCTGCTTGTCTGTTTGCCCAGTGGACAAGCCCATTGGCTCCCAGAGGCCTTCCTGGCCATCCCTCCCTCAGACCGGGCCCCTATCTTTGTAGATAGCCGGGGCCCCTGGGCCAGGGAGTGCCTACTGTGTGTCTAGTCCTGTCCAAGGTGCTGGAGATAATAATAGGTAACATTTATAGAGCGCGCACCATGTGCTGGCATTGCGGGCGCGGCAGCCCTGTGAGGCGGGACAGTGTTAGGCCCATTATAGACATGGAGACACGCCCAGGGCTGCTAAGTCACTTGCGGGAGGTCACATAGCTAGTTAGGGGCAGGCAGCCTCTCCGGTCTGCTCTAAGCCCTGCTCTATAAGGCTTAGCAGCTTTTGCAGGCCACGTGGGCTGCTTCGGGGCTTTCTCCATAATGGACTCTCTCAGAAGACCTTGGCCTCCAAGGGCTGTACAGCAGTTCATGCTCTCCTAGTTCATGGCGCTTATGAATGTGGCTGTGGAGTGGGGACATTGCGGGGAGAGGCTCGGGCTGGGCAGCCTGGGCTTTCCCACCATGACACATGGCAGCCAAAAGAAGGGGCAGGATGTCAGGCAGGCAAGGACATTGGATGACCACCCTTAGCTCCTCCTGGCTGTTCAAGACCCACTCCATGGGTCCACGTGGCCTCCCAGGAGTGCCTTCCTGGGATCGATGCTTCTCCATCAGGCATAGCGTCGTGCCCTGGCCTCCTCTGCCCGTGACAGCCCCAGCCGTGCCGTGACAAAATTGCCTTTTCATTTGTTAGTCCCCCCACGTGAATTGTTTAGAGGGAGGGGGCCTTGCGTCTACTTCCTTAGCCCAGTCCTGGCTGCGCAATAGGTTTTAAAAACATGCCCGAATGAGCGAGTAAATAAATGATTCATGTGGCACAATTAACAACTAAATAGAACTGACTCGTAATATCTCCTGGGCAAATGCCAGATCTGGGCTAGGGAGGCCGTGGAGGGTAGTGGTTGCAAGCAGACCTGGAGCCGCGCGCTGGGGTTCAAATCTGGCTCTGTCGCTTACCTGCCGGGTGACCTTGGGCAAGGAACTGCGCCTCTCAGGACCTCAGTTTTCTCATCTGTGAAGTGGGGATAATAATAAAACCTACCCCACGGAGTGGTCGTGAGGGTTACCTGAGTTGGAATTTTGAGGCATCTAGCACACAGGCTCGTGTTACGAGTTAGTTGTTGCTGTTAGGTGTCATGCGGTGGTATTGGCTGTGCAGAGTAATCAGGTCTGAGCTTCACATTTGTGGAGAGACAAGCTTGGTTCCAAGGGACATGAGGTCGTTTCAGCAAAAAAAAAAAAAAGAAAAAAAAGTCTGCTCAGCCCTGATGCGGATTGTAAATCTAACCCTGATCAATAAGCTTGCTTAAGACAGCCGTGGTTGGAGTGGAAATGTTTGGAGTTGTGAGGAACTACGTGTGCTTTGTGGGAGAAGTCGGGAGCAAGACACAGCCTGGCTGAGTCTCCTGAGCGCACACAGCGAGTCGCTTTCACAGGTGCCCTCCCATCCCGGTGTCGGGGAGCCCCGCACGAGCCCCGCGCAGGGATGTGCAGCGCAGGGGTTAAGGGCTGGATTCGATCCTCACTAACGTGTGACCTTGGGCGAGTGATGTCTCCTCTTCAAGCCTCGGTCCATCTCTGCACAATAAGGAAAGAACAAGTTACCGCGTCATGGGCTTTGAACTGGTAAAGCGCTTTGCACAGAGCGAGTGTGCGTTCAGTGTGAGCTGCGTTGCTGCCATCACAGTTGCTGTGACTGTTGTTCCTTAGGTTGCTGTGGACTGGCTGGTCTGGGCCTCCACGAATGTCCTTCTGCAGGCAGCCCTCCAGCAAACTAGAGCGTGTCATCGTGGTGAGCCCTCAGGAAGAAAACAGTCATTTCATTAACCTGGCTAGAAGTAAAGATTCGTGTATTCTTTCAATATTTATAAGGTCTTTACTCTGTGCCAAGCGCGGCTCTAAGACCCTAGTACACAGCAGACAAGACAGACCTCGTCCTTGTCATCCTGGAGTGCAAGGTCCCATGGGGGAGATAGACAAGAAATAAACAGTATTTATCAGAGGTGATTTGTAACACTATTAAGGAACTAAATCAGGATAATATGATGTGAGTTGTTGGGGTGGAGTTACCTTAGAGGGGTCAAGAAGGGCCTGAGGAGGTGACATTTGATCTGAGACTTGAAGAATGACAAGGAGCCAGCCATGCAAAAAAGCTGAAGCAAGGAGGTGGCCTGGCAGAGGAAACAGCAAGTGCAAAGGCCCTGAGGTAGGAACGAACTTGGCAAGTTGGAGGAACAGAAAGAAGGCAGACATGGCTTGAATTGGGTGAATAAGGGTGAGAATGTGATGGGTGGTCCCTGAGTTTATGCCCTGAAGCCTCCACTTTCTTCCATCCTATTGGAGAGAAGGGCTGCTGGGTGCCGACTTTGCATCTAGAAAGAGAGGTGGGTGAGACCAAGACCTGGCCCCTGCCTTATTCTTACCAGCCTTCTCAAGGCTCAAACCCAGGGATCCCAGGTCACAAGGAAGAGACCCTTCACCCCTTGGATGGGCTCTATGACTTATCAGCCAAAAATGTGGTTCTCCTTTTTGTCCCAAAGGTGGCCCAGCGGTGCTGTCATGCCAAAGCAAAGCCATGGTGCTCCATGGCTGAAGCCCAGACTCCGAGTTTCAGCTCTGGCTTCACCACCTGTGTGACCTTGGGCAAATCACTTACCCGTGCCTACAACAGCTGTCAAGGCCACTTTGGTTTGGGGCAGGGCCCCAGTGGCGAACACAAGCTCGTGGTGCGCCCTTGTCAGTGCAGTGTGACAACCGCCGTCCTGATGCCTTTGCTGCCCGGTCGTGGTGGGCGAGGCCGCACAAGCGAGTGGGGAGGGGTCCCTGTGCAGGTGTTTGTGTTAGGAGAGTGGAAACCAGAATGAAGTCACCACAGGCTCCCTTTTAAGACAGCAGAGAAAGTTCTAGGTTTGGTGGTACCATCTCTTCTGGAAATTGTCCCAAATTCACTCCTCCTCCCTTCCTACAACCCGCATGCTGGTGCTATCTGTCCCCATCTCATCTCCTGCTGGCCTGTGGCAGCAGCCTGTCGTCATTCTCCTGTTCCTGCCCCGCCCCTCACGCTCTGTCCCCTACGCTCAGCCAGGTGGAGCCTGCTAACGCCTGAGTCAGGTCACGTCCCTCCCTGCTCGTCCCTCCCTGCTCGGAGCCCTCTGGTGACTCCGTCTCATTCAGGAGAAAAGTCAGAGCCTTCTCCCTGGCCCACAGGAGCCCACGTGATCTGCCCCTGCCACCTCTCTGCCTCGTCTTCCACGTCTGCCCCTCACTCAGCGACCTCTTCACCACTCCTCGAACGCACCAGGCACATTCGCTCTTCAGGGTCTTTGCACTGGGCGTCTTCGTTGTCCCCCTCCAGACACTTCCCTCACTTCCCTCAGGTCTCTGCTCAAAAGTCATCCTCCCCATGAGTGTGTTCGCCGTTGCCGTCTCCCTTCTCCACAGCATGTACGTCCCATTAGCGCAGGACCTTATCTGCATCGCCATGTCCCCTAGAACAGTACCTGCCATGTGCTAGGTGCTCCCTCGGTGTTTGTTGAGTGAATAAGTGAACTTCTGTCTGTTAAGTGCTTCTTTGTGCCTGCTGAAGTCTCCTCGCTCTGTGGAGCAGCTCCTGTCTTGAACTTTGTTTTATGAATGAGGAAGTGAGGTTCTAATTAAGTCCTTGCCCGAGGCCTCCCTCTGAATGGGGACAGCCCCAGGACATACCAGGCTTCCGTATACAGGATGAATTCTCCAACTCTGTGCATGCTTGTACCGTTTGTTGGGGTGTCACACCCAGACTGGGCCTTGGGTCTCCACCCACCCAGAGCGGTGCTGAGACCTTTGAGCCATTGGAGAAGAGAGGATTTGGGGTTCACTGCTGTGTTTGTTGGTGTTGCTGGGAAATATAACCGTGTGGGCCACCCACCTGGCCTTTTGTTTGGCCTGGTGTTGTCTGTCTGCGTGCGTGGAACCCACATGTTTGTTTAGGGGTCCACGTGGCAGGCCAGGGAGGCACCTTCTCTGTTTCCTTTGCAAAATTCTGGAGTAGTGTGAGCGCCTGTTTCTGTCCTCCTGCCCGTCCCCTCTTCTGCTTGCTGAACCACCCTGGAAGTGTTCCCAAGTCATTTTATACCCAAATCTTAACCTCTGTGGCTAGTCGAACTAGACCACCAGCTACCTACCTGGAGGTGGGGACAAAGGCATCGTTTTGGGTGTCTTTCAGACCTGGCAGGTGGTAGGTGAGTTCTCGTTAAACAGATCCACAAACTTTTACTCATTGATTCGTTCATTCCTAAATATCTGTCTGGAAACCTCTTGTGTGGGGGGCACTGCCGTGGCCATACAAGAGGAAAGCAGCAAATGACATAATCGGGTCATTGGGTGAACTTTTTATGGGACTCTGGCTGGTCCCAGACCCGGAGCACCAGCCTTGCCTTCATGGCTGCTGGTGGAGATGAGGAATAAACACACAGAAGCCACGTAAGTGCACATGGACTGCGATTAAGCTCTCGAAGCTGGTCGGCAGGAGCTGAGGACGCTGCCCGGCTCTAGGCTGATGCGCCCTTTGCTGCCAGCAGGCCAGCGGGGTTCTTTAAGAGGGTCGCCTCTCCTTGACTGGTAGCTGCTGGGTGATTGCTTGTGGGCTTTCAGAGGCCCAGGTGACATCTCTGTCCACTCAGGGGCATGAGTGTGTTTAACTGGGCCACTAGTACTAATAATAGCACGTACTCCAAGTGTCGGGCCCTATTCTAAGTGCATTTTAATCCCTATAACAACCCCATGACATTGATGCTATTATGAGCCCCCTTTTCCAGATGAGGAAACTGAGGCATAGAGAGGGAAGGTAACTTGTCCTATGTCCCACAGCTAGTAAGTGGCACAGCTGGAATTTGAACCCGAGCTGTCTGGCTTTAACATCCGCGCTCTTACGCACTCTGCGGACACATCAGACAGTTGGGCAGAGACAAGCTGGCTGATCTGTCTGGGGACGGGAAAAATTCCCTGCCAGCATGGAAAGGAATAGACAGTCCAATTCCAGGCACTCAGAGAAGAACAACCTCCCACGGCCCCAGAGCAAAGGCTGTGGGCAGGGAGAAAGCTGTGTCACTGGCCAGGCCCCCACCCTGGAAAGCCCTGGCCTGGCTTCTAGACCCCATGTGCACATGCGCTCAGCAGCCTCTCGTGCAGGTGGCTTTGCAGGGACTGTGCAGCGTAGCAGCTCCTGGAAGTGCAGTGCCGGGCTCTCTTCTGCCCTGTGGAGTTGGTGAGGTCCTCCTGTCACTCGAGGCACCTCTGTTGCACAGGTGACCCTCAACCCTGAGTCCTTGGAGCTGCAGACTGATTTATATTAGGGACTTGCGAGAAATAGGGTAGAGATTTGGGATGTTTGGAGTTTGGGTGTGAGGAGTATGATACCTTGTAGCTAATGGCTTTGGAGTTACCCAGTAAGCAGCTGGGTCCTGGCTCCACCCTGTGCCAGCTGTGTGACATTGGGCAGGTGACTTCAGTTCTTTCCTTAGGCTCTTCATTTTTAAATTACCTGCCTCACTGAGTTCAGGCTGGGGATGGGGAAGCGGGTGGTAATTCACTGAGGTCATCTTATGTAAAGTCTTTAGTCCGGAGCCTGGCATCCCAGAGTGCTCAGAACACGGGAGAGATTATGTCACGTGAGACAGCGTCACCAAATGATTACAGGTAGGTAGGGCCTCCGGAACCACCACTTCCAGCTCCCTGGCCTTGGGCAAGTGGCTTTAGCCTCTGTGTGGCTGCATTTTCTCATCCTGAAACATGGATAATAGTCCGTACGTCGTAAGGACGCTGTGCACGTCCAGTGAGTCAGTACCTGTGAAGCACTTAGCACGGGGCCTGGCCTCGCGTGAGCCACGTCAGCAGGAGCTGCCAAGATCGTAAGGATCAGCTAAGAATGCGGGCTGAGGAGAAACCTTGCACAGAATAGTGTTATGAATGGGTTGGGTCTAGGAACTCCAGTTTGGCCAGCCAGCTCCCCTTTGGACGTGAGAGAGGGTGTCATGAGGCTCCGTTTGGTTTTGTCGGGGACTCTTCCTCCTTTCCGAGGAGGGTTGGCCTCTCAGGACTGAACAACTCAAGCAGAAAGGGGACAGCGAGGAAACTGGGAAATGGAGGTGCGCCTGGGCCTCGGGATGAAGGAAGGTTCCATGCAGGGTCCCTTCCATGCCGGCTCCATGGCTGGCTGTGCAGGCCGAGAGTGAGCACAGGAAGTCGGCAGAGCTGGGTCCCGGCTGCTCCCAGCTATGTGCGCAGGATCTTCAGACTCGCCCAGTCTCAGTGTCAGGCACAGTCCTCAGCACAGAGATCGTGCTTGGTCAGTGCTTGTTGCTCTGGGGGAGCAGAATAGTGAGGGGGTTGCAAGGTGGGCCCTATGGTCAGCCACCTGGGTTCCAACCCCACCTGTGTCAGGTGTGAGTTACGAGGCCTTGAACAAGTGACTTAACCCTCTCTGACCCTCAGTTCCCTCGTCTGGGAAATGGGATGATGCCACCACTTCACACAGGGCCGTGTGAGGATCTTGAGGTAATCTATCTCAAAGCAGCACCTGGCACGGAGAAAGTCCTCAGTGCACGCAGGGTGTTCGTTACCCATCCTGCAAAGCAGTGTCTAAGTGGAGTGTATAAATCATAGACTCGTCCCGGGGGAGCAGAGCCCTAACGGGAGTTGCGGAAGAGCTCAGCCTCCGGAGGGCTTGTTCAGAGTTAGCATTTTGAGTCTCTGCATTTCTAGAACGTAAGTGAAAAAGAGAGTATGAGGACTGGGCAGGTGCCTGCTGACCAGGTGTCACGTCTTATTGCCATAGAGACAGGCTTCCCAAGGTCAGATGATTCCACTAGATAATTCGAGGTGGTGTACGGATAAACACCTTAAGCATTTTAATAGTTGTACTTCTATTTCAACGCGTAACAGGAAGAGAATTTAAACAGCACATCAAACCTAGTGCTGTGTGGCTATTTCTGCTTTGGGTGAGGCTACAGTTGGTATTTAAGCCAAAATTAAAAATGAGGTTAGTTACAGAAAAGTGTAAAGTAAGCGGTAGAACAGGTGTCTGAGGCTGTGGCAAGAGTGGGCCCGGTGCGTGGCGACGCTGGCAGCTGGAGACGGGGTCAGGGCTGCAGCTCCCTGGGGAGGTTGCTGAGCTCTCAGGCCCTCTTTGCCTCTCTCCTCCTCGGCTCTTTAATGCCACTGAAGGTCTGATCACAGCCACCCCGGCTACTGTGGTTTCCTGCGTCAGCGGTGGTGGGGTGGATGGTGAAATGGACCCAGTGTTTGTTCCTGGCCCCTTCTCTCCCTCCAGTGGGACGTGGAAGCTGTGACGTGGCTCTGAGCAGCTGTGTTAGTGGTAATAATCTTTAGCCAACATGGAGTGAGTGCCATTAATGTGCTAAGTGCTTTCCACGCTTGGTGCCGTTGAATCCTCACCCTGTGAGGCCGTCTGTTGGTGGGATGCGTTGGGCTGTAGGGGACAAGAAGCCTGGTGCGTCCTTGCTGAGCAGTGGGGGAAATGGCTTAATCTTACTGCGGACAGTGGGGGAAGAGACGAGCTGGCTGCTGCAGAGGTGCTCACCTTCCAGCGCCAGCCGCCCGCTCTCCTTCCGTTTCACAGCCCTGCGCGTGCAGGCGTCTCGTTTGTTCTGATGCTGGTCGTTGCACGGTCAGGGGACGGCCGCCCCAGCCCGGGATCACATCCTTACACACAGCATCCCAGGCTGGGGGAAGGGCAGGGAGGGGCAAGGCTTTCTCTTCACATGCCTTTCCTTTTGCAAAGGAATATGTCCCCATAAATACCCCTGTCCCCAGCAAACCTCTCTTTATGTCTCTTTGGCCATAAAGGAGCCAGTGGCCACCCCTAGCTGTGAGGGAGGCTGGGAAAGTGCATGTCTGTCCAGTGAGAGACTGCAAGAGAGATAGGGCTTGGAGATGGCCACAATCTACCCAGCCAGGTGTCAGCTGCAGGCGGGAGTTGTTACCACCCTCTCTATAGATGAGAAAAAGCAAGGATCCGAAAGATGAGAAAATGGCTTGCCCAGGATGTGACGGAGCTTATAGTGGCAGAGCAGGGATTTGTAGCCCTGTCTGTCTTCCTGTACAGCCTGCAGTCGAACCCCGGTACAGTCGCACCTTCCCAGCAGGGGACACCCAGGCAGGGCGATGAGTGGGGTGCACCAGGTGCTGTGGGAGCACGGAGGAAAGGGGGATTCTGCTGGGCACGGTCGGGGAGAGCTACCGGGCAGAGGAGTGGCTGGGCTGGCTCTGAAAGGTGAGCGGGAGTTCTGCCAGGTGCACCGGGAACGGCACGAGGGGGTGGGGCCCAGGCAGAGGGCACAGAATGAACGACGGTGGCTTTGGACAGTGTGAGCTCGATGGGTTCATTAAGGCTCTTTGGGTTGTAAGACAAATTGGCATATGTCGCTGGGAAGTCTGTAGGAGGGGAGCTTCAGACATAGCCTGAGTAGGGGGCTCACACCTGTCACTAGGGCTCTGTGTCCCTCTCTCTGCCTGTGCCAGCAGGCTGGATTCTCCTGGTGTATCAACTCAGTGAAACGAGGATCTATAGTCCTCAGTGTTTTTAGTTGATAAGTAAAAATTATACATTAATATATTTATGGTACACCACATGTTTTGATCTAAGTATCATCGTGTCATGCTATTTAACATGTATTGCCTCACATACTTATCATTGAGAGCACAAAATCTCTCTCGGCAATTTTGAAGTGTGCAGTATATTGTTATTAATTGTTGTCACCATGATGTACAGTGTCACCCTTGAGCTTAGTCCTCCTGTCCAACTGAAATTTTGTGTCCTTTGACCAAATCTCCCCAATCCCGCCAATCCCTCCACCCCTCTGTCCTCAGTATTTTTATTCCAGCCCCTGGGAAGACTCTAATTGGGTCACAGGCCTGTCCAGGAAGGCGGAGTTTGGCAGGGGTGGGGAGGAAGAGACAGGTGCTGGGCATACTGCATAGATCCACCAGCGTGTGTGCAGCCTTTTCTAGATCCCTTCGTCTGCTGGACTTCAGTTTCCTTGTCTGAAAAGTGGGACTAATGGTCCCTGCCTCATACATAGGGTCTGGGGAAGATTCACTTAGTAAGCGTTCGCCAGGACAGTTAGACAGTGTTCTGTGGAAGCTAGAGCAATGGCCTCCCAATCGGAAGGCCCCAGATTGTATCTTGGTAGGACCTGGCATTGCAATTTAAACCTAGACTACTTGGGTTCAAATCCCAACCCTGGCGTGTAAGAGTTGTATGGCTTTAGGCAAGTGACCTTACCTCTCTGTGCCTCAGTTTCTACCTCTCTACCAGGGAGGAAAATGCTTAGGGCGCTGCCAGGCACATGGTAGACATCAGGAAGTGTTTTTTTGATGAGTGCATGAATGGAAAAGCTGAGTCAGAAGTTACTCACGGCTTGTTAAACCTTTTTGGATTTGTATTGCCAGGAGGCCCTCCAGAAAGGCATTACTCTATTTCTAGAAGCTGAGATGACCCATTTCCCTACTCCTCGGTCAGTTCTGTGTCTTATCTTCTAGGAAAAAATTTGTAGTAATTCCACTCAGTAATGGAACCAGCCTACTAATACGTAAGAAAATGTCCATATTTTCCAGAGCTGCAAACTGAAATATATAAAATTGGAAAGACATGATGCCCCGGATTTGCTTTAAAACACTTCAGCAAGAAGGAAAATGGGGAGGAAGGAATAAATAGGAATAGATGACGCTAATGTGGCAGAATCTTGACAGTTGTTGGATATGGGTTTGGGAATGTGGGAGTTTACTGTCCCTTTCTCCCTAATTTTTTACAATGTTAAAACCAAAATGCAGCCCTTCTCGCTCCCTGACACACACACACACACACACACGACTAAGAATTGTGTAGTGGCGAAAAGTTCCTGAGTTGCTGCTGCACACAGGATCTGAGCCAGAGGGGTGGTGGTTAAATGACAACCTTGCAGCCCTCTGTCCCCCAGTCCTTTTCCCTGTGGATCCCCTTCATGGAGAGACCCTTTTGGCTCAGCAGCCAGAAAGACAGTGAGTTTCAGGCCAAAGCAGCAATTTCTCATCTCTTTCCCGCCCTGGAGGTGAGACCAAACTCCCTAGTGATTAATTCCTGGGATTCTTCTCACTTGTGGGTCTGGTTTCACCCTGGCGTGGAGGGAGCCACGAGCTGCTTTTCTCCAAGAATCTGTATGATGATGGTAAAAACATAACTGGCAGCTGATCCGCTACAGTGACTATTGACTCCAGCCCCGCTAATCCTCTGAACACACATGAGCAGTCCTTGCCCATCCTTGTTAAACAGGCGACCGCCCCCAGCCTTTTCTCCAGTTTCACATGTAAGTAGGTGGTGGACTGTGAGTTTTCCAGCCCTGGACATGTTCTCCATTCCTCTGCCCTGTGGAAGTTAGGGAGGGGCCTTCACAGCCCATCTGGTGCTGGGTGGGTCTCAGTCGGTGGAGGGCGATCCACCCAGGAACTGACCCTCAGTTGCTCCAGAAAGGTCATTGTTTAAGAATGTTCCTTGGGCAGCCCAGCGGGAGACCCATGTGCATGTGGTCAGCCGTAGCTTCCGGGTGTCTCACTTTTGCTGAATTCCAGCGACTTCTCATTTCCTTTAGGAAACGGAATGAGCCTGGAGAGACGTATGAATAATCATAACAGACCTGGCAGTAGGGACACTGGGAACCCAGCCCTGAATGCAGCTCATGTTGTTGTCATTATCACCATGGTTTTGAGACGGCACCTGGGGCCAGATGTCCTAATCCCAGCACCGCCACTTAACAGCCCATGTGACCTTGGGAAAGTTGCTTCACCTCTCCATGCCTCAGTTTCCTCATTTATAAAATGATGATAGTACCTAACTATAGGATTGCAAGGATTACATTAGATACTATCGGTACAGTGTTTAAAACTGTCCCTTCTACAATAGTTGCTTAATTAATGCTGGCTGTGGCAATTATTATTGTATCCTATTGTTGTGGCCATGCACAGTTAGGATTAAGAACCCCCGGTCTAGAATAGTGGTGCAGATGGAAGCAGAAATTAGAGGAGAAGAAGAGGGAAGTTCCTTCTTCCTCATCAGTCTAAGTTTAGGGAAATAGGCATAATTTCACCGTTTAAAAATATTATTTTTCACTTTATGCTCAAAATCTCCTAGGAAAGCACAGGCAAAAGACTTTAAAGGGGGAAAATGTCTCTCCCTGCTTCTCTACGCACATGCTCACACTAGGGGGAAAAGACCGGAAGGAAAGGAACCACCATCTTTACAGTAGTTATCCTTTGGTGGAGAGATTATGGGTAACTTTATCTTCTTTGCACATTTCTTTGTTTTCCAAGTGTTCTGTGTGTATACATAAGCCTGTACCACTCTTATAAACAGGAAAAATGTTAAAAGGGTAAGAGATCGTGTAAGCTGTGGCTTCTGGGGAGGGTGGTAGAATTAACCTGGAGTGCAGCTCTCTGCTTGATGTTTGAATGTCCAGAGAAGTCCTTGTCCTAGCCTTCTGTGATGAGGTGTCCTCGAGGACTATAAAATTTCTGCTCAGAAAGTTGTTGCTATCTAAGATGATTCCTCAACACCCGTTCTTCCACCTTGCCCAACCTTGTTCTAGATATTCATGCTGTCTCCCATTTTTCTCTTGAGACAAAAGAACTCTACTTACTTGCTTTGTGGTTCTGATCTTGAGATAGAACTGCATTTTCTTTAGTACTTTTTTATTGTGATGAAATATGGTAAAATATATATAACATGAAATTTACCATTTAAAAAATTTTCTTATAAAATATATACAACATAAAATTTTCCAATTTTCCATTTTATAATTAGCTTTGGCTTGACAGGGGTGATTATTTCACAATGTATAGGTATATCAAACAAGTTATATACCTTAAGTATAAGCAATTTTTATCTGTCAATTATACCTCAAGAAAACTGGAAAAAATATGCACAACTCATTTAGTAACCTAGAATTCAAGTGTTTAATTTTCTGATATTATGTCCAGTTATTTTACTGATAAATATAGTTACCAAAAAAATTACCATTTTTAAGTGTGCAGTTCAGTAACATTAAGTACATTCACGTTGTGCAACCATCATCACTATCCCTCCACAGAACATTTTTCATCTTGCAAAACTGAAATTCTCTACCCGTTAAACAATAATTCCACCTCCCCCAACCCCAAGCCTCTGGCAACCTCCATTCTACTTTGTCTCTGTGAAATTGACTACTCTAAGTGTCTCATAGGAGTGGTATCATACAGTGTTTATCCTTTTATGATTGACGTACATAAAGATGTACTTTTATGACTGACGTACATAAAGATGTACTCTTAGTACATCTTTAAGGTTTATCCATGTTGTAGCAAGTATCAGAATTTCCTTCCTTTTAAATAAATAATATTCCATTATATGCATGTATCACATTTTGTTTATCCAGTCATCTGTTGATAGACACTTGGACTGCTTCCACCTTTTGGGCACAGTGAATAATACTGCTATTAACATAGGTGTACAAATATCTCTTTGAGTCCCTGCTTTCAGATCTTTTGGTTATATACACAGAAGTGGAATTGCTGGATTGTATGTACTTCTATGTTTAATTTTTTGAGGAACTGCCATGCTGTTTTCCGTAGTGGCTGCAGTATTTTAAATTCACACCAGCAATGCACAGGGGCTCCGGTTTTTCCACATCCTCCACAATGCTTATTTTCTGTTTTTTTGCTAAGAGCCCAATGGTTGTGAAGCGGTATCTCCTTTGGTTTGCATTCCCCTAATGATTAGTAATGTTGAGCTTCTTTTCATTGCTCCATCTTCTTTAGAGAAATGTCTATTGAGGTCCTTTGCCCATTTTTAAATCGGGTTGTTTTTTGTTGTTGAGTCGTAGGAGTTCAGCATTAACCCCTTATCAGATATATGATTTTCAGATATTTTCTCTCATTCCCTGCATTGCCTTTTCACCTTGTTGATAGTGATTTTTCATACACAAAATTTTTACTTTTGATAGTATCCAGTTTATTCTTCCTTTTGTTGCCTGTGCTTCTGGTGTCATATCCAAGAAATCATTGCCAAATCCAATGTCATAAACTTCCTCCCGTTTTCTTCTAAGAGTTCCATAGTTTTAGCCCTTACATTTGTTAATAGATCTTTGATGCATTTTGAGTTAATTTTTTTATCTGGTGTAAGGGAAGGGTCAAACTTTATTCATTTACGTGTGGAGTTCCAGTTTTTCTGACACCATTTGTTGAGAGAAAGAACCTCATTTTTAAAAAGCTGGCGGTAGTACCTCATGCAGCATGGAGCACTCTCAGCTCCCTGCTGTGTGTATACATGCTAATTGAAGTTGTAAATAATGATAAAATCAAGAACAGGGCAGTTAATTTGAAATTTTTATATAGTAAACATCAATTGAGGACCCACTCTGGGCCAGGCACCAATGAGTGAGGCAGTCACAGCCCACAGCCTCGTGGAACCCACAGCCAGGGAGAAAACACAAGAAACATGCAGCCACGTGAATATGTTCTGAACAAGAATGGGATTTCTGAGCTGTAGGACAAGGGATTCGCAGAGGCTCCCCAAGGAAGTGCAGCTTAAGTATCATATTCTGGGTGCAAGTGGAAAAAGTGAATTTGGTGTGCATCTCTAGATAAGCCTCACTTCTGAACGTTTCCAGCTGTGGGCAGGGATTTCCAGATGGGCGTTGCTATGGAAGCATCTTCCATTTCTCACTTCCTGACTGAGTTTATTTCCGAGTTTCCCGTGCCAGTGCCAGTTCCCAGCTGTAAATACAGACATGGTGGGTCCCTTTTTCCTGCTGCCTTGTAGCCTCTCAGAGAGCGGATGTGGCTGAAATCTAGCCCGGGAGCCTCCTCCTCCGGGCAGAGTTAGTTGTGGAACCTACCATGTCGTGGTCTCTCTTCCATCCCGGCTCTCTTTCCTTTGTCCTCCCTTGGGACTGTGCCAGCATGCCCCAGCCCGGGTTTTGAAACTTTAGACCCCAGCTTGTATTTGATGGAGAACAGAGCTCGTGAGGGCTTCCTCCACCACTTGGCTACCCAAGGCGTAGAGTCAAATCTCTTTCATTCGGACCCCCTGCTGCGGCCAGATTTGCCACCCTTCTGACAGAAACTGGGCTAGCTGTTCTTTGGGACTATTTGTGAAGAAAGGACTTGTTGACCTGAACAAAGGAACTACAGACAGGATAGGGGAGGAGGGTGGCTAATTGCTCGCTGGGATTGAGACGTTTCAGCTCCCCTTCAGAGCTTTCAAGTAATAACTGCTAACGAGTTGAGAACTGACAGTGTGCTAGGTAGTCTTTAAATCATTTTTAATCCTTTAACAACTCAATCAAGTATTTATAATCGCCCCCACTTTACAGCTGGGGAAACTGCGGCAGCGGGCAAGTTAAGTCCTTGGCCAAATTTCTGGACTGCAGCAGTTTAAGCAAAATGGGGAAATTTAACCAAAAGATGCCAGGGTGGCCCAGAGACCTGCAGACTGAAGTGAGGCCCCAGGAAGGACTGGGCACAGTTAGCGACTTGGTTGCAGGTAACAGAAGTACCGTCTCAAATGGGCATAAACTCTAGGGGAAAGGGTTGGTTCACTCAACTGGAAAGCCCAGAAGTGGGTGAGTGTCTGGGCTGGTTAGTTCAGAAACTCAGGGCTATTACCAGTGACCCACTTTCTTTCTGTTCCTTCACTCTTCCCTCTGATGTCACTGTCATCCTCAAACCTCACTCCCCTGAATATTGCAGACTGACTGCCAGCGCCAGTCCAGGCTTGTATGTCCTCATCCCTGTCCTGAGAGAGAGGGTATCTGTCCCCCAGCCATAATGCGAAGCTGCAGAGCTCCTCTCTGGTTGGACTAGCATGGGCCACGTGGCCTTCCCTGAACCCTTCGATCACCACGATAAGAGGGGCGGGATCACAGTGACAGGCTGGTTGCTTCCACCCATAGGGGAAGGGCGGAATAGGTGCTGGGAAGCACCCAACAAGGGGATTGATCCAGAGCACAATTGCCACTGCCAGGATTCTTCCTCACTTCTCCGTCCTCACCTGTGTACCTGCTCTACTCATTCTGTCGTAGTCACAGTCTGTCCTGCCTTCCTTCCTCCCGGGTGGGAAACCTGGCCATCCGCAGACTGCCAAGCTGTACACCCTGCAGCACAGGCTCTCGGGGGAATAACCTTGTGTTCTCTCAGCACAAGTGCAGAACAATCCAAGAAGGGAAGATGTCCCCTTTTGGACTAGCCAGGGCCCAGGAAGGGGTTCTAGTGACAGGCCAAGCTGAGTCAGGTGCTCTCGGTGGGCCAGTCAGCTGTAGGCAGGGATGAGGTCATTGTTCCTCTGTCCCCTCCCAGGCTCCTACTATATCCTCTTCTTAGGACTTCTGAGCTAAAAGTCATTTAAGCAAGATCCCTAAGGGCAGCAGTTGGACCATACTTCTTGAGTATAGTGACACTAAAACCTCATTTCATCCCCAGGCTGCTAGAGGATGAGGAGTGTCTGCTGCATTTTCCAGATTCCTGAAGCAGTCCCCTGTGGAAAGGTCAGCTCTTCAACATGGCCCACCGGGCCCCTGCCTGCCACCTGCCCCCAGGCTCATTCTCAGGTCCCCCCTGTACTCTGCCCTCCGGCCACCTGGCCTGCTCCTCTTGAATGCATGGCGTTTGCCCCCTGTTCCTAGTGCTTACTTTGCTCCACTGCCATGCTCCCCCCGCCACCGCTGTTCTGGCCTGGCTAATGCTGACTGCTCTTTCAGATCTCTCCTTGAGCATCACCCCAAAGGGCCTGTGCTGAAGCCCACCCCACCCTCCTTCCCTGAACTCCTCAGCTTACACATTCAGGGCCTCTTTTTTCCCCTTCATGTCAGTTCCAAAAAGGCAGGAACCAAGTCTGTTTTGTTCAAGGGTGACCCTTTCCACAAAACATACGCCCTACTAAACTTTGCTAAGGGGATGAGTGAAGTGATACTAGTAACAGAGTGAAAACAGCAGCTGTCTTCCGAGTGGCTGTCTCATAACAGGCACAGTGCCAAGCACTTTTACATATCTTTAAATGATCACTCCCATTTAACAGAATAAAATAGTGACAGTAATTTATTGAATAATGAGCGCTGGCCATTGTTCTAAGTCCCTTCTTCGTATCACGTCATTGAATCCTTACGACAGCGCTCTGCGGCCAGTATCCGCATCATCCTCACTTGACAACAAGGCAAATGGGGCACAGTGACTGGCCCTAGTCAGCAGAGCTGGAATCCCAACCCAGACTGATGGCTGGCCTGTCACCCTACGTTGATGGTGACTCAGTCCTAGAGAGGTTAATTTGACCAAGGCCAAGCAGATAGTATCGAGGGGCCTCCCTAGTCAGGAGCTCCCCATTTTACTAGCAGCCACTTTTGGGTGGGATCGAGTTGCTCATCAGCTCGCTGTGTATGTGTGTATTTCTCTACATTCTGTATGTACCATAACATAGATTTTACTCAGTTTTTGAGTTGCTAATATGTTCAAGGGGTTGACAGTTCACAGAGGTGTACTGTGAAGAGTCTCCTTCCCATCTCTGTCCCCCAGCCACCCAAATTCTCCTTCCCAGAGGCAGCCACTGTTACCAGTATTTTTGCGTGTGGATCATCCTAGATATTTCCGTACACGTAACAAGTGTGTTTATCTATTTTTCTTTTTTTCCCCCTAGAGAGCGTTTTACTTCTCACAGTCTCCCTGTTAGTCAGGATCAGGCCACACGTTCATCAGGGCGAGTTCCGTGTTTCTGGTTTCTCTGCCATCCTGAGTCCAGGCTCCAAGTTTCTGTCTCCTCTTGGTGTCGGGCTGAACCTGCTTCCCTTCCCTGGCGTCATGCCCACCTTGTTTGCCGCTCATAACCCAGGCTGGTGTGGGGGACAGAACTGTCAAATTTGTGGAAAATGTCACCTCAGGAGAAGTCCATAGACTCTGAGTGAGGACACTGTGATCCACTGTGATCCTCGAGAAGGCATGGGGGGAGGGAAGAGCCCAGGTTGATGGCCCAGCTCTGCCACCCACTAGCCGAGTTGACCTTGAACAATCTCTTCACCCTTCTGGGCCTTTCCTCAGCTGGAAAGTGGTGTGGGAAGAGGTGAGGATTTAGTGAGAACACGTGAAGAATGTGGCGTGGTGCCTGGCACATAGCAAGAGTTTAGTATGTGTTATATGTCAGTGTTCTGTGGGGACTTCGCTGGATTAATGTGGTCCCAAACTCTGGCATGAGGACACGTAAGGATTCTAGACAGAGGCAGAGCGTGGTGGCTAACGCCCGTAATCCCAACAGGAGGATCACTTGAGCACAGGAGTTCGAGGCTGCAGTGAGACCCTATCTCAAAAAAAAAAAAAAAAAAAAGACTCGGATTCTAGACAGAACATGGTAACACTCCATTTCTGAGCAGATGTCCTCAGTTCAATCTGGCCTGCCCCTTAGGATCTAAGAGCAGGGTCAAGCAAGCCATCATTGGAGATGGCACAAGCACACCTGGGTCCCTCGGCTTGGAACCCCTTCCAGAACCCCTTTTGGCTGCCAGCTCTTGCTCTTCCTGCAAAGGTAGTGGAAATGTCCTTTCCTCAGGAAGCAGCCCCTGACTCCCACCCTGGGTCATGGTCCCCTCCTTCCATATGCTCTCACCGCACCCCTGTGCCACCCTCCCGTCCTTAGCCTGTGCATCAGTCAATCAGTCTACAGATGTTCCCTGACCCCCCTTCTCCTGTGTGTGTTGGGGGGAGGGGTAGTAAACATATAAGCACCGGATAAACATGCAGTTAAATCGTGGAGGAAAAGAACCGGGTGCCCAGGGGTCACGTAACTAGTTGGGGAGGTGGTACTGAGACCAAGAGTGTCAGGAGTTCGCCAGTCTAGGGGATGGCGGTGTCAGTGGTGATTTCATGGTGGCAGTTGAGGACAGCATATGAAAAGACCCGGAGGCAAGGTAGAGCCAGTTTGGAAGAACTGAAAGGTTTGGACATGGAAGTGTCATGAGTAAGGGGGACTGCACAACAGAAGGTGTGAGAAATGGACAGGACCAAGCCGTGCTTGACCTTGTAGGCTTTGGGCAGGATGTTGGGGTCAGGAGGTCTTTTACATTCTAGGACCTTTGGCACAGAAGAGAGGGGAGGGAACAAGAGAGGAAGGGGGGCCTTTTGAACACTGGCGTGCGAATACTGTTCAGGGAGGTGACATGTCCCCCACAGTGCCATCGGTAGCATCTCTAGACATAGGAAATGCGTTTTTAGACACATGAAAAGGAGGAATCGAAGACACCGGGGCGCTGTGAAGAGTGATAAAAGGAGGGGGCTGAGCATAATAAGAGAAATGCCAATTAAAATCCTGCTGAGATAATAATTTTCACCTCTCAGAAGGGCAGCAGCGAAAGGCTTGGGCACACGCTGTTGGCAGTGGCGCGGGGAAGCAGGCAGGCTTGTCCGTCGCTAGAGGGAGGGAAAGTGGAACCGTTGCCTTGGAGGGGGCTTTGGCCATGTCCCCCACCATGACCTCGCACACACCCTTACTTTGTCCCACAGTTCCACTTCCGGGAAGTTTTACTGTAGCTGTTTCCAGGTGTGAGAAGGGACTTTTGTCCAAGGTTATTTATTACAGCGGTGCTTGTCAGAGCAAAGGCGCGCATGTCCTGCGTGGCCGGGCACAGGTGAGTTGTGAGCTTGGTGCCCTGGGATGCCATGCAGCCGAGAGGCCGCAAGAAAGTCGCCCTAGGAGGGGCCTTCCATGCGTGTGGTAGGCTCCCAGGGATGAAAATGGAAAGAAAAGGAAACGCCTTTTCTTCCTAATTCTCAGTCGAGGAGGGCATATTGGAGAACGGAGGCAGAGTGTAGTTTTGGTGAAGATTCCAATTCCAGTCAGCCCTGGAGCGCTCAGCTGTCAAATTAGATCACCTCAGTTTCCGTGCCAGGCACTGCGTCCTTGGCTCTATGTGTGTGTGTATGTTACAGGTAGGTATAAAATACATATGTATGTATCTCTCTCTCTGCGTGGATATAATTTAATTACTTTATTGAGGTCTCTGCTTGAACAGCTGAGACACCACCTCCGAGAGGCCTTCCTGAGCACCCTGTCCCAATGGCCCTCCCTGTCGCTTTCCATCTCCTGCTTTATTTTTCTTCATCGCGCTTATCATCGTCTGATGTTATGTTTGTTTGCTTTTTGCACCATCCTTAGAATGTGAGCTGCACAAGGGCAGGGATCACGGGTCTTGGTCTGTTTTGCTACCGTATCCCCAGCGTCTGGACCGGTGTCTGGCCCATGGTAGTGGCTTAGTAAGTACGAGCTGAATGAATGTGAACAATTAATGGAATAGCGAATATTATCTTCATGTTACAGCTATGGACCTCAGGCCCCCAGAGGCCTTTCCCTCCCTGCACCGACTAAGAAATGAGGGACAAACTGGAGGGCCCGCTGCTATTCTGACTGCGGAAGAAGCAGAAAACCTCCTTAGGCTGCCTTTTATGCTGTTAAAACTCTCCCTTCACCCACGTTCCCTTTTCGGTCACCTTGAGAGATGTGGATACCAGCTGGGTCTCTTCTGCATGCCCTGCCTGTGAAGCCCTGAGGAGCGGGCCCTCTCTGTCCCCCAGCGGCTAGGGCCCATCCCTCCCTCTGGCTTGGGTAACCCTTGTTCTGGGCGGTTACTCCATGGAGCATAGGTAGAGGGAGAAGGAGGCGTCGTTCTGAAGGCACTGGCCTCGGGCGGACCTGTCACTTAGGCTGTGTGCTTAATATCAGCAGAGTCCAGTTTGCCCAAGGGACGTCCTCAAACTTGAGGAGTTGCGAATGTTGTTTATTTCTTCAGCATTTCAGTTACAACAGCAACTTTGCCAACAGCTTTTAGGGTTCCCTCTGTGCCAGGCACTTTGCCAAGCACTCGGTGCCTGTTACCTCATTTATCCTCCCAACAGCCCTTTCGAGGGTGGATGTTATTTTCCCCACCACTTAACTGATGGGGAAGCTTGGGACTCAGAAAGATCTAGTAATGAGCCCCATGTCCCACACTGCTAAGTGGCAGAGCTGGGATTGGATTCTGGTTCTAACTGATCACGAAGGTGGCGTTCTCCTGGCCACGTGGTCACTCTGCTTCCGCACGTGCTGTGGGGATTCTCACGGTGGCCAGCACAGCAGGGTCTGGTTTCCCGTGAGGGCGTGATGTGGATGGTTAACCGGGTTGCAGAGCCCCGCTGGCCAGCAGGAGGCCTTGGTGGGGTGGAGGGCGACGGTGGAGAGCCTTCTGCCGGTTCCTTTCTCATAAGCATTTGCTGCACAAATGATCAAACTCCTGTTTCTCGTTGAGGCTGGTTTCCATATCTCTTCATCTCTGATGCTCCCGGTCAAATCTCCCATTTATATCCTTAGGGAAGTCTGTGGCTGCTCAGCCTCTCCCTCCAGACCCCTCCCCACCCCCGGCAGCAGCTGTGCTTATTAGAGCCATTTAGAGCACACATTCTGGCGTCAGGCTGCCCCTGCTGCAGTTACCTACTGTGTGACCTTGGGCAAGTTCCTCTGAGCCTCAGTGTCCTCACCTGCAATGTAGGAGTCATCATCACAGTACCTTCCTCCAAGAATGGTTGTGAGTATTCATTAAGTATCTTATTCTAAGAGCTGCTGGAACATTCATTTAGCAGATACTCTGTGAACATCTTGTGGGTGCCAGCCCTGTTCCAGAGTCTAGGGGTACCACTGTGAGCAGAATGAGAGCCCCGTGCTCATAGAGTTCGCGTTCTCATCAGCAAGAAATAAAGAAAACAGCAGTAGTGCTGAGTACTCTGCAAGGAATAAAAATAGGGTGAAATAGGGGCCACCTGAGCTGGGGTGGTCAGGGAAGGCCTCCCGGAGGAGGGGACAGTCACAGGGAGACCTGACTGGCAGGAAGAAGCCAGCCTTGAGAATAGCTAGGGCAAAATGTGCAAAGGCCCTGGGGCAGGAATAAATGTGGCAGGGAAAGGCAGCCGGTGTGGTGGGAGCACTTGGGTGATCGGTAGAGGGGGAGAAGGTGAGGTCTGAGAGATGTTGAAGAACTTTAAGCCAGAAAGCAACCTGATGTGAGCCCTGTGAGCTGATCCCTCTGGCTGTGTTGGAGGTAGGATCCAGGAAGGCAGAAGGAGGCTGAGGAGACCAGAGGGGTACCTGATGGATTGTCCAGGTGGAAGATGGTGGTGGTTTGGCCTGGGAAGGAGGAGAAAAGGAAATGGATTCAGGGTATGTCTTGGAGGTAGCGGCAACAGAGTTTGCTGACGTACGTGTCATGGAGGGTGAGGGAAGGAGAGGCATAAAGGATTCTGTTGTGTGTGTGCTGATTCCTGCTGGTGGACGCTTGTCTCCCGTTTCCCCCACCCACAGAGGCTGCTCCAACCAACACGCATGAACTTACATCCTTGCTGGGCTGGGTCTTGAGGGATCAAAGGCAAGGGCATTCCAGGTAGAGGGAAGCGCTGGAGCAAAGGCTGGGGGCTCCACTATAGCTGCTGTACAGGGAGTCTCCCCTGCACCCAGCTCAGCTCAGGCCAGAGCATGGGGTGCGTCGGGCGCATGGGGCGCAAGGCAGAGTAGTCGCCTGGGCTGTGGAACGGCAGCAGCTGACCCGAACCCACCATCTGAGTCGTGTTGAATTGCTGCTTATTTGAGAATTTTCTTCACGTTCTCCCATCATCCACCTTCCCCAGAGCTGCTTTCTCATCTGGCCAAGTCCGTTCTCCTCCCTCTCCCTCCCCTCCCCACCCCAAGTGAGTCCGGAGTCTCAGCTAATGTTGCAGCAGCAGGTGCGACATACTACATAGAGTTCCTTCCACTCTCAGGCCCTCGATCTGTGCATTTAGGTCAGCTTTGTTTTCCCAGGGACTGAAAGCGGTGGCTGGAGAGGCCTTTGGTTCTGGGCCAGCGCTGGAGGAAGACGGTACCTGCGGGAAGGGAACGAGAAGGCCTCTTCTTTATATGAACTTGGTTCTTCCCCATTCTCTGTCCCCGCTGTTTCTTGTCTCTGGCCTCGTTCTTGAGAAAGCAGACCCCAGCGGCAGTGGCTACTCCTACCTTGACAAGCAGCCCACCTGAGCACTCACTAACCTCAATACCCTTTCTTGGGGGCTTCGGGCATTTGGGGGACTCTAGGCCACTCAGCTAGTGAGCTTAGCTAGTGTAAGTTTAAAGCAACAGCATGACCTGCAAGCTTCTGTCATCAGAGCCCTCAGGTCCCTGAAGACCTGGTTCTGACCCTGGGCTGGGCTTCTGTCTTGTGCTGCCGGGAGGCGCTGGCCAGGCTACTTGTCAAAATTCCCATCTCTGGGAGTTTGCCTTCTGCCTGCCCTGGGGCTCTGAAATAGGAGGAATTGTGGATTACAAGAAGGTAAAATTTGACACATTTTTGCTCATACAAGGTCCAAAAAAGAGAAAAAGGAGGAGGAACAACCTTGAAGGAGAAAAATATAGGGCATTAATGAGCTCAACTAAGTACTCTCCCAAGTTGCTAGAGGACGTATGAATCATTGCACTCTTTTTGGAAGACAGTCTGAGCAAAAAATCTTACTTCATTTTTTTGAGCGAGCAGTACATGCATGTGATAAAACATTCAAATGGCACAAAAAGGGGGGGGGGTATAGTGAATAGTACCTCCCCTGCCCTTGGCCCTGAAATGGCCATCCTCTTCCACGTCACAGGGCCTGCTCAGCCGGCATTCTGTCTCAGAGGCCTTGCAGTATCCTCAATTGTGGTCAAAATGAACTTCACCCACTGGTCAATTTTAGCGGCTCACCTGGGAGGGTGCTCTGGCCTACAGGTGGAGAGCGCATGGCATTGGGGTTGGTGGGCTGCTTGTCAAGCTAGGAGAGGCTAATGTGTTCCTGGGTACCAGGTGCCATGGGGAGAAATCACTGCTCGCTGACTGTGACAAGCAATCAGACCTATTTCCAGTAGTTCGGTAGAATGAACTAAGCACAGAGCGTGGTCAGTTGTGGGACTGAGGAATTGTGGAAACACTGAAGCCAGGACATCAGGTCTCCGGCTGTGTTTCAGCTGAGGGTTCAAGGGGCAAGCAGCACAGGAAATAACTTACCTCTCGTCTACCCCAAGCCCACCACACAGAGCCACCCAATGGAGCGATTCTCAGGCCCCGTTCTTAAAAAGGATGAGACCTATTGCTGGGCTTGGTGGGCCTGGAAGGCAGGCTCTGGTGGACACAGCCCCACAGGGCCATTGCATTGGACCACTCTGGGGACACCCTTGGCACTGTGGTCTCTGATTATGGTGCCCCAGGATTGTCCTCTCTGAACTCTGCATCCTTTCCCCTTACTTCCCCACCCTAGGTTCCAGGATAATGATGTATTCTGCCAGGGTTTAGAGCCCCCTCCATGCATGGGGTTGTCAGTGGGTGGGGCCTCTTGGGGCCGTCAGTGTCCCTGCTTACTTGGTTGCAAATGTGATAATACACTTACCTTATACTCACTTTGAGTCTTGCTGAACTCTCATGCATCGTTGGTGCTCATGGGGCATCAGGAATGCTACATGTAAATGCCATGACAAGGAGCGGCAGACATGCACATTGCATGGATCTCCTCTGCTCACACATATGTTCCATTGGCCCTCAGACTTCACTTACAAAATACAAGTTCAAAAGTAAAATTATAAAGAATTTCAAGATGGTGACAAAGCGTTAGTTCAAACAAAGGGCCCTGTGCCGTTGCGTGGGTCACACATCCATGAAGCCAGCCTTGTCTGGGTTTGTCATGTGAAGTAATGAATGTCCAGTCTGAGATCCGGTTCTGTTGCTGCCAGAATTTAAACTTAACTGACTTAGGGTAATAGTGTTTAATACTAGGAATTAATAGCCCAGGCAACAGAGTGAGACTCTGTCTCAAAAAAAAAGAAAGAAAGAAAGAAAAAAAAAGAACACTAGGAATTAAAACACTTTTAGGGCCAGGCGTGGTGGCTCACGCCTGTAATCCTAGCACTCTGGGAGGCTGAGGCAGGAGGATCGCTTGAGGTCAGAAGTTCAAGACCAGCCTGGGCAAGAGGGAGACCCCATCTTTACTAAAAATAGAAAGAAATTAGCCATACAACTCAAAATATATAGAAAAAATTAGCCGGGCGTGGTGGTGCACGCCTGTAGTCCCAGCTACTCAGGAGGCTGAGGCACGAGGATGGCTTGAGCCCAGGAGTTTGAGGTTGATGTGAGCTAGGCTGACGCCACGACACTCTAGCCCAGGCAAGAGAGTGAGGCTCTGTCTCAAAAAAAAAAAATGACACTTTTAGGGCCAGATACATGTTTAGTTGACTATAAATTCTAATCAAAGCATAACCGATATCCTCGCCTGTGCCTGTTTTTCTTCCAGCCACTGGTGGATAGTGGTCCATCTGGCTCATGACACCATCTACTACCCATTTGCTCCAACTGGAGACACACATCTGTGTATACATAATGAAAATTCACATCTGTATTGAAAGTACAAAAATGTGCCCTACAAAAGAACACAGGGCGGTCATTTTGTTCGTTTATTCAATTCATTTGACAGGCATTTGGTGAACTGCTCTTGAAATTGTATGCAGTTTGAATCTGGCAGAAAACCACTTTGCAAATATTCGTGAGGCCATATGAAGGCCATTCTTAGATCTTCCTGTTCTGCCTCCCCCCATGACCAAGGCCTGTTTGTTCCTGATCTGAAATGGATCTCCACCAGCCTCCTTCCTGTTCTGCTGCCCCTACCCTGGGCCCAGCCGCCACCAACTCGCCTTGGATATGGCACCAGCCACCTCACTCTTTCTCCCTGCTTCTTTTGAATACTGACAATCTCCACGAGACAACCAGAGGGATCTTTCAAAAATGTAAATCAGAACACATCATTCCCCTGCTTCCTGTCATACTTAGAATAAAAAGCATATGGCTGCCTGTGGCCCACTCAGCCCTGCGAGCGTCAGCTGCGTCTCATGGCACAGCCTCCCTGCTGCAGCCATCTAGCCACGGGGCCCCTGTGAGTTTCTCTGAACAGACTCATATATCCTCCTCCTCCTCTTGCAATTCTCCCTCTCTTTTTTTCGTTAGAGAATTAGTCCAGCTTTGCATTTCTGGTGAGGAATTTTCCTCAAAGTCCCACTACTTCTGCTTACCTCTACTGGCCACACCTAACCGCAAGGCAGGTTGGGAAATGTAGTCCTAGCTGAGCATCCTGAGAAAGAAAGGGCGAATGGCTGCCGGGCGGGCAGTTAGCAAGTGGAGTGGGTCCGTTCCATGCCCTCAGCACCCTGGGCCATGGCGCCTGCTTGCACTCATTGGCCTGGACCTTCAAGCCTCCTTCCTTCCCTGTGTGGCCAGAATCAGAGCAGTGACTCTGTGTGTCTGGTTGACCAGAGGATGGAATGTTGAGACTTTTCAAGGGCCTTCAGTCAAGAAACCCACCATGTCACCAGCAATAAGAATAATGGTAACTCACATTTATTGCATACTTACTGCATGATAAGTCCTGTTGTTAACATTTTTCATGGAGTAACTTGTTACTTAATAGCATCCCTACTATTATCACCATTTTATAGATGAGGAAACTGAGGCACAGAGAGGTTAAGTAACCTTAGACACGCTCCCTGTCAATGGGTTTTTCCCTTTCAGTGTATTATGAATAAGAGGATTAGAAAATAAAGCCTGACCTATTTTGGTAGATTGACCATTGTTCTGTCTTCCATCTGATTAGCTGGGATCTGGACAGTGCTTTGTGGAAAAGCACCCAGCGGTCGAAACCGCACTGACAAGCTGTTTTTATAGGAGTGCAGGAAGGGGCTTAACTGTTGGCACATCCAGCAAATGGCTGGTGACAGGAAGAAAAAGGATCCACAAGCTATGCAGGATTTCCCCAGCCCATGAGCCTGGGGCTAGCAGACCACAGTGCAGTTGTGCCAGCGGGCTGGGCTTGACCTTTCAAATGACAGTCACCCCAACTACTCTTAAAAGTTTGTGGGGAGAAAAATTGCTGTTCCCAGTTCAGGTCCTCTGAGAATTAATTCAGGCACCAGGTCATCTTTCTAGGTGCCTCTGATCAGCCATGCTCAGTGGAAATCTTTGATTCCCACAGTTCTTCTCCGAGTTAAGACTTTTGCGACACCTTCAAGTCCACGACAGTGGCTCTCTGCAGACTGTCCCAGGTGGTGGCACAGACGTGGCTGCTGTAGCCGGGCTATAGCAGGTGTTTCAGTTGGGAATGCATTTGGCTACAACTATCAGAATACACAGGTAGCCTGTCACTTCAACAAGGTGGCATTCTGAGAACAAAAGAAACACTTTCAAATCCAGTTATCACATCTGCATTCCAAGCAGGAAAAAGGAGACTGGCAAAGGGGCAAAGGACTGTGTGGATGAGTCCGACCTCTTTTGTGAAGAGAATGGGAACGCTTTTCCAGAATTCCTGCATGAGAAGCCTTCACCTACCCCCAGGTTATGAAGATACGCTCCTGTGTTATCTTCTAGACACGCTCATATTTTTCCTTTTGCATTTAGGTCTTTGACCCATCTGAAATTGATGTCTGTATGTAGAAGGATATAAGGTTCAAGGCTAAGTTTAACTGCATTGTTGGTGGTTCTAGAGCCAGACCTACTGGGTTCAAATCCCTGCTGGCTGTGCTGCCTACTTGCTGTGTGGTTTGGGGCAAGTTACCTCTCTGTACCTGTCTTCTGGTCCATTAAAGGTGGGGATCTTAGTAGAACCTACTTCACAGGTTGTTATGAGAATTAAATGGGTAAAAAACTGAAAACATTGCCTCAAATATAGTAAAACCCAAACAGAAACCTTGTGCTTCAGCCCAGAATGAGAATTTGCAAGGCCACATACGGGTTTGGGGGCTCGGCAGGGAACCCTGGACCCGTCCGTGGATGAAGGAAAGCATGTCACTAAGGTTACCGTCTCTTTATCTTTACAAGAAATTGCCAAATTGCTCTCCAGAAATGTTTGTTCCAGTTTCCACTCCCACCCGCAGTGACTGAGCGTTCCCCTTATTCCACAACTTCAGCACATGTGCTGTTGTCAGGCTCTGACATTTTGGCCAATCTGCTGTGCGTGAAATCGTCACACGGTGTTGTCTTCCCCGAGCGGCTTCTCCGCAGAGGTCTGTCTGCGAGCCACCCCTGCCACGGAGCTTCTCGGCCTAGGCTGGAGGCAGGGCCACCGTCAAGCCCCCGGCACAGTGAAGTCCCCAGAGCTCTGTGTTCAGCACACTTATCTTCTAGAGAGGGTGGGGCTGGGGTGAGGGGGACAGGAAATGAGGAAGTGAGACCCTCAAAGTCAGTGACCCAGTCTCGGTCGTATTTGTGAACTGCATCAATCAATAAAAGAACCAGCGCTAAATCATTAGTGCGTGCTATTAATAGAATATGGGTCATAAGAGAAAACATGATTAATTGCAGGATGATCTCAGTGGCTGTTGAGGGCCTAGATTTTCCCAAGACAAAGTCCTTTCTTCACATATTAGCATTTCTTTGCTGGGATGTAGGGTAGAGGCAGATGAATGAGCAGATATCTTCCTAAGTCACTAATTCAAAGACAGGATGGAGATGGGTATAATGGGAATCTTCTCTAAATGAAGGATGATTCGAACCACTTTATAGCAGTAGGTGCGTAAGTCCCTGATGCCCCGATGTGACGCTCTGGTAGTCTAGAAAGGACAGTGCAGCTTAAAGCAGAAGGCCCCAGTGGGTTTGGTTCTCCGTCACCTCACATCTTAATGCCTAGATCAGCCACATGCACAGCTGGTGGCACAGAGAGGAGAGGGGTCTGGCTGTCCCCCATTACCGCTTGGTCACGAGAGAGTGCATGTGGCCAGGCCCTCTTAGAGGCTGGGTGGACACTGCCCAGGGTGTGTATTCTGCTCTAGGACAGAAACGTAAGGGAACCTCCTGGCATCTCTGGGCACAGAGAGAGAAGAGAGCTGGTAGCCTGGTCCCAGCAGGCTGATGATCCCATGCCCGCAGCACAGTCTCTGACCAGTTAGATTGGCCGCCTCTCCTTCCTCCGGGAAGACCAAGTGAAGGGAGTGGAGAGCTGTGAGTGGATGATCCTTTCCATATGAGTTGAAGTGGAAATATGAGGGTGGAGTAGAAAATTCCAGTACAGAAGTACAGGAACAGAAAAGTGTAGGTGGCTGGCTCGGCCTGCGGCGGGGCTGGTACCCCGGCAGAGCCACAGTGATGATGTTTGCTTCAAAGGCTTTCAGTGAGGACCAAAACCAAGGTCATTAACATGTAAGTACTCTGAAATATAATGTAAAGATTGGTTTTCAGTATGTTGATTATGGAGTTGTGGAACTTCTGTGAGGCACTTCTCTGAAAGTAGAAAAAACTGGAGCTGCAGTAGGTCAGATAGGGGTGTGGAGGCCCAGAGCCTCACGTGCTGCCTCCTTTTACCATCTGCAGTCCTTTTACCCAAGGACTGTACTCAGGGCAGTTCAAAGTGAATCCTCATCAGGCTTTAGGGGCGCCCAGCCCTGCCCCCCAGTGGGCCCTGGCCCCAGACAAATCATTTAAGCAGTCCAAACCTCAGTTTCTTTCCTACCAAGTGGACAGGTCAGACTAGATCAAAGCGTTCTTCACCTATTTCCTCTTACAGGGCTTCAGAGACATTCTTGAGATGTAGTATTTTGCATTTCTTTTTCTTGGAGAGACAGGACATAGTTTTTGTCAGCTTCTTAGAAGGGTCATGTTCACCCGAACATGAAGGAGTGTTCCTGTTCTATTAGTCTGTTGTAAGTGACAGAATCTCCCCGACTCAAATTGGCTTAAACTGCTAAGTGAAGTTAATGATTCAGAGACCTGAAAATCCCAGAGGTGGACCTGATGAGTCACCACTCAGTTATTCTCATAAGGAATCCACCCCTCTTCACTTCTGGGCTCTGCCTTTCTCAGCTTTGACTTTATTCTCTGCCCTCACCCCAACCCCCATCCCTTGGGATGACAAGGAAGCCCTCAGCAATCCCTGCCTTACATCCCCCCTCGTTCCCCCCAATAATTGCAGCAAAATTTCCAGGGCAGGCTCTGATTGGCCCTGCTTGGATCATGTATCTCTCCTGGAGCCAATCCCTGTGGCTGAGGGGAGGGAACATTCAAGCTAGGAGTCTGGTCAGCACATTCACTTCCCTCCCCAATTTTCTCATCTGAGATTCTGTTCTTGCTATAAACCTGTGGGAAATGAGACGCCCAGCTTGTGAGTGTAACCTGTGTGGCAGATGGACCACAGCCATGGGTGTGCTGGGATTGTGAAGGCAATTCCAATGGCATCCTCCCTTCCCAGGTGGGGCTCTGGGATATCTGGAGTCCTGGCTGAATTCCTGACCCTGTAGCCAGCCCTCCTTTGCTGTCATTTCCACAAGCCCTTGGCACTTTCCTCTCAGCGGTGTGAGGGACCCCAGACTGATGGACATCCACAGTTTCCTCCAGCCAGCAGGAAATGAGGCCCTGGCCCAGAGAGACTTGGCACCACTGCACATCACTGCTGATCTGCCTTTAAAGAGCCATATGCTCTGGGCGTGGTGGCTCACGCCTGTAATCCTAGCACTCTGGGAGGCTGGGGTGGGAGGATTGCACGAGCTCAGGAATTCGAGACCAGCCTGAGCAAGAACATGACCCCGTCTCTACTAAAAACAGGAAAATTAGTCAGGCGCAGTGGTGCGTGCCTGTAGTCCCATCTATTCAGTAGCCTGGGGCAGGAGCATTGCTTAAGCCCAGGAGTTTGAGGTTGCAGTGAGCTATGACGACGCCACTGCAATCCAGCCGGGGCAACAGAGTGAGACTCTGTCTCAAAAAATAAAAGCGATATGTATCACTTAGAGAAAGAAAGGGAAAAAAACTAGAGTGGCAGAAAAGCAATTTCCCTTGCAGTTTGAAAGGCAGCTATTAAAATCTTACAAGAGCTTTATTGCAGGGGCTTTCTGATCATCCCAGGAATTTTTTAAATGGGAAGTCTGATGATAAAGGAAATGTTCTGGGTGCTTCTGGTTCCTTCCTGCCCTGTGACACATCTTGAAAACCAAAATTGTTAGGGCTTCATAGACCAGCTTAGGGATAGCAACTGCCCAAGAGGCCATTTCTGAGTGTTTTTAAAGTATATGTTTTTCTGTATCTGCTGTTTCTATGTTTAGTAAATGTTTCTAATTTTATTTTGTACTTTCCTAAATGGCCTGGTGATGAGCTATGGGAATCATCAAGAGCAGCATTTGCCTCTGCCCTCCTGTGTTAGTTGAGAGTCATTTGGTTGTGTGAATGAATAGAAATTCAGGTCAGCTTGTTTAAGTATAAAAGGAAACACACATGGACGCATAGCCTGGGAGATTATACTTGTAATGGCTTCAGGCATGGCTGGATCCAGGGCCTCATGAGGTTGCCAGGACCCTGTTTTCTTTTACTTCCTGGCTCTGCTTTCCTCTGTGTTGGTTTTACTCTGAGATAGGCTCTAAGGCAGCTCCACAAGTAGATCTGACCAGCTTAGCAGCTTCAGGAGAAATAAACCATCTCTTTCCCCATAGTCCCAGTATATGGCTTGGGGCTAGTGTTCACTGGCTCTAATCATCCTGGCTATGGTGCCAGGGTCACCTAGGGCCATCTCTGAAGCCAGGAACAGGGAAGGTGGTGCAGTGGCTTTATTGCCAGGCCTGGATCATATGACCAGTCCTACCCTCACACCCAACCCATGGGTGGGGTCAGTTCTTTGCAGGAATCCCATGGGCTGAGTGGGAAAGGTGAGGTTCAGGGGGCTGACCCGGGAAGGGCAGTGGAGGCAGGTTGGGCCAAAACAGCCGACGCTCAAGACCCCTTCCCATACTAAGTCCCTGAAGCCGAATCTGCCACACGTTCCCCAGTTACCTTCCTTTGGAACCTATTTTGCCATTACCCTCTGTCGGGTCTAGGTCAGGGGTTCTTAATCTTGGGTCCATGGACCCTTGAAGGGTGGAAATTTGGGGATCGTTTTCACGTGAAAGTGATCCTCTAAACCGAGATCGTTTTTGGCTGGGAAAAAACATTACATCTCTATTTTCTCTGACATCTAACTGAAATTCAGTATTCCCTTTTGAATGAGGGCAACAAACCACAGTTGTATTATCAACACCTGTGACTTTGTCACCACTAGAAATCACCTATTTTCATATCACATTACAGTTGTTGCAAATATCACAAAATATTATTTATACTCACCAATCTCTAAATCACTATAATTATTGGACCCACCACTAGAGCTCATAATTTAAAACATTAATAAAGCAGCACAGATATTACCGTATCTCAGGTTTGGTTTAGTTTTACAGATATTTTGATACCTGAATATAATTGGTTTCCTTTGTAATTTTGTATATTATATTTTATACACTTAAAAACATGCTGAGGAGTCCACACCCTTCTTCACCAGGCTGCCAACAAGAGTTCTTGGCATGAGAAAGGTAAGAACCCCTTTAAAAGGGGCTTCTCCAGGAACCCTAGGGGCAGGGTTATTGAAGGTGTCCAGATTCCTGAACTCTGGAAAGTTAGCTGGCTGCTTGCTACGTTTCCTTCCTGGGAGGCTCCCTGGAGGAGCTGACTGGCATTTGAGCTTGGCCTTGGCGTGTGGGAGCATGTGGATGTTACAGTGTTGGGAAGTGGGGCGTGGAGGCATTGCCAGCCTGTGGTCAGCCTTCCCTTTGTTGACCGTCCTAACAGAGTTCAGTCTAGCCACGTGGTCAGGAGCCGGGCTGCCTCGTTCACAGCCTGGCCATACGTGGTCTACTTTTTTTTATTTATCTTTAGAGACTGGGTCTCGCTATGCTGCCCAGGCTGGTGTCAGACTCCTGAGCTCAATGGATCCACCTGCCTGAGCCTCCTGAGTAGCCGAGACTGCAGGTGTGTGCAGTCACGCTCGGCTGAGTATACTTTTGACTGACGGGGGGCTACCTCAGCTACTGGGCTCCTTACCCCACTGTGTGCCTCAGTTTCCTCATCTGTGACACGCGAGTAATAATAGTATCTATTTCTTAGAGTGATTGGGAGAGTGAAATGAACCAGCATGTGTCTGCTAGGACAGAGCTGGCACCTCAGGAGGGAGAGTCGTTAGTTAATGGCCATTCCATGTAGGGTGGCTCTAGGCCGTCCTCTCAGATCCCATCTGACTCAGTGCCCGGCCTGTGCTGGCACCGAGGATGTGATGGTGAACAACACAGACAGTCCCTTCTCAGGCTGGAGACATTCATTCATCCATGAAATACCCACTTAAATATAAACAGCCTTGCTAAATATACGAAAACATAAATTCATAATATGAAGTTCCAAATCAGGACAAGTGCTCTATCTGTCATTCCTCTGTTCACAGTTATCTGAAGGAAATGGCCTTACAGCAGCCCTCCATCTGCCCCCATCTCCCACCGGTCACTCCACACTCGCCCCGCGCCAGCCACACAGGCCTGCAGGCCGTGCCCGAAATGCTCCACGTGGGCTCCCGGCTCAGGAAGGCTCTTCCCCAGATAGTCACATGAGAGTCTGTGATCTCTCGTGTTCAGGTCTCTGTCCTCCCCTCAGAGAGGCCTTCCCCGAGCTCTCTGTGTGAAGTGGCAGCACCGTCACTGTACCCTCATCTGCTTGGTTTCCATCAAGGTCCTCCCCACTCCCGACCTGGTATTGAGCACCTGTTCATTGTCCCCCTCCCCTGCTAGAATGTCTGCTCCCTGCGGACAACAACTCTGTCTTGGCCGCTGGTGGATTCTCGTGCCAGGCACGTAGCAGATGTTCAATAGACATTCACTGAGGGAGCGAGTATGGGAGTGACGGATGGATGTTGCAGCAGGAAGCTCCAGTTGGCCAAAGACATGACCTCTTTTTTTCCCTCTGTGTAGGTGCACAGTCTTTGACGCCGGCTCTCCCGGGACCCTCGAGGATCACTAGTGTCCAGAAGGTGCTAAGGGTAAGTACAGCATGGCTGCTTGTTTACTTAAATTTTCCAACTTACACGCATACGCATCTATATTATTTTAAAGAATTATACAAGAGTATCAAGAGGAAAATGAAAGTTTCCTTCACTGTCCCTCCCGTCACCCACAAGCCCAACATCTTCCCTCGGAGGTAATTACTGTCGGTCGTCGGCTGGATGTCCTGCCAGGCCTTTTCCCGTTCGCGAACATTCCTGCTTATTTATATGCACGCCTGTTATTTTAGTTTGCCATGTAAGAAAAAGGAACCACGCTCTGCAGAGGCTTCTGCAGCGTGCTGCCCACCATCCCTGGTGGTAGGATGTCTCGGGAATCTTTGCTCGTAAGCACACGTCAGTGTATTATACTCTATTTTTTTAATTCAATTTTTAAAATTTGCATAGAGTAGAATTCACTCTTTGGTGTATAGCTCTTTGAGTTTAGACAAATGCATGCAGTTGTGACCGCCACCACAGTCACCATGCTGGGCTGCCCCTCCACCCCACCGCGTAAATGCGCTGGTTTCTCTATAGGTTAAAAACGTGCTGTAGGTATTGACACATAATTAAAATACATACATGTGGTAAATACTCACCTGTAATGTATCGGTTTTATATATGTTATATTTAGGTTTCTGGGGGTTTATCATCCTCTTTTGTGTCCGTGGGCTGTATTCGAAGCAGTGGAGTGGGCCGCAAGCCATCATTCCAGGTTGCACTGAGGCAGGCGGTCCTAGATGAGGACCCCAACCGTTATTGGCAGGGTTCTTGGGAGGGGGTGTTGTCAGATTCTTGAAGAACCAAGAGATTCTTTGGGAGATAGAAGGACAGAGGATTCTGGCGTCCACGCTGGACACTGGCTGAGTGGCAGAGATGTCAGTCGAGCTGTGGAATCCGAGTGAATCTGGCTGGAGCGTCTCTCTGGCCTGTTTGCTGGGTCTCATCACGTTCCTCCACCCTGGCAAAGCTGTGCCCGGGTACCTGGAGCTTGTCTGTGGGACCCTGTCTAGGGGCCAGATTTCTGTCAAAGGATGCTTCTCAGCACAATTCTTTATTAACTTTTTTATTCTGAAGTAATGTTAAGAGTTATTTAAAAGTTGCAAAAATGATAGAGGTCACATATCTATCCTTCACCCAGCTTCTCCTAATGTTACCATCTTACACGACTGTAGCACAATGATCAAAACCAGGAATTTAACACTGGTCCAGTATTAACTAAATTACAGACTTGCATCAGATTACACCTTTTTCTGTTCCAAGATCCCATGCAGGGTCCTGCATTCAGTTGTCATATCGCCTCCATCTCCTCCAGTCTGTAGCCATTCCTCAGTCTTTCCTTGTCTCTCATGACCATGACACTTTGAAAGGGGACTGCTCTGTTATTGTGTAGAATGTCTCAATTCGGGTTTGTCTGATGTTTTCTTGCGACTCAGTTGAGGTTGTGCATTATTTGGAAGAACACTACAGAGCTGACGTTCCTCCTCAGTGCGTCATACGGGGTCCCTGATGTCCATGCATCTTAGTCCTCGTAATGGTCACCTGGATCACGTGATTAAGGTGGTGCCTGCCAGGTTTCTCCACTGTAAAGTTACTGTTTTTCCTTTGTAATTAATAAATATCTTGGGGGAGATACTTTGCTAATATCCTGCTTTTCCTCAAACTTCCAGTCACTAATTTTAGCGTCCATGGGTAGTTGGCTCCTGCCTGCAATGGCTGTTACTGTGGTATTTCCCCAATGGTGGTTTTTGTGTGTCCCTCATTCCTTCCACATTCATTATTGGAATTCTCCTGTAAGGAACACCTGTCGCTTCCCCCTCATTGATTTCTTTATTGAGTTATTAATGTATGTATCATACGGGCTCGTAAATATTTGTTTTAATCTAGCACATTCCTTTTTAACGTGGTAAAAGGTCCCAAATCCTGAGTGAATTCCTAGCCTTGTCTCTCGAATTGCAGGAGGACCAGCATTTTCCCAACATGATAACCAGAGCGTTAAGGAACTAGAAAGGAGACGAGGTTTCATTTATTCATTCATTCGATTCATTTGTTTCTTTTTCTTCACTCAACAAATATGCATTTGAGTACCTAGTGTTAGGTTCCAGGCACTGGGGATTCAGGAATGAACGAAACAGATAAAATCCTTTCGCTAAGGGAACTGACATTCTACTGGAGAATCAAACAATAAACAGAAAAAAAGCGAATATAGGCTAAGTCCGAGGGGGCTAAGTGCTGTAGCATATGCAGAGATGAGTAAAGCAGGGGAGGGGACTGGAGTCACAAGGGGAAGTCTTAGACGAGGTGATCTGGGAAGGCCTCTCTGAGGGGGCCTTGAACGGAGGTGGGAGGACGGCGGTGCCTGGCCTACTTCCTCCCCCAGCCAGCAGGAAGAACTCAGTCGTCATCTCCCTTCTGAACAGTGTTTTGGGAATCGTGGTGAATAGGAAAAACGTGTTCCCTGCTCAGCTGTAGCCCATTCATTCTTCCCCATGGAAATGCCAAGCATCGCAAGATTTTCTGATATTTTCCCCCAGTAGAAAAGGAAAATGAGGAATTTTTGCTAGTCCATTGAACTCAAATTATGCTACATCAGATAACTTTTGGTGGTACCTGGATGACTATATTTTGTTTATATTTTAAGTTACCTTTTCTTTGTAGCAAAAGATACCAATTTTTCCATTTTTAGTGGTGATATAGATTCCTTTTTAAATATATATGTTTAAATGCAGTTAATTTAAAGAAAATATTTAGTAAATAATTGGACAGATGGCATGTAGCTGCAGCTGAAAGGAAGGGTGGAACACACGGCTGAGGTTTGGTAAACACCATATTGGCTCAGCCTTCCGCTCTTTCTCCTCTAGATTTGGGGTTCCCAACTGTGGCCCTGAGCTGAGGTTGGCAAACAGCTACCAAAGCGTATGCCTTGAGCCATTTGTGTCTTGGTGGGTGCATCGGCCAGGAATGCTTTCTGCTTCAAGAACAGAAAACCGAACTCACAGCAGTTTGAACGAATGAGTGTTGATTTCTCTCCCATCATAGCAAACTTGGAGGTACTTGGCTGCCAGTGTTAGTTCAGTGGCTGGGTGGTGTCAGGGCTGGAGCCTCTTTAATTCTGTTGGCCTTTTTCCTTGTGGTCGCGTGATTGCTGCAGCCGGCTCAAGCAGAATAAAAAGTAAAGGATCAACTCCAGTGACACATGGGTGTTTCAAATCTGGACTGCTTAAGCACTCCCAGAATCCCCTAGAAGATTCCACTTGCGTCCCATTGGCCAGAAATGTGTCGCATAGCCTCCCCTTGCTCCAAGAAAGGTAGGAAATTTCATTTAACTTTTCAGCCTTTCCTAAGGAGGAGGCCAGAGAAAAAGTGATTTGAGAGTGTCGCTTGGGTTAGCCAGCCAACAGTGTCTGGCTCCGCAGGGAAAGAAAAGCAACAATAATTAACATTAATGGTGCTGACTGCCAAGCCCCGCTGTAAGCACTTTATGTGCATGATCTCATTCAGTCCTTGCAACTACCCTATGATGTCACTGCTGTGATATCTCCGCAGTAATGAAGAGGAAACTGAGGCACAGAGTAGTGAAGCTGCTTGCCAAGTAGAGGAGCTGGGTTGGGAACCTTTGCAGCCTGTCTCCGGAGTCCTTGCTCTTGGCCACTATACTTTGTTGCCCCATAAGAGGTCCAGAAAGCCACTGGGGTCCCCAGCTGCTTGCTGTCTGGCCTCAGCTTAAATTCTTCCACCAAGGGAGGAACAGGGCTGCATATTTTGCTTTGGGGAAGTTGATTATTAAAAAGCTTTCTTGTGGGCCGGGCATGGTGGCTCATGCTTGTAATCCTAGCACTCCGGGAGGCTGGGGCGGGTGGATCGCTCAAGGTCAGGAGTTCGAAACCAGCCTGAGCAAGAGCGAGACCCTGTCTCTACTAAAAATAGAAAGAAATTAATTGGCCAACTAAAAATATATAGAAAAACTTAGCCGGGCATGGTGACGCATGCCTGTAGTCCCAGCTACTCGGGAGACTGAGGCAGAAGGATCGCCTGAGCCCAGGAGTTTTAGGTTGCTGTGAGCTAGGCTGACGCCACGGCGACACTCTAGTCTGAACAACAGAGTGAGACTCTGTCTCAAAAAAAAAAAAGCTTTCTTGTGAATCACGTCCGCCTCTGTGTAACTGTCTCCCGCTGGTTCTGGTCCAGTCCTGGTGAGCAGCACCAGCCACACCTCTTCTTCCTGGCAGCCCTTCAGGGCTTGCACATGGCTGAGGAAGCTGCTCCTGGCCTCCGCTTTTCCAAATAAACTGCACCTGTGTTTTAAATTCTTCTTCCCAGAATGAGGCTTCCAGCCTTGTTGCCTTCCTCTGGAGTTCTGCTGGTTGATTCAATACACATGTATTGTGCCCCTCCTCTGTGCCCGTCCCCATAGAGCTGTGGGGAGCCTTGTACTCACAGGGCTCCTCGTCCAGTGAAGGAGGCAGGTCCTCACACGGTGACAGTCCAGAGTGGTCAGTGATGGGGGAAGCCCCAGGAGACTGTGGGAACCCAACAGAGGTGTCTGACCCAGCCTGGTGATCAGAGAGAGTTCCTGGAAGCAGCTTTTGGGCTTTGGAGAAGGAATAGAGATTCAAGGAACAATGTCCACCTTCTTCTCCACCTACTCTCAGAATCTCTGTTCCTTTCCTGTGTAAAATGAAAGGTTTGGACTTGGGTTTCCATCCATCCATCCATCCAGCATTGACTAGGCACGCCCCGTGTTCCTGGTCTTCTGCAGGGCAGTAGGCTTACCTGGGTACAGTGTGTTGGGAAGGTTCTGCAGGTAAGCAACCCAGAGTGATGAGAGTTCTAATAGGGGAAGCCGCAGGGCTGTGGGAACCCAGAGTCACCTGACTGTGATTTAGGGTTTCAGGGAAGGTTCACAAGGGAGGCAAAATCAATAGTGGGTTCAGATGGTGGCCAAGAGCACGGGCTCCAGAGTGCAGCTGACCTGGGGTCTGGTCTCAGCTGAGTCACGGACATGCCCTAAATGGGCAGCTTGACTGTGGGAGCTTCCATTTTCTCCTACAGTTGTTTTGAGGATTAAAAATGCGAGTATGAATTTCAAGTACCTAGGACAGTGCCTGGCACAAAGTAGTCACATAATAGATGAGATGATGAGAAGGAGATGATGATGATGGCAGTTGCAGCTTACATTCATTAGCTCTTACTGCATGGGAGGTTGGGCAGCTTACAGTCACAGGCTGTATGATAATAAGCGTTAGCTGCTGCTGTTGTGATTATTCACTCGCCAAACATGTGAGGGTTTACTCTGTGCCCAGCCCTGAGCTAGTGTACGATGTAGCAGGACTGTGTTTGGGGATCAGGGCTCAGACAGCCGAGGCCTAGACCAGGAATTTCATGGGAGAGGTGGGGAACCTGCAGCCCTGAGGCCACATGTGGCCCTCCAGATCCCCAAGCACGGCACCTCAACCGATCTAAACATCACAGAACAAATCCCTTTATTAAAAGGATTTGTTCTGTAAAATTTGGGTTCAGTCAAAAGGCCACACTCAAGGATCCAGAAGGCCACATGTGGCCCCAGGGTTCCCCACCCCGTCTTGGGCCTTGCAGCACTGGCCTCAGGAGCTTAGGCTGCCCTTGACCTCTCTGTGGCCAGAACGCATGGATGCTCTGCTTAGCCCGTCAGCCAAGTCCCAGATTAGACCTGACAGTGTGATTTATTCTCTGGGATGGAGCTGGGAGGGCAGAGCCCCAGTGGGTGATTCCGAGGGAAGGCTGTCAGCCCGCATTAGCCCAGGCCCTTCATGCAGCCTTGCTGTTTCAGCTTCCTCCAGCTCATAGGGTTTTCCAGGGTGCTGCTGGCTTCTGAGCAGCCTCCTCCCCTGTCCCCAGGGACTGGGATTTGGCTGGGATCCGTAAGGTGCTATGTTTGATGAGAGCTGCTGCCGAGGCTGTCCCTGTCTGAAGGCAGCAAAGGCTCTGGGTCCTTTCGTCTGCCCCATCAGGAATTGAAAGTGGTGATTCCCGGGGAGTAGTCTTTCCACCCCCTCCCCCAGTCCTTTCACTGAGGTTCAGTACTAGCAGCTGGAGGCCACTGCCTGCTCCGCACTTCCCGGTCTGTGATCGCAGTGTCTCTGCCTCTGGCTGCCTTCATTCATGCTCAGGAATGCCACTGATGGGTGAGATTCTGCTGCAGTCACAAATTAACCCTGGGTCCTAGAGATTGGACACAGCAAACGTCCATTTCTTATCTGTGACACAGGCAGGTCAGATGGGGGGCTTGACCGAGGCTTGAAGTTTCCCAGGTGAAACCTCCAGCCTCCAGGGACCCCACAGCAGGAGCCAAGAGCCAGAGAGTGGCACAGCAGCACTTAGGTGCCAAGGCCCAGAAGGAACAGACTCACGCCTGGAACTAGTCTCCTGGTCCTGCCCAGCTGCAGCCGGGCTGCGAGGAAACGTGAGGGCGCCTGGTGTTCAGTGAGCAATAAATGTCATGGCCACAGTTGACAGGTGTGGTATTTATGCAGCGCCTACTGTATGCCAGGCCTTCTCAGGGCTCTGGGAAGAAGAGGGGTGCCTTCCTTCCTGGAGCTTGCGGTCGAGTGGAGGAAATAGCATCCAAGTAATTGCAGCAATGGCTAAATAATTACGTCTCACTAAGTGCCCTGACGGAGGAGCCCAGAGGGCTGTGAGAGCATCTCTGAGGGCCGTGACATGTTTGGAGAGGTCGGGAGATGTCTGTCATAAGGACTGGCATTTGGGAGGAGGCCTGAGGGATGAGTAGGCCTTCACTGAGTGGGGAAGGACCTGGGAGAGAGTCCGCAGTGGAGGGCACAGCATCAGTGGAGTTCTGGACGTGGGAAGGAGCTCGGCTGAGAAGGACCTGGAAGAAGGCCCACGTGGCTGCAGGGTCGTGAGCGGGGAGAGGTAGGTGTGGGCAGACTATGCAGGGTCTGGCTGGCCATGGGGAGGAGTTTGGTACTTGTCACCCCTGCCTTTTGGAGCTGATAAAGAATTAAGTGAGCACAGTCATTCTTTCAACAAATGCCGAGTTCCTGCTCTTTGGCAGGCAGTGCTTCAGTAGTGAACAAGACAGACAATGTCCCTGTTCTCACAGAGCTGGCATTCTAGAAGGGGGAGACAGACAATAGGCAGGAAAAACAAATAAATAGGATAATTCTACCCGGTGAAAAGAATTTGACCAATAAATTGGGTATAATTGAGAGTATATAGTTTGGGTGCTTTGGGCTCCAGGTATTAGAGACTCCTTTTCATGCAGGCTTCAATAGTAAGGAAATGTATGGACCCCCAACTCCAGGTGTGAGGGTTCTTTGGCCCACTTTCCGGGCTGGTGACATAGCAGCTCAGCAATGGCATGAGGGGTCTGTCCATCATAGTGCCTTCATCCGAAAGCAAGTCCCTTCCACGGTCAGAGGATGGCAGTTAGGGATGCTGTGGGCAGTCCCAGGGCTGGGAGCGGAAGCTATTTCGAACTCTGCGTGCCCCAAGGATCTTCCATTAGCCTGCCGTGGTGGGCAGGAATCACAGGAGCCAGCGTGAGAGTGGGGACGGGGGTGCCATAGTCCATGCAGGAGATGACAGAGGACGGGACCAGGGTAGGGAGAGCGGCAGGGGAGGAGGGGGTAGGCTCTGGGTACAGTGTGGAGATAGAGTGGACAGGGCTTACTAATGGCATGGCTGCTCCAAAGAAGGAGTGCTGAGTAGACGGACACACACACACAAATGTCCATCTTGTGCTGTGGCTTCTCTTGTAAAGTCATGGTGTACATTTGCACACTGCAGGCTGTGAGAAATCCTCCAGGAAAGAAACCCGCTTCTTTGACTATGGAACCTTTTTTTTCTTTTTCTCAAAAGACACCTGGTAGCATGTTCTGCACTATAATTTGGAAAGTTTTGCTTAACTAATGATTCTCATCCTTGCTGTACATTAGAATCATGTTGGGAGCTTTAAGAAATCCTAGGCCTGGTCCCACCCCACATTCTGTTAGAATTACTGAGGGTAAGCAAGCATGAGACTTTTTTTAAAGCTCCCAGATGATTCCGGTATGCAGACAGGGGTGCAAACTACTACTTTGTCCTGTCCTTGGGTGAGCTTCACGTTATAAAGCTATATTACTTGTTTCCATCTCCGATGATCACAGTAATACTGTGTTTCCCCGAAAATAAGACAGGGTCTTATATTTATTTTTCCTCAAGAAGACACCCTAGGGCTTATTTTCAGGGGATGTGTTATATTCTCCTCAAAGCCTCAGCTTGCAGCACGCACAGGATGGCCGAGACCTGACAGGGGGAGCCGACCTTGTTGGTGGGGCTGCCTGCACCTTTCCGGTCACCTCTGGGATAGTAGTTGTCACGATGGGGCAGATGAGAAGGGCTGCTCGTCGTCTTTACCCCTCGGCGATGGGTTGTCTTTACCCCTCTGCATGGGTTGTGCAGATATGCTGCGTAGCCACGCCCATCACTAGGTCTTATTTTCGGGCTAGGGTTTGTATTGCGCAAATGCTTAGAAATCCTGCTAGGGCTTATTTTATGGGTAGGTCTTATTTTGGGGAAAACACAGTACTTGCTTGTTGTTTAAAAAAACAAATCAAAGGACCCAGAATCCCCCAAGATAATCATTTTTGCAAGCTGGTGTGTATCTTCTGGATTTTTTTCAATGCTTATACTAAAAAATACCATATATGCCTCTAAAGAAGGTGATTCCAAAGAGAAGACTTAAAAAAAAAGTTTGAGGCCCACTAGAAATGTTAGGGATATAGACAACATAATTAGGTACTTATTTATATTTGCTAATTTATTAATTTGTGACATGTTTAGAATCTTGAGATCAAAAATGTTAAATTCAAGTATTGCTTATATCCTCTCACATGTCATAAAACAGTGTTATTCACACTTTTCACAGGCAGTCTTATCCTCGCCAGAGTCACTTTTTGAGTCACCTACACACATTTCCAGAATATATTGTCTCCACGTCCATCTGAAATGTTTGTAATGTGGCCGTTCTTGAATTATGTTGCCACTGGAAACTGTATCCCAGTTCTTAAGAACCCAGTCCTATACCATTAGACAGTTTTTTAAATTCCTCTTTTAGTTGTATATCGGTGACTTCTATAGTGTAGCCACTCACTGTTAAGTTTTTTTTAAAAAAAACAAAATTTGATGTTTTTTAAGGACAATTACTAAAAATGGGTAAATGGCTGAATAAATGTGAACATATAAAAGCAGTTATATACTCACTTGTTTTTGAGTCAATCAGACTAATCATTCTAATATGAATGATAAATGACAACTTAGGGAAATTAAATTTCTCCATATAATGTCATCCCCCACGGTGGCACTCTGCTTCAAGACAGTTTTTGATATTATATTCCACATCCTGTTTTTTTAATTTTCAAAGTTCCCATTATGTACATTATATAAATGCCCCAGTAAGACTTTCCCCACAAGTATTTTGTTTACATTGCTTGAATGTCGCTTGCATTTATTTGTCCCTAGCTTGGTTTTTTGTTTTTTTTTGAGACAGAGTCTCACTTTGTTGTCCAGGCTAGAGTGAGTGCCATGGCGCCAGCCTAGCTCACAGCAACCTCAAACAATCCTTCTGCCTCAGCCTCCCGAGTAGCTGGGACTACAGGCATGCA
>VBSM01003212.1:3723475-3745115 GCA_008086735.1 Cheirogaleus medius
TGAGCCACCACGCCCGGCCCCTAGCTTGGTTTCTAAAGAAATCCTTTTACTATTTTTTGCCTGGCACCTGGTCAGTACTATTTAATATTTTTAATAAATTTTATTGTGTATATTTGAGGTTTACAATATGATATGAGATACATATAGACAGTAAAACGCTTACCATAATGAAGCAGATTAAACCTCTCATCTCACCTAGTTACCAGCTATATGTCATGAGAGCAGTTAAAATGTACTTATTTAACAAAAATCCCTAATACGATACAATTTTGTAAACTTTAGTTCTCATGTTATACATTGGATCTGGATACATTTGTTCATCCTACCTACCTGCTATTTTGTATCCTCTGACCTACATCTTCCCATCCCTCCCCCCATAACCACTGTTTCATTGTCTATCTCAGTGTATTTGAGCTCTTTTTTTTTTAAGGTCGTATGGTAGTTATACTTTTAATTTCTTAAGGAACCTCCATGCTGTTTTCCATAATGGCTGTGCCAATCTACATTCCTCCCAGCAGTATACTAGGGTTCCCTTTTCTCCACACCCTCACCAGCATTTGTTATCTCTTTTTGATGATAGCCATCCTAATGGGTATAAGGTGATGTCTCACAGTGGTTTTAATTTGCATTTCCCTGATGATTAGTGATGTCGAGTACATTTTCTTATTACCTGTTGGCCATTTTTATGTCGTCTTTGAAGAAATGACTGCTCAGGTCCTTTGCTCATTTTTTAAAAATTGGGTTATTTATTTTTCTGCTATTGATTTGTAAGAGTTCTTTATAAATTTTGGAAATTAACCCCTTATCAGATACGTAGTTTGCAGATACTGTTTCCCAGTCCATAGGTTGCCTTTTCATTTTGTTGATTGTTTTATTTGCTGTGCAGAAGCTTTTTACTTTGATGCAGTTCCTTTTATTTATTTTTGCTTTTGTAGCCTGAGCTTTTGGTGTCATATCCAAAAAATCACTGCCAAGAACCATGTTAGGGAGCTTTCCCCTATGTCCTCTTCTAGGAGTTTTATGGCTTCATGTGTTTACATTTAGGTCTTTTATCCATTTTGAGTTGATTTTCCGGTATGGTGTAATAATGGTCCAATCATTCTTTTGCATGTGGAAATCCAGTTTTCCCAGCACCATTTATTGAAGAAACTATCCTTTCTTCATGTGTCCTGTTGGTGCCTTTGTCAAAAATCAGTTGACCACATATGTTTGGATTTATTCCTGGGCTCTCTATTTTATTCTGTTTTTAGGTGATTACCACACCATTTTGATTACTGTAGCTTTATAATACAATTTTAAATCAGGAAGTTTGGTGTCTTCAACTTTGTTTTCTTTCTCAGTATTGCCTTGGCTATTTGGGGTTTTTTGTGGTTCCGTACAAATTTTAGGATTATTTAGAGGGCCTGTTCACAGTTTCTTATAACATTTGGAATTGTGGGGGCCAAGCCCTTAGGAACAGTTACTAAGTCTGTTTATAATATATGCATCTTTTTTTATTGTTGCCAAAACTAGTATCATTTAAGTTTTTAGATGCTTAAAACTTTGCCAGAGAGCACTTGGTTCAAAATAAAGTAATACGAAAGACTCTAAGAGACAATTATTATTTCTGAGGATAATTTTTTTGGAAAATCTTGTTTTATATTTGGATAGATCTTGCATCCAAAATAAATTAGGTTGACCTCATGCAAATAGCTAGCTTAGAGGCATCTGTCCCTCCCGCGTGAGCTGTAACCAGTTGCAGAGCCCGAGTCCTCTTGCTTCCCCAGCTTTGTGTCATTCGTTCATTCAACACTGATTTATTTTTTGTCAGCTACCCTGATACCCAGTACTGACCCAGAGGACAGTAGTAAAGATGGCCTTTAGAGTGTGCTAGAACCCAGCCCTCCACTGCTGCCTGTGTGACTATGGCCAAAGCACCTAACCCTCCCGTGCTTCAGTTACTCCATCTGTAAAACAGAGGGGATAAAGCCACCTACCTCATTAAGGGGTTATGAGCGTCAGGAACTGAATGCAGATCCACAGTCCCAGGTGAAATGCGATCGAAGCTGATGTGTTGTTATCACGGCGGAAATATCCATGTGATAGATTACCATGCTCCTCCACAAACTGCCAGGGTTGTCTTTCTAAAATCTGAATTATTCAGAATTCCAAAACACATCCAGCCCAAGAGGTTTAGGAAGGGATCATGCCACTGTATAAGCACTTAGCATAGTGCCTGGCGCATAGTAAATGATGTGTCAATGGTAACCATTTATTGTCACTACTATTATTATTTAAAGTGCATACTTCACCAGCCTTAATCATCATCATGGAAATGCAAATGATAATGACAGTGGAAAACCATTACACACCTGCCTCAGTGGCTAAAATGAAAAGACAACATGGGGGTTATGAGGTCAGAGAGTTCCAGGTGAGGCTTTGTAGGTACTGGGGCCTTTTCCCTAAATGGATAGTGGGAGAGTTCTGAGCAGAGGAGGGACAGTGTCTGACCCATATATGAATGGAGTCCCTCTGGCTGTGTGGGGGCAGGAGTGGAAGCCAGGAAATCAGGGCAGAAGCTCCTGCTATGGTCCAAGGTCCTGCCAGGGGACAGGGGCAGGAGAGGGAGGGGCGGATCCCAATTATATCTCAAAGGTGGAGCCAACAGTGAGTATTAATGGCCTGGATGTGGGGGTGAGAGAAAAGTGGGCTTAGAATGACCGTGAGATTTTGGCCTGAACACCAGGTGAGTGGTGAAGACACTGAGTTGAGGGATGCCAGGGTGGGGCTTGCCGGGAGCGGCAGAAGGTGGTGTGAAAAATCAAGCTGTCCCTGGGACGGCGCAGGAGATGGCAAGGAGGCAGTGAGATACTCAAGTCTTAAGTGGAGGGGAGAGGGCCAGGCAGGAGAAGGAAGTGTAGGGATCCTCAGCAAAGATGTGGTGTTCAAAGCCAGGAGCCCAGGGGAGGGAGGTCACGGGGGATCGATGTAGATGGAGAAGAGAGGAACTGTCCTGCGAGGTGGTGAGGACTCGGCACAGGAGGCTGGGAGGGGGGGACACTTGGAAACGTAACACAGGCATCTGGGTGCTCCCAAACTAACCATTTACTGAGTGCCTGTTACCTCGGCCAGGACTGCCCTGGCGCCCCCATCCGTCCATAAAATGGGGGTAATAGCAATATTGACCTCAAAGAGCTGTCATAAGGACTCATAGTAAACACTGTAGGTGTTTAACAAATGTGAGCTATTGTTAAAAGTTATACTTTTGTTACAAGTGTTCTGACTTCATGACCCTCGCCATTAACTGGGAGAGAAATCAAATAATCACTCAGATAGCCACATGATTTAAGTGTGTTAATAAACTAGGAAGAAAAAGTACAGACTGCCTTAAGGAAGAGTAACAGGCAGGGGGTGTGAGGTCTTACTCCAGGCTGGGGCGGGTGGGGGTGGGAGCATCAGAAGAGGCTTTTCTAGAGAAGCCACCTGGAGCCTAGACTTGAAGAATGAACAGGAAGGAATTCTGCCAGGGGAGGCTGGAGGCTGGGGAGTTTTGGCTTAGGGAGAATAGCCCGTGCAAAGGCCCTGGGGTGGGAAGGAGGTGGGATGTGTCGGGGGAGCAGAGTGAGGGGAGGGAAATTTTGGTCCGCAGGGCTGTCACAGTGGGCCTGGTGGGCCATGGGAAGAGATTTAGACTTTCTTCCCACAGCCCCTGGGAGCCACAGAAGGGTTTTAAGGAAAGAAGTGCTACAGTTTTCTTTTGTTCTTTCACTCCTTCGTGCACTTTGAAGGCTTGATGTCCTGATTCCCCCCTCCCCCAGGACAGTTTGTCTTCGTTGCTACAAGTCAGGGTCAGGGTCAGAGTCAGAGACTCCAGCCCTCCCCCGCCACACAGCACCTTTGTGCTGTCATCTGGCCACGCAGCAGGGTCGAAAGGAGCTTTCTATAAAGGAGAAGGTGCCCTGGTTCTAGACTCGCCAATCCTAGGAAAGAAACAGCTTGCTAGAGCGGCCCACAAAACAGATCTCAACAGCTGCCTCTTCCTCGGAAAGGCTCCAGGCCTCAGTGACTCACGAGCCCTTCTTCTCAGGGAAGGGACCCCAGCCGGCTCCCCACAAAGGTGGCCTCGTTTCCTCCCAGGCCCAGAGCAGCTGACAGCCCTCCCACCCCATTTCCCTATTTCTTTTCTAAGATACCAACCAATGTGCTTCTCTCAGTTCCCTCTTCTGGGCCAGCCGAGAGAGAGGCAGGAGGGCTGAGGAGGGGAGTTTCCAGATTACCTTTGTCTCCTGAGCATCACACAGGAAATGACTCCTTTTTGGGCCCTCATGAGTCTGCCATGTCCCCTCCAGCCTGGGAATGGTGTCGGAGTTTCAGGATGTGAAGGGGCCCAGGTACCGAGTAGCTCCTCGGATCCCACGAACTGACGTCTCCTCTGCCCAGGTGGCCTCTGCCAGTTGCTGGGTAAGTGGGGGGCGTTACTGTCCCTTCTTCTGCTGGACCTGGGGCTGGGCCCACTCAGAGCAAGGTGGGCTCTGCCCCAGCAGGGCCGGGGCTGGAGAGCGCCGCGTGTCAGGAAACCCACATCCTTATGACTGGTGCTCTTAGCAGCGCCACCGAGTGACTGGGAAGTCATTACAGAGACCCTCGAACAGAGGGACTCCCCGTCTAGGCCTCGTCCTTGCTGCTAGGTGTGTCATGGGTGTTTACTCATTCAATCCTCCCAGAAACCCTATGAGATAGGCACTCTCTCGTTTTACACATGGGGAAACTGAGGCACAGAGAAGTCGGGTCACTTGCTGCCTGAGCCACCCAGGTAGGAGTCGTGGAGTCAGGGTTTGAACCTAGGCCCCACCTGGCTTTGTAATCACTCGCTGTGCCTCCTGCCCGCTAACTCCCCTCCCCTCACTCACATTCTCTCCCCCACACACACTTTTTCTCCCATCATTCTGCTTATTTTCTTCACAGCACTTACCGCAGTCGATTTGTCAACTTGTGCGTCGCCGGTCCTTACCCTTTAACATGTGAGCTCCTGTTTGATCATATGAATCATGTATCTTATTTGTTGCTATATCCCGAGCTTCTAGAATAGTACCTGGCACAAAGGAGCTGCTTAATACATATTTGTTGAATGAATGAGTCAAAGTTGCCAGTGACAGAGATGTCTCACTGGGTAGGTTTTTCTTAATTTTTTCCTTCATCTTCTGTCCCTCCTTCCTTTGGCTTTATGGGAGAGGCGATCCGAGTGGAATCGCCGTCCAGAGTCACGGGGCCACCCGTGGGTGGAGCAGCGATTGAACCTGGGGCAGGCCGACTTCAGAGTGCATGTTCCTCGGCCTCCCCTTGTCTCACTTGGCCTTTCCCTTTATTCCGACCGAGTGAGGGACACTGCAGCCAGCGAGGTCTCCTCGCTGAGGTCCTCGGGTCATGTGCCATTTCAGAGATCCCAGCGGTAGCCCCAGTCCAAAAGTCTGACCTTTGATTCGAGAACAGAGCAGCTGCAGGAGAGCCACGCTGGGCTTTGAGGCTCTGTCTCTGATCCTCAGCTCCAGCCAGCTGGGGATTAGCCCCCTGCCGGTATCAGGAGAAACGAACACTGGAAACTGGCTGCAACTTGGCTGTCACAAAGGATGAAGGAGATGAGTAACCCACTGCTGAGGGTTTCCGGAGCCCTCGTGTACAGAGATGCAACTGACTATCTCTGTGGCATCCTGTGTGTGCCCCTAGATGGGCAGGGGACATGCAGCTGGAAACCCACAAACGTTCTCCACATATCAGCATGAGTTGGCCCTTCCTAGTCACACTTCTGATGCCCTATCTCCCTTTTGCAGAGATTGTCTCTTGTTTAACGGTCAAAAACTGGCTGGCTAGTTTGTGGGTCTCAGTTACGATGCTTTTAGCTGCAAATAATGAAAACCTTGGCACCATCTAGCCAAACAGTAAAGACATTTAATGTGTTCTGGGAGGCCCCAGAGGTGAGTGGTTCGGCATCCGCTGCCTGGGGTCAGCAGCTCAGCATGTCTGTTGGGGACTCACATTCTCAGCTTTAGTTTCCTCCTAAGGCCTCTGTAATTGCCTCTTGGTCCCAAAATGGTGTCCCGTGACAATCCAGGCCACTTATTTTCTTGTCCACAAGCATCAGGGAAGGGAGGGAAAGGGAGGGAGAGAGGGAAGAGAGAGAAAGAGAGAGAGAGACCCCCTCCCCCATGAGTTATAAATACTTCCCTTCAGTCTACAGTTGGTCCAGCTTAGGTCATGTGCCCCACACACCAGGCCAGTCAGATTTCCAGAGGAATACCACACCCTGATTTGCCTTTTACCAATTGGGGTCCATCTTTCAGGAGCTGAGAAAGATGGAAGTGGGAATTGGGTAGATAAATGCCCACCACGTGGGAAAAGGCCTCCAAACTCAGTCCCCATCTAAGGCTCACTAAGTTAACAAATTATGTCTGGCCCAATGGATTTTGTGGCATTTGAGATCAAACAAGTGTGGTTTTCTTTTGAAGAAGTCCACTGTGTCCAATTTCTGTCTCCTCCTCCTCCTTCCACTCTCACTTAACCCCACAAGAAGGGGGAGAGGCGTGCAAGTGGAGTCTGGCTGCCAAACACCAGTCATCTGATGGTGGAAAAATGTGTGTCTCCTCCCCTGTCACTGGGTAGTTTTTTGTTGTTTTTTCCATCTCCATCCTCTGTCCGCCCTTCCATTCCTCCCCCTACTCTGAAGTGTTAGTGGTGTGTCTGTAGCTATGTACGTATCCTTGTAAAATATAGGTTGAGGTTTGAGTTAAGAGTCAGTTTCCAGAAATGGTTTTGGGCTTTATATCTCATTCTTTCTGTTTCTTCTGGTTTTTACCAAATAGCATGTGCTTGAGATCTGGCCACGTTGTTCTGTGTGCATCCAGTGTGGCGTTGTGTCTGATGGCTGGACCGTCGTATGTTGTGGGCATCTGCCCTCCCTCACACAGCTAGTCCCCAGCTCCACACCACTGCACGCAGTGCTTCAGAGAGCATCCACCCACCTGCGTCCTTTCGAACCCAAGGGGTTTGTATCCAGTGATCACACTGTGGCAGGAGACGGGCATTCTGTCCTGCCCCAGGGCTGGCCAGGCTGTGCTCTGGGAGGCTGCTCTGGCCCGCGCTTCCCAGAGCACAGGAGGGTCCGGCTTCCCCATTTGCCTCTAACCACTTGCTGTTCTCCTGTTTCCTAATTTGCACCAGTATCGTAGGTATAGAGTGGGATCTCCGGGGGTTTAATGCTCTGATGGTCAGTCTGGCTGAGTGGCTCCTTGCACCCCAGTTAGCTTAATTCAGGCTCCCCTTTCCATGAGTGGCCCAGTCAGCACCATCATGAAGGGCGATTCTGGAACCAGCGGCCTAAGTTCCAATCCTGACCCTGCCACTTAACCCAGCAAGTTAGTGAACCTCTCTGAGCCACAGAGTTTCCCTAAATAGACAATGGAAATGATAATGGGATCTATATCATAAGGCATTTTGAGGATTTAATGAGATAATGTATGTAAGGCATTTAAGACAGTGCCCAACACATACATGATATGAAATTATTAGCAATTATGATCACTACTATCATTATTATTGGGTGCTATAAAGTTTCTAAAAATTCAAAAAATATTTTATCTTCTCTCTTTTAGCTCACATCGGAATATCTGCCTGTGGAGACATTTCTGGCTTCTCTTTGGTTGTCAGAAAGACAAAATAGTCAAAGTTGTAAAAAGACAGATCAGGCTTGGATATTACTCCTTTCTCCCACATTTGGGTGGAGTGGTATATACTCATTTCCATGTATGTGGTTTTTGATTTTTCAAAGTATAATGTGTGAATTCTTAAAAATTTAAACATTATAAAAGTATTTAAAGTAAAACCTGAAAATCTTGTTCCTCTTTTCCCTACACTCCAATCCCACTCTCCAGGGATAAAATAACCATTATAAACAGTTTGCTCTGTCAACCCGGTTGTTAAGAGACTCTGGAGCTAGACAGTCCCAGCACTTAACTGGCTTTGTTACCTCGGGCAAATGATTTTGTCACTCTGTGCCTCAGTTTCCTGATCTGCAAAATGGAGACAGTAGCTCTACCTTATAGGGTTTATGAACACATATAACACATAATATATGTGAAGTGTTCAGAACAGTGACTGGCACATGGTAAGGGTTGTATTCATGTCCGTGGATATTATTATTACTACGGACCAGACTTTTCCCCTCCGGATATCACAGATTTTTTTTTTTTAACATGATGTGATACGTACTTTTTCTTCACAGCTAGTGTTTGTCACTTATCCACATGTCGTGGGGGTTGTCTCATGTTAGCACATTGGATATGCCCTCTTTCTTTTTAATGGCTGCCCAGGTTCCGTCGTATCAAAACTTATTTAACCAGTTCTTTAATGAGGGACGCTCAGTTAATCTTCTTTTCTTCCATCTCAAGTAGCGCTGCAGTGGGAACCTCGTCCAGGCAGCTCTGGGTTCTTGGGCCATTGCTTCCTGGTGTTAGAATCATTGGTCCAGGGCTGTGCATGGTTTTAATTTAATGAACTGACAAATGGCCCTCAAAGAAGGTTCTGCCACTGGAACCTCGTGTATCCTCACCCACAGAATAGGGACTTGTTTTCTTTTACCTGTTGGTTTTGATTCGTGTTAATAATGGAGAATTTCAGACATATCATTTTGTTTGGGGACTTTAAACCCCACGTCCACAATGTGCCTGTACATCATGGAAAAAAGGACGTTTACATAAAATAATCCTGTGGTGCACTTTCCAAGGTGTATCTTGGGACCTCAATTCTCAGGTGCCCCTAAAACACAGACAAGGCAGGGGTATCTGTCAGGGAAACAGAAATCCACTCTGGTATTTTAGGCAGAAGGAATTCGGTACAGAGAATTTGGTTAAATAAGTGGTAGAGGAACAGAGACACCAAAAAGGAGTAGAGAGGCAATCCCTAGATGAGGGGGTTGAGGGGCCACACGGAGGAGGGCTCCTTAGCAGAGCCCAGGACATCTCGTGCCCGAGACGGAGGGAGGACCACCCCAGCTCTCACCGCCTCCACCTCCCAGGCTTCTGCCACTGTGCCCTGTTGGCTGACCCTCACCGGGAATCCTGGGAAATACAGTTCCCTGTGTTTCAGAGCAGGGCGGGAGGAAGGCAGGCCCTTCACAGAGGGAACTGGATCCCTGTTTTAGAGATGAGAAAACTAGAGGGTTTAAATGGCCTGTCAGGGTCACGTCGTTGAGTAATAAGCACCATCCCTAACACTGTGGTCCCTTGGTTGCCAGGGTAACCTGAGGTAGCTCTTTGGGCATTGCCTGCCAGCTGCTGGTCACTGCAGCCTGGGACAGGCCTCCATGGTTACGAGTTCTTCCTTTTCCAGAAGAACCCACTCCAAACTCCCCCGTGCCACACTTGGAGCAGACACGGCCTTTTGTTCCTGGTTGTGGGACTGAGCTGTCCCCTGACCTAAAAGCCCTCCTGAGGACGCTGTAGACCGGCAGGAGGAGCCACTGTGCCAGACGGGAGAGTTCTGGGTCATGGAGTAGTCTCAGGATGCCCCTGCATGAGGTACCAGTGTCCTGGACCACAGGCCAGAGGAGCGTCACACCGCTGAGCAGCACAAGCTGGCATTTGGTGGGCAGCCACACACGCAGCTGGGCACGGGGTACACGGGGGTGGAGGCTGTGCCGTGCTCCATCCTGGAGCCGATGGCCAATTCCCATGATAATCCTATGAAGCAGGTACTGCTGTTAGCCCGAGAGTTCAGTGACTTGCCTAAGGCCACACGTCTAGGGAGTGGCGCCCATGTAATCCATATAATAATAGTAGTAGTAGCAGCTGACACTCTTGGGGCTTACCTGTTCCAGGCCTTGCCCTCGGAGTTTTACATGTTAACTCATTGAATCTTCAGGACAGCCCTGTGAAGGAGGTACTGTTGTTATTTCCATTTTGCAGATGAGATAACTGAGGCACAGAGATTAGGGACTTGTCCAAGGTCACCCAGCAGCCTGAGTTTAGAGTCCACGCTCTTACCTGCTGCTATACTGAGTCCAAGACAAGAAGGAGGATTTGCTTGCATGGCACTTTCTGCTCTTTTTCACCTTTTATCTCATTAGAGACTCGTTAAAGCAGAGCTAGACAATGGTCACCATTTGAGGGACAAGGAACCAGTAAGAGGCCAATGGTGACAGCAGCCAGTGGGCATCCCCGGCATCCCCCAGGTCCTGCGCTAAGCAATCCACGTGGGTGATCATCAGAGTTTGCTCTGTAACCTAGTGCCGAGAGACAGCAGTGGACAGACCATTCTGATTGCTCGTTGCCCGTGCCATACCAATTTCTAAGTATTTTCTACCACAAAACTATAGGAACATATAAAGCACAAATTTTCAAAAATCCTTGATAGTCCCAGCACTAAATTTAGAGTATTTCTTTGCCGTCTTTTTTCTATGAATGCATCCTGTAAATATTTACTGTCATAAGGATATGCAGTAATTTATTTAATTTTGTTCCTGGTGATGTTGGTCGTTGAAGTTGGTTCTTTTCTTTTGGCTTTGTAACCAATGCCATGAACTTTTTCTTCATCTCTAATTATTTCTTTGGGATTAATTCCCAGAAGTAGCATTACTGGTTCAGAGGGTGAGAACATTTTTTAAAGCTATTGCCAAATTGCCTCTAGAAAGGTTCCACCAACTGTGAACATTTTTTTAAAAGTCTGTTGTCCTGGGAGAGTGGCCGATTTCCTAGTGTCCCGGGCTCATTTGGAAGGGTTCCCCCTTCTAGCCTGTCTTCCTCTGCCCGGTCTGGGTACCTGTCCTGCGAGCAGCGCTGGGGAAGGGTGTTTGATTATGGTGTTGTGCAAACAGAGCAGCAGGCCTGTGCCATCTGCCAGTTGGTCCCTCTGGCCTGAGAAGAGGCTTTGCACCCAGTTAAGGGGCAAAGCTAGAGCCCTTCTGGAGCCTTCTGTGGCATCACTGCAGGGGCAGGGCTGGCATGTATGTTCCTATTAGCAGCCTGGCTCCACAGGCCCTGTTACCACCTGCCTCTCCCCACCCTGGGAAGGAAGACAGGAGCCCTCCTGCATTTCTCAGGTGGGTGGAGGTCCCTTCTCCCCTGTCCCCAGCTGTCCTGTGGCAAGTTGTCCTGAAACTGCCCCTGTGAGTGTAGCCCTGTTCTTCTGCCTCCCTATGGGCTAGGAGGAAGTGCACATCCCCCAGCCTGCCGGGAATGTCTGTCTTCATACTGGTGAAGTGGCCCTGCCGGTTCTAGGGGTGGAAACCTTTTGTAGGAGAGAAAGTGAATCTCAAGCCAGGGTCATAAGAGGTGGCAAAGAGGGTGATCAAACAAGTGAGATTTTTAAATCTCTTTACATATTTTTAAAAATTACATATGTAATGCAAGAGTACAATCTCACTAAAAAAAATTCATAGAACACAAAAGACTTCTTAAAACTTTGTTATTGTGAAATGTAGCGTACATAGAGACAAGTGCATAAAATGTAAATGTACAGCTTAGCAAAGAATTATATATAAGGCAAACATTCGTGTAGCCCTGGGTCAAGAACAAGGACCCTTTCTCTGAAAGGCCCAAATAGTCACCTGAAAAAATAAAAAAATAAAAAAATAAAGCAAAAATGTATTAAAAAAAAAAAAAAGAACAAGGACCTTGCCAGCACCCCAGAACCCCCATCGGCCCTCACCACCAGAACCCTCTCCCTCTGGACTTCGATGGTCACCATTTCCCAGCTTTCCAAAGGTATTGTCCCTGTGTGTGCAACCCTAAATAACATGGTTCCAGTTTGCCTGTTTTTGAACTTTATAAAAACGGAATTACAAACCGTCTTTCTGTCTGGCTATTTTTGCTTAGTGTCATGTAGAGGAGGTGCAGTCTGGTTTGGATGTCAGTACTTCTGGTACTAAAGCTCATTTGCATTGATAAATAGACAGGATTTATGAGTTTTAATATTTGTGCATTTGGTTTAATGAGTATTAGAAAAAAATATAATGGATCCAACTCTGTTATTATTAAGGGTTTCATAAGTGAGTTGCTTGAAAGTACCATATTCAGTAAATAATACTACACTGAGCTGTGGTCTTGCCTGAGTGGTAGAGGTACGTGACTTTGGGAGGGTTTTTCAATGAATTCATTCATTTTTTTTTTTAATATGGAGAAGTATAAGGGTGGAGCGTTGTGCACACTGAGGCCCCTCCCCCAAAGTTTTTTTTAAAATACTGATTTTTTTTTTTTAATGTGAAAGAGAATATGCCATTCTTCTGAATTATTTCTTAGAGTTTCTGAGTTTATTCTTTGATTAAAGTAACCAATTCCCTTGTAAGATTGCACTTCAGGTTGGGGATGAGACTGGATGACAGTTTGAATTCTGCCGAGAATACAGGGAAATTAGTGGCCAGAACAATGCTACATGCATTGCTTTATTTAGAGGATGTTTTGGAATCTGACTCTACTTTTTTTTTTTTTTTTTTTTTTTTTTAAATAATCTTGGCCAGTTCCTTAGCTTCTCTCCCTCCCTGCAGATGTTGGGAACTTGGAACCTGGGAGGAGGTTAACAGAGGGACCAGGCAGAGCCTGCCTGGCTTGGGACACACTCTTAGTGGTGAGTCAACATGCAGTTGTGACTCAGAGGCCAGAAATGTACAGGGCGGTGGCCATCCGTGTGTGTACATATGCAAGAGACATGGAGAGAAACAGAGTGAGAGAAAGACAGAGGGACAAGGACAGGGATGTGGAGGGATGGGAACAGGGTTACAGAGAGCTGGGAGGACAGGGGTGCAGAAAGATGGAGCAGGGACACGGGAACATGGGAAAGAGGTGCAGAGAATTGGGGTGGAAATGAAGAGAGATACGGACAGGACACAGAAACGTGAGACTTGTTGGCTGGTTAACTGGCTCGTTGACTAGCCGGTTGGCTGTTTGGGTAGTTGGTTAACTGGTGGGTTGGTTATGTAGTTGGCTGGCTAGTTGGTTATCTGGCTGGGTGGTTGACTGCTTGCCTTGTTCAAGTTGGTTTTGTTTTGTTTTTTTCTCTCCATGGATTCAGAAAAGACTTAGGGAGAAAGCACCCTATCGTGGCACTATTTTGGGTGCTGGGGAGAGAGCAGTGAACAGTGGCTTGCAGGCATTTGGGTGTTTGACCTCCGCTCCCCATCCCTCACCCCACGAGTGCACTATGAGGGCAGCAGCTGCTGTTGTTACAGTTATCATTGTCAGGATGTACTGAGTGCTCGTCATGTGTCCTTTCCTGTGGGGAGTGCCCTATGGCGTCACCTCACTGGATCCACCAGCAGGCTGACAAGGTGGCACTGTTATCCTCTCTGGTACGTGTCGGGGCCAAAATTTGATCCCAGGTGACCTGACTCCAGAGCACGTGCCTGATTTCTGCCATAAACCACCCAGGGATGGAGGGCAGGCATTTATTGAGTGTCCACTGTGTTCATGGCTCTGTCCCTGCTTTTTAGAGATGACAGTGCTTCTAGGTTCAGCTTACCTGGGTTCAAGTCCCACTTCTGCCTTTTGCTTCACAGGGTGATCTTCAACAGGTAACTTGCTGCTCTGAGCCTCCGTGTTCCCTTCTGTAAAGTGGGGAGAACAGCAGGGCCCTGCTAGGGGTGCTGTGTGGGTTCAGTAGGGCCAGGTGTGAGGCCAGTGCTTACTAAGCGGGGGCCGCCATTGTTATATGTGGCTTGGGGAATTGGACCAGTAGAGCAGGCCTCCAAGCCTGGGCTCCTGGCTGCATAAATGCCAGTTTTTGCCCTTGTTTTTGACAACTTGTGCTTTCAAATTGGTAGCCCCATGAATGGTCACAAGGGCAGACTCTGGAGTCAGGCAGCCCCAGGTTCAGGTCCCAGTGTCTCTTCTCATTCTCTCATGGGCTCTCTCGCCCTCCCCACTTTGAAGTCGCAGCAACAGTAGCCCCACCTCAGAGGGCAATTAGAAGACTTGAGCTCAGTGGTTTGTGTCACATGCTCTGCACGGGGCCTGGCTCTCGCAGCCCTGAGTCAGGGGGCCAGCAGGCAGCTGGGTGCCACCCTGGATAACAAGGCCCAGCTGTGTGTGTCCAGCTCCCTCCCCTCCCCTCCCTGCCCCCCACCTTGCCCTCAGGGAGCCTTTCTTGGGCATGACATTCCTGGTAGGCCCCACTGCCACCACTCCCTACCCCCCTTAGGCTGAAGCTGTCCTCAGATGGGGACAGGCAGAGCCGGAGTCATGCTCAGCCTGGCCCCCCAAGAGCAGGATGGAAAGAATGGAGCTTTAACAGATGTTCTTTTACAAAGATTCCCTGGCTCTATTTAATCAAGACTGTCAAATATTGATTTAATCTCCAAGCCCAACAGATGTGATCTTAGCAGGTTTTGGTGGCAGTTAGCCGAGATTAGTTCGCGAGTCAGGCTCCGTGCTGACAAGACACCGTCTTCTAAAGGAGGCCTGGCCTGGTCACAGGAGTGAGGCCTGCAGGGGCACACTTAATATGTAACCCTCGGTCTGGCCTGGGCACTGGCCCACGGGAGCAGACCCGGAGCTGGGTCCTAGCAGCTCCTGTTGGCCTCACACGATGACAGTGGACACCCAGGGGGGTCAGGGCAGCAGCCGTCTACTAAAAACATTTTAAATAAGCAGCACAGCCACACCAGCGCCTGTGGCTTGGCTGAGAGCCTGGCTGGAGCCTGTGAGACCCCTCCAGGGCAGGCTGGAGCAGCGGTTATGTCATGCCCCTGACAGTCTCCCCAGTAGGAGCCCCCTCGAGTACGGAGGCCCCTCCAGCAGCCGTGCAGGCCCCTGGCCTGGCTCCATCACATCCTCCCCACTCTGCTCCTGGGTGGGCCTGGCGTGTGCGCCCATACCCCAGGAAGCATCCCTTTCCAGTTTTGCATTTTAGAGTCTCATTTGAAGTGAGTGGGACTGTGCCCAGAATTGGAACAACATGCTCGATCCACATGTACTTCTTAGGAGGTAACGACACCCTCCGCCCTCGCCTAATCCAGCTACCCCAGGGAGACTCAGGCACCGTGCCTCAGCCCTGGCCTTGGGGCTGGCCCCTCCTCTTGCTCAAGGTGAGCTGCCCTGGGTCCCTGGGCCCTGAGCCCAGAAGGAATGAGAGGGGTTCATTGCAAGATCACGTTTGGTTTGCTTGAGATTTTAAAAAAATTAGTAAAAATGATAATCTGTACCAATACTTGCATATCACTGTGTGCCAGGGATATTCTACGTCTCTACATTTATTAATGTACAACTTTCTAAGAGTTCGGCCATATTATTATCTCCATTTTACAGATGGGAAAACAGAGGCATAGAGAGACTAAGTCACCTGCCCAAGGTCTGGCTAGTTAAGGGGCAGAGCTGGGAACTGAACCTGGGTAGTCTTTGCTTCTGTTCACTCTGCTACAGCTGCCACATCAGGAGAGATCTCCAAGATCTGGTGATAAGTGAAAGAAGCAACTATGAAGGTATTAACCCATTTATTTTTTAAAAGATCTTATCTCTTTCAGATATGCATGTAATCATATGAGCATTTAAAACCTATGTTTAACTATATACTAGGTAGAAAACTATTAATAAAAACAAGGAAACTGAAGTTTAAGCATTTGGGGTGCATACAGACCCCATTTCACTGGGGAACACATGAACACAAGATGGGGGGGGTGCGCCTTCCTTCCGTCAGTGGCTCAGGGTGTGAGCACGTGGCCACGCCACAGAGGAGTCTGCCATTTGGAAAGATGCATGTTGTTCAGACTCATGGGCCCTAGAGCAAGGCAGATCCATGGAGCTGGGGAGTCTCTCCCATTCTGACCCTGCATTCTAGAAGGTACGGGCTTTTTGGGGGGTGGTTTCTATTCTGCTCGTATTTTCCCTCACATGCTCACTTTTAAAACTGAAAACGTAATCCCAGCCTCAGACACTCCTCCCCTGTGCAATTGTAAGCACTTCCTATATTATAGATTCACAGAGAAAGTTCTGGAAGAAGTCATGCAAAACACTCACTAACGAGATCTCCATCCCTCCTTTCTTTTTTTAAACCAAATGGGGTCACACTATATGAACTGTTCTGCAACTTGTGTCTTTCCCTTCACGGTGGCAGCACAGAGTAAAAGAGCATAAACTATCAAGCTGGGTTGCCTGGGTTCAAATCCCAGCGTTGCCGCCTTCTAGCTGAGTGACCTTGGGCAAGTTACTCAACCTCTCTGGCGTCAGTTACATTGGCTTTAAAATGAGGATGGTCTTAGCCCCTCCCTCACAGGGTTGTCTTGACAATTAAACGAGTTGATGCATGCAAAGCGCTTCACGACGTGCGTAGCATGCAGATCAGTACAAGCTGTGTCCATTCACTGGGGCCGTGTGGGCCTCTTGCACGCACTACACGTGGCTCTGCCTCGCTTTGCTACAGACGCACTGTGTTCCTGGCATAGAGGCACCGCATTCACTTAACCTGTCCTCTGCTTTATGGGCGTTGCGGCTGTCCCCAACTCTACTGTATTACAGCAGCGTGAACGTCCCTGCAGTCAAACCACTGTGTCCCTGTCTTGATATTTGCTGGTGTGAGTAAGAGACAAGATTCCTGGAAATGTAATTGCTGGATTAAAATAAAATGCACACCTAAAATTTTGACATATAATTCCACCTCATTCTTCCCATTCCCCCAAGGGGGTAAAAACTATACCAGTTTCACACCCTTAAAAGCAGGACAGGTCACTCGGGGTTCCTGACCCAGGTGGGAGCCTCACCAGTTTGAATGGAACAGCTACAAATGGCCGCCCTCACCCCTGTGGGGTTGCCTTGCTCCCTGGGGAGGACCGAGGGCCCCTCCTAGATGCTGGGGAGGATTTCATTTAGAGTCACCGATCCTCTGGGATCTTTGACATTAAATATGAAAGTGCAGGGTTTCATAGCCACGATCGAGGCCCTGCTCGTTGCTCTTGGGGCTGATGGGAGAGAAACTTTTCTTGTGACATTTCCTAATGAGATTTCTGAGATTACCATCCGTCTTTGCTCCTGTGGGAGCTCTAACATGGTCCCCTGGATGCTTAAACTTCCAGTAAGGTAGAGGAAGACAGAGGGAAAAAGCCAGATTCTTTACCTGAAATCTGCTGAGCTGTTGCTGACTTTCAAGAATTTTGTCCTCGTGAATTAATTGATTTTGAAGATTCTTGCATCACTCACATATTCCCGCAGCACGCTCACTCAAACCCTTTGATTCAGAGCGTGGTGGCGAAGAGGTGGCAGCCAGACTGTTGAGGTTTGGATCCCAGCTGCGTCACATAAGCTTTGCCTCATCCGTGCAGTGGGCACGTAAAAGTCCCTGCTTGATCAGGTGTTAGAACACACCTGTCAATGCAAGCCAGCATGTCACCCCGAGCCTGGTGCACCGGGAGAGCATGTCAGCGTTAACCTTGTCGTTAGTACCGTCGTCATCATAGTATCCGCCTCCACTCCCCGACCCACATCCAAGAACAAATATGTTAGACCCCATTCCACTGCAGCCACGCATCTGTTCAGAGTCAAGGGAGGACAGAGATACTCTGAGGTTTAAAACTCCAGTGGGCTCAACCCTGCTGCCGAGGGTACACACAGACTCCTGGGGGCTCAGCAGAGGGAAGAAGGGAGGAATTCTGCCTGGGTGCGGAGAGACTGGTAGGAGGAAGCCTGGTGGCAGTGGGGGAAGCAGGGAAGGGGGGTGAGGACGAGACTCCCTGGAGCAGTGGGCCGCTGAAACGTCTCCTGCAAAAGTCACCAGTGCCCTTCATACCAATAATTGTCACCATGTGTGACCCTCTCAGCAGCCTCCACCCCTGTGTACCACTCGGTCCTCCCAGACTGCTCCTGCTCTTCCACCTCCCCGTGGGCCCCGCTCTGGTGCCCCTCACCTGCCCACCGACTCGGATTTACAGCCTCTCTGGGCTTGGTGGCCAGCTCTCTCTTCACCTTCCCTATGTGCACGTTAGAACGAGCTGCAGAGCTTTTAAGAAAGGATCAGGCCCAGGCTCGCCCCAGACCAGCTGATTCAGAATCTCTGGGGGTGGAGTGTGGACAGACACCTGTGTTTGTAAAAAGCTCCCCCAGTGCTACTGACGTGCAACTGCACGAGAGAAGAGAGCACTGGACAACCATCCGGCCTCAGACGCTGGCTGCCCCCGGCTTTCCCGCCCGTGCACGGCGGCCTCGCTAACTGCACACCTGGCGCAGGGCAGGTACCTCCGCCTCCATGCAGATCCCAGCTCAGACACCACCCCTCCACCAGCCTTCCAGACCCCTCCCGATCCCCACCTCTCATGCTGTGACATTTTATTTCTTTACGGTGCTGACCACCCTTTGAAATTGCCTTGTTTTCTATCTTATTTCTCTGGATTCTCTGGAAGTAAATCCATGAGAGCAGGGGCCGAGGCGAGGGTTTGGAATGTCACCCTCAGATTGCTGAGCCTGCCTTGTGGAGGGCCTGGGCGGAGCGGGAACAGGAGCCCCCTGCGGCGCGGTGCCGTCGTGCAGTGAGAAGCCATGGCGCTCAGCTAGGGCGGGTCGTGGGAGTGGACGATGGACCTGGACCTGCTTGGGGGCGGCCAGCAGGACTTGGAGTGTGGCGTGGTCAGTATTGTGGCCTCCTCGGAGCAGAGCCTTTTGGAGCCAGGACACCGAGACCGTGGGGCTCGTTTGTTCACTGTTCCAGCCTCCAGGCTTTTGGGGCCTGATAAGGGAGCACTCCGCCATCTCAGAGTCCCCCAGCTGCTTCACAGGTGACAGTCTGGGAGCATTTACACCCACAGATACACCGTTGGTAGCCTGCTCTTCTAACAGACCCTGGTAAGTCCCTGCTGGCCCAAAGGCAGTCAGGACTATCACAGATTCTGGCTTTCCCAGCTCCTCTTGCAACTGGAGTGGCCATGTGTCCATGTCCTGGCCACTGAGACATAAAGGAAAGTATTGTGGTGAGAGGAATGTTCTGGGAAAGAGTCTCCTTCCTGACTAGGGTCAGATGGGTGAGGGAGCACTCTGACATCATCCCTGTCTTTCCCCCATCCACGGTTCAGTGACAAGCATGGCTGTGGCCACCGGCTTATGACCGTTAGGCAGCAAGCCAAAAGATGTGAGCCGGCAGCACACTAAGAGAGGCCGAGGGAGAGGCAAGGAAGTGTCTGATGTCATCGTCTGGTTTCCACAGTGGGCCTGGAGCCACCATATCTGCCCTCCTGGTTACGTAAGATAATTAAATGCCCTCATTGCCTGAGCCACCGTGGACCAGTATCCTTTTACTTGCAGCCAAATGTGTCCCAGCTGGGTCTCTTCCACTGCAACTTGCTCCTCACTCTGCTGCTGTTTCTGAGGCTGTCCTGGTCGCTTCCACCTACAGCTCCCCCATGGCCTGCCTTCACACGGCACCGTGTGTCAGTCACGGTCCTCAGGGGACTAACAAGAGTCAATAGGAGGCCGGAGGAAACACGCAGGAGCCAAGGAAACACTGGAGAGAAATCACCAAGGGTCCCCAGCAAAAGTCACAGCACAGGAAGGAAAACCCAGATCCACAGTCCCTGCCAGCGCAAGGACATTCTTCAGCCCCAGGAGAGGACACTGGGCTGGCTAAGCCCATGTCCTGTGCCCACCCCAGCTGTGCTTCTGTGACCGGGGGCGGGAGGAGGGGGAGAGCTCCTGCCAAAAATACACAACAGAATGGTCGTCATAGTGGTGCTATGAGGTAGGTGGTATCATCCCCATTTTACAGATTGAAACTGAGTGTCTCAGCAACCCATCCATGGCATGCCAGGGTTCGAGCCCAGGCATGGTGCCTGCGTAATAACCGGGGTTCCCCTCAGGAAGATCTGGGTGCTTTTAGGAAGGAGGAGCTCAGTAGCAGATAGCTGGAAAGAGACAGGTGTGCACCAGTCCCTGAATCCCAGAGAGGTTGCGGGTGCCACTGAGCCTCTGAATGTCATCATTCAAGGAAGACTTGGCCGCACCTGCTTCGAGAAGGGATTTGTGCAAAGAGACTGGGGCCTGCAAGAACATCTGTGTATGTTCACAGAGGGGAGCAAAACAGATCGAGGATTTCTATCTGAGCTGGAAGCAAAATGCCATCAGCAAAGCCCATCTGTCAGGAGGTACTTGCATAAGCAAGTCAGGGTCGCATCTGGGTCACTGGTGTTCTCAGCGCCCCCAAATGTAGCCTCAAAGGACAGTCTTCCCTTTGCACTCTGCCCAGGCTGACCTAGTGGAATGTGGCACTGGGCTCAGGCCCTCATGGCAAACACCCCTGCCATTCTGGAACTGATGGATTAGTGGCGGAGCAAACATATCATGAGCAAAACAATTTCAGTTTTCTCTGGCAAAGGGGCAGCCCTGACTAAGCACCAAAGGTTGCCCCTATCCAAACCCAGCCCACGTACTTATTTTGTGAACCCTCATCATGTTTTTTGTCGGCAGTGTTCTTACGAAGTACGATTGACCCTTAACACAGGTTTGAAATGCATGGGTCTACTTCTACACAGATTTTTCTCAGTAAATATATTGGACAAAATTTTGGAGATTTGTGACAATTTGAAAACTCACAGATGAGCCAAGTAGCCTGGAAATACTGAAAAATTTAAGAAAAAGTTAGGTATGTGATAAGCACATAAAACATAGGTAGAGACTAGTCTATTTTATTATTTACTACCATAAAACATACCCAAATCTGTTATAAAAAGGTAAAACTCACTGGGTGAGCCACGCGGGAGGCGGGGCCCCACGTCCCCGGCCCCCGCCACCCCCGTTCCTATAAATGGAGCCGGCAGCCTCCCCCGGCGCTCTCTGGTCCTCCCGTTCGACAGACAGCCGTATCTTCTCGCGCAGCGCCAGCACCGTCTCCCAGACACCATGGTGAAAGTGAAGGCCGGAATAAACGGCTTTGGCCGTATTGGGCGCCTGGTCACCAGGGCTGCTTTTAACTCTGGCAAAGTGGATATTGTTGCCATCAACGACCCCTTCATTGACCTCCAGTACATGGTCTACATGTTCCAGTACGACTCCACCCATGGCAAGTTCCACGGCACGGGCAAGGCGGAGAATGGGAAGCTTGTCATCAACGGCCAGCCCATAACCATCTTCCAGGAGCGAGATCCCACCAAAATCAAATGGGGTGAAGCGGGCGCTGATTACGTTGTGGAGTCCACTGGCGTCTTCACTAACCTGGAGAAGGCAGGGACTCACCAAGATGGGGGTGCCAAAAGGGTCATCATCTCTGCTCCCTCTGCTGACGCCCCCATGTTTGTGATGGGCGTGAACCACGACAAGTACCAAAACAACCTCACCATCGTCAGCAATGCCTCCTGCACCACCAACTGCTTAGCCCCCCTGGCCAAGGTCATCCATGACAACTTTGGCATTGTGGAGGGACTCATGACCACAGTCCATGCCATCACTGCCACCCAGAAGACTGTGGATGGCCCCTCTGGGAAGATGTGGCGTGATGGCCGTGGGGCTCTCCAGAACATCATCCCTGCGTCCACTGGCGCAGCCAAGGCCGTGGGCAAGGTCATCCCTGAGCTGAATGGGAAGCTCACTGGCATGGCCTTCCGCGTGCCCACTGCCAGTGTGTCCGTGGTGGACCTGACCTGCCGTCTGGAGAAGCTGGCCAAGTATGATGACATCAAGAAGGTGGTGAAGCAGGCGGCGGATGGCCCCCT
>VBSM01003212.1:3751300-3772541 GCA_008086735.1 Cheirogaleus medius
GCGCCCGCTACTACCAGGACCACTTCGTGGGCAAAGGTGACAGGGGCGGGGGGGTGGGGTCGGCTTGTCTTGTCTCTGAGATCCCTCTGCTCAGTCACTCTGTGCAGTAGGAAGGGAGACCTCCCTCCTCGGGGGCTGTGAGGACACAGTGAGCTGAGCCACACCTGCTGTCTCACACACAGCTGGCACTCCATAATGCTGTGCTGCGTGAGACGACAGAAATGCATTTATTCTGCAAATACGAGCTTGGTGCAGCTATGAGCCAGGCACTTTCTAGAGCCTAGGATCTAGTATTGACCAGCTTAAAACAAAAATTCTGTCTTCCTAGCACTTAATGTTTTAGTAGGGTAAGACAGACAATAAAACAAGAGAAATACACAAAATGCAAAGGTGTGGTAGGATGCTAAGTGCTGTGGAGAAGGGTCAGGCAGGGAAGAAGGGAACAGAGTGCCCAGTGGGGGGTTGCAGCTTACAGCGGGGAATGGTCAGGCAGGGCCCCCTAAGTCCGTGGCGTTTCAGTACTGAGCCGTGTGGAAACTGTGGACGGTGTCCCTGGCACAGAGAACAGCAAGTACAAAAGTCCTAGAACACTAGAGGAACAGGCAGGAGGCCAGTGTGATTGGAACAGAGTGACTGAGGGAAAGTGGAAGGAGGTGAGGCAGAGAGGTGACGAGGGCAGATCGTGTGGGACTTTGTGGGCCATGGTAAGGACTCCCATTTGTACCCTGCTTGAGTTGGAGCCACAGGGGAGGGTCCTGATCTGACTCCCGTGTTCAGTCTCCCTATGGCTGCGTGTGGGGAGCAGACTGGGGGGCGGGGAAGGGCAGGATGACCAGGGGCTGCTGTGATAGTCGGGGCAGGAGATGATGGACGAGTCTGGGATGTCCGGGACGGGAGCCCAGGAGCGGGAAGAATCTTACAGGCAGGTTCTGGGTCCATTTTGAAGGTGGAGCTGTTGATGTTTGGAGAGATGGGCTTCGTACATCATTAGGGTCACCGGTGCTAGTGGGGCGACCCTAGGAGGCACCATAGCACAATGCAGAGACACAAACCCGGGCGGCTACAGGGGCAGGCAGGAAATGTGCACATGTGAAGCAGGGACTAGGCAGCTTCTGCTCAGCTCCAGCTGACCATTGGCATGTAAGAAATGCAGACAAACTCAGTATTGCCAGCTTTTCTGATTTTTCAAGATTCTCCTAAAATTCAGATTTTTTTAATGTGGACTTTCCTAATTTTTACATGCTGGTAGCTGTCATGATTCAGAACTGCTTATAACTGCTAGTAACAGGCTTAAACAACATGGAAGTGCCCCTCGCTTAAAGATATCTAGAGGTCAGCAGCCCGGTGGCGTGGGGTGTGGGTCCTCTCCAGCCTCAGTGCGCAGCCTCCAGTCCCCCTGGGCCACGGTGGCTGCTGGGGCTCTAGTCACCAACCATACGCACATTTCCAGGCAGGAAAAGAGGAAAGGATCAGGACAGAAAGGCAGACCCCATCAGGTCAGCCCCTTAGAGAGCTTTCTCCGAAGCCCCATCCAGCCACTTCTGCTCACTGACCCCTCCGATCTGCAGGGAGGCTGCGAAATGGAGGGTTTTAGCTAGACAAAGCCCCTCGTTTTTCCTCCCCCAAGAATAGAGGGGTTTTGCTAAAAAGAAGGGGAAAATAGATAATGGGTAGGCATCTGGTATACCACAACAACCAGCTTAAAAATTTTTTTAAAGTAGTGTCCTGGTCAAGCGTAGCAAATGTCACTTAGGTCATCCCACAGGGATCAGAGCATATAGTCTCGGGAGCTCCAACTTGGAGTCGGAGAGCCCTGGGTTTGGGGTGTCTGTTCCGTAGTTTATTAAGCTTTTTGATACATTTCGCCCTTCAGACCGTCCTCGTGACAAATGGAGATGAGCATCACGTGTGCAGAACAAAATGACAGAGATCAAAAATAAAGGGAGGGACGAAAAAAGAAGTTCCAGGTAGTTGCTTACCGGGAGAAAGCCAGTGCGGGAACATCAGCATCTACACGAAATGGATTTAAAGACTAAAAAGCACTTTTTAGAGACACTGCGAAGTCTATTTTATGTTGCTTTTTAAAAATTCACTAAGAAGTTCTGGCAGTTGTGAACCTTTGTAAACCTGGCGATGTGGTTTAGGGGTATATAGATTTTAAAAAACTGATAAGGCTACAGTGGGAAGTGGACAAATCCACAACTATGGTGGGAGAAGTTGACAGGATCGCTCACTGAAATTGACAGATCTAGTAGCCAAAAAATAAGGATGAGGAGGATTTGAATAATTTGAACTAATCTAAACTTGATTTTACATTTCTGTATATTGTTAACTTTGTACCTAATCAACAAAGAACACATTCTTTTCAACCCACACGTAGAAACACTTGCATGAAAGGAATCTAGATCAAATAAGATTATATTAATTCATTAAGACACTTAGTTGTCAAGCAGGTAGGAAGTACTCACCAGGAAGCTTTTTAAAAAAAAAAAGCCATTTTCTTTTTTAAAATGATGCTTTGTAGCCCTGGTAGCTGTTAAAGAAAAAAGTATACAGTGATATTTATTAAAGCGCAGTAAGGAAGACTTACTCAGGACTGTCATGGTAGGTACTGCAAACGGGGTCTTGCAGTCGGGGAGAGATTGAGCTCAACTCTGAACACAGCATGGGCAAGTGGGAATTTATAGCCAATAAGCAGGTTGGGGGACAGTGAATGGAAAATTACTAAGAGGAAACGTCAGGGATAAGGGGGATTAATAAGTGAGTCGTTGATCAGTGTTTATTGAGTGCCTACTGGGGTGGAGAGCCTCTGCTGGGATTTGCAAGGTGCTAGGTGTGCTTTGGTCGAAAATACAGCAGCAGTCCCTGTCACTGCTTCAGGGACAAACTGGTGTCTGTGGAGTACAGTATTTATTCTGTTCTCTGACCAGCTGGAGAGATCGTTTAACCCACTGCAGATGCTGTTCTGATCGGGTCTGTTCATTAACACACAATATTTTGGCCTTAGATTAGCCTTTGATTTGCCAAGAGCGTCTCATGAGAATAGGAACCATCGTTAAATATTCAGAGCACTGGGATGGGAAGGAGAGGCAGCTGCTTGCGGCACCATTTGAATTTCTCACGGTGGGTGAATGCTGACTTTGCGGACTTGAGTGAAAACAGGCTGCGTGCGGGTGGATCCCCACCGCAAGCACAGGATACTTGGGTTGTACATCGGGAAGAACCGTTTGCCTGGAAGGGTTGTGGGATAGCAGCATGTTGTCATTTAGGAGAGAGAACAGAAGACTTGCTCCATGACATGCTAAAGGCTCTGTCACCCTAAGGGAAAAAAAGAGCAATGTCTAAGTTACCTAGGTCTAAAGAAACATGATCATATAAAGGTGATTCTTAGGGACTCGTATCATAGGCGACAACAAACATCATGCCCTGCGTGTGGTTATAGTCGAGACTTGGTACATGCTTAGTACATGCAGGGTGCTAAGTGTTCCACGCTCATTGATTTATGTAATCCTCACTGCTGGGCTGAGGGGTGGGTCCATCCTTAACCCCACTGTACTGCTGAGAATGCTATCAGGTGACTTGGCCCTGGCCCAGATGTAAGCCTGTGAGAGGTTCTATAGACGAGAGTCTTAACCACTTCACGAGGGCTAATCGGCAGCTAAACTGGGCGAACCATTTGCAAACACAGGATTAATCACAGCGATGCTGGGTTTATGACATGGCACACACTGTGCTAAGCATCTTATGTTCGTAGCTTCATTTCATGCTCACACCAGCTCTCTGAATCGTGGGTAGCGTCAAGGCCCCCTTTTCTCAGATGAGAGCACTGAGGCTCAGAAAAATTCCGACCTGGCAGAGGTGGGGGACAGTAAAGTGGGCTTCTGCCTCTTCTGTGTCTCCATCGAATGTGGCTGCGACCTGCGTCCCGCGAGTTGCACAAGAGCCTGCCCCCGCATCCCATCGGCAGGCCTGCCGTGCCATGGGACCTCTTCTTCCCAGACAGCTAACCCTGAACGCGCCTGCTCTTCCTTTCTAGAACATGCCAATTACTTTGGCGTGGATGAGAAGCTGGGGCCAGTGGCTGTGAGCATCAAGCGGGAGAAACTGGAGGACCACAAGGACCACGGGCCTCAGTACCAGTACAGGATCATCTTCCGGACCCGCGAGGTAGGTCCCGTCACTGTCTTTATTATTACATCAATGATGCGCACTCGTGTCTCTGAGCCAGGCTCTGGGGCAAGCGATTCCCCGCCTTCGACGCATGTAATCCTCCCAGCAACCCCAGAGAGCAATCCTGTTAGTCTCTGCGTTTTACAGAGGAGGAAACTAAGACTTAGAGAAATTAAATGATACGGGATCGTGAATGAGTGGCCAGACTGAGATTTGAATCCACTGTGTCTGACTTAGGAGCCCAAGATTGCAAAATCTATGTGCAAGAGATTAACTGTAGTTAGCATAAGAAATAAAGGGGGGCGGGGGAGGAATCATTTCAGGATCATGAAATGTCCCGCACACGCACACTGGAGAGAAGAATTAAGCCTCAGGCAGGGCTGGAGTTGGGAGATCTCCACAGCAGGCCCTGCTGTTAAGCTGATCAGCTGTAAACACTCCCTACAAGTCACTTTCCATTCAGAGCAGAGAATCCCATTGTCCTGGCTCTGTCAGAGGTCTGCCCCTGAATTAAATGTCAGCCCTGGCTAGGGGAGAAGGCCTGTTAGGGGCTCCCATGCTTTATTACACTCTTAATTGTAAGTGACAGAAATCTATAACTTGCTTAAGCCAGAAACAGAATTCACCGGTTCACATACTGCAAGCTCAGGGGTAGGGCTAGCTTCAGGCATAGCTGGACTCGGAGACTCAAATGAAATCACCAGGCTCTCTTCTCATCTCTCTGCTCTGCTTGGCTCTGCTGCTTTTTGCATTGTGAATGTCATTCTCTTCTGCCACCAAGAAGCCCTCTCCATGTCATGGGAAAATGGAGACTGGCTGCTCAAATCTTCCACATCTTTCTACCTTCTCATCCAAAAGGAGCAGACTCGTTTCTGTCTGCGGAATCTGGACGGGCTCTGGCTCTGCTTGGATCACAAGCTTGCACCCTGGGCCCGTCACTGTGATCAGGGGCGACAAGGGAGACGGGCCAGATCTAGGACGTGTGCTGCTCCAGGGGCAGGGCAGGCGCTGTGATTGACAGTTCCCTCAGAGCCACCTGGAGGAGGAGACAGGGGGACAGGTCCTCAGCAAAAAGAGGAGAGCTAGACAAGCAAAAAATGACAAGAGACTTCCAAAAACCCAAATTAGGAAGGCCTTCCCAGAAAGGGGACAGTTGTCAACTAGGCAGACCTCCCAAAATGGGTCTCCATCAGGCCTCCAGGCCTGGCCTTTGCCCAGGCCTGGAGACGCAGCAGGCTGCCACTGCCAAGGACTTTGGGTTTGGGGCCAGCCAAGTCCTGGACCTCGTCCAGGCTGGCAGATGCTGCACTGAGGGCCCTTGCCCCGTCCCCTGACCAAGACCTTCCCGCTGAGGGGGATTGGGATGACACGGAGGCTTTGTGGCCGCCGAGGAGAGGCGGCCCCAAAACCACGTGCGCCAGACCACAGGTGGTCACCAGCCCCTGTGGGCCCGGCCCCTCCTCCCTCTGCTCACTTTTCTGGCCAGATGAGCACCAGGGCAGAATGTGAGGTGACAGCTCACACTGCGTCACACTGTTGTAGGACATATGGGCAACTACTGGGCAAAATGACCACCATAATCATAGACTAATAAATATTTATTACAGTTATTACTGTTACTGCAAATCTACTTAGCACTGTGTGTCGGGCATTGTTCTGTGCTTTTTATATATATACTCTCATCAACGATCTATGACAAAGGCACTGTTGTCGTCATCTGTATATGACAAAGCAGGCACGAAGAGGTTAAGGGACTTGCCCAAAGCACCCGCCAGCAAGTGGCAGGGCCAGGTGTCTGCCTGTGCTCCGGCCACCTCGCTTGCTGCCTCTGGGTTTGACTGACCCAGCTCAGCTGCACATTGGGCCTGTTCATGAGCTATAAGCTTAACCCACACAGTGCTGGCATTTTTCTTTTCGTTTGTAATGAAAATAAAACATGTAGAAGGAAATACCCATCGATGTCACATGTGTTGAGAGTCACGAGACTCTAGTGCCAAAGTACTGGGCCAAAATACAATTTTTTTGCTGTGGTTCCTATTGAGTAAGTTTGAGGCGGGCTCGATGCCGTTCCCAGCTTGTGCCTGCTTCCGTGCACTTCCCGCCCCAGCACCTGCAGAACTAGCCGCTGGGGACTCCAGGCCACCCCAGGCGGGAGGCAGGGACCCTTTGAGTCTCGTGGCCACAGGTCTGAGTTTCATTCATTCCACAGAGATGCACTCAGCACCAGCCCGTGCCGGGCACTGAGGGATCTTTAGTGAATGAGGCAGTAAAGACACTCGCGAGACCGCATCCTGCACGAGACACAGCACGCTGTACGGCACAGAACAGGATAGCCAGGTTGAAAGGAAAGCAGGGGAGAGAGATTAGTGTGGTGGGTGGTTAGAGTTTTAGATGGGCTGGTCAAGAGAGGCGTCACTGGGAAGATGACATTTGAGTAAAGACGTAAAGAAGCAAGAGAGGGGCCATGTGGACAGCTAGAAGAAGAGCGTTCCAGGCAGCGAGAACAACCAGTGCAAAGGTCCTGTGGCAGGACCACGCTTGATGTGTTGGAGACCTTGTGTGAGTCCTAGTTTGGCCACTCAGCAGCTCTGGAACCTCGGGCATGTGGCTTCTCCTCTCAGAGCCTCAGTTTCCCCCTTGGAAATCTCAGAGAGCCCATACCTATAAAGCAAGTAGTGCTGGGCCTCGCACTTGGGGAAAGCCCAGTGAAGTTAGCTGTCAGGAGATGTCTTGGTCTACTGTCCCCTCATTATCCCCAAGTCAGCCCCGTGGATTGTGACCGACCTGAGGTTCACAGCCACAAGCAGGCCTTCTCTGCCCTCACACACATACACAGGCTCAGCCCCGGGCCCAGTCCCTTGCACAGCTGCCCTGTCGAGCCTTCAGACCTGAGGACCCATCATCGGGAGTTGGAGGGAAGAGCAGTGACCAGCAAGGTTTCCACACTCCTTCTGTCATGAAAGCAGAACAGAGGGTCACACAGCCCCAAAGTAGTAATAGCAGCGGTGAGGATGATAGCTGACACTTTTAGCACGTTAGTGTCCTGAGTGTTTTGTTTGTTTGTTTGTTTGTTTGTTTGAGACAGAGTCTCACTCTGTTGCCCAGGCTAGAGTGAGTGCCGTGGCGTCAGCCTAGCTCACAGCAACCTCAAACTCCTGGGCTCAAGTGATCCTCCTGCCTCAGCCTCCCGAGTAGCTGGGACTACAGGCATGCACCACCATGCCCGGCTAATTTTTTCTATATATTTTTAGTTGGCCAATTAATTTTTCTATTTATAGTAGAGACGGGGTCTCGCTCTTGATCAGGCTGGTTTCAAACTCCTGACCTTGAGCGATCCTCCCGCCTCGGCCTCCCAGAGTGCTAGGATTACAGGCGTGAGCCACCGCGCCCGGCCCTGAGTGTTCCATATGCATTGACCCATTGAACCCTCTCAGCTGTCACATGCTGTGATTCCCATTGTTATCCCCATTGTGCAGATGAGGACATTAAGGCCCAGAGAGATGATCACCTGTCAGGGTCCCCCAGTGGCAGAGCCAGGCTGTGGACCCAGGCTGCCTGGCTCCTGAGCCCATGCCCTTAACCACCGCTCCCCAGTGCCCGCTGGGTCGACTTTGAATTCTGGCTCTGGGGACAGACAGCTTTGTAGCTCACTAGCCATGTGACCTTGGGCAGATGGCTTTGCCTCTGCACACCTTGGTTTCTTCATCTGTAAAATAGACTCTGTGCTGTTACCCGTCTCCTAGAGAGGCGGGAAGGTTCCCTTGGACTGACACACATGAAGTGGCAGCACAAGGCAGCAGGGCAGTAAGTCCTCCGAGTGCCAGATGCTGGTGTGACTGACACTGCTGTCGTGCCTGTCATTCTTCCTGAGAGGTCAGAGGACCGTGCTGGGGAGCAGGGCTTGAGCTCGGGGACAGGGTTCTGTCCTTCTCCTGTCCACGTGCACGTGCCTCAGGCTCCCATCAGCCAAGGCCAGAGCAAGGAGCCCAGGCTGTTGTCCAGGCCAGCCGGCCTGCCCCAGATGGCCGCCCCCGGCCGCTAAGCAGATAGTCCCGAGTGAGCCCGTATCACCCAGCAGATGGGATATGAGCGTTGGCAGCACCAGGCTTCCCACCGAGGCGGGAACAGGCTTGGAGCTGGGCTTTGGCACTGCTCCCCGAAACCCCGGCCCCCAGCCCGGAGAGCCGGGACAAGCCAGGGCTGCCCTGTCCTGAGCCCCTTTGCTGACACTGTCCCACCTAGGGCATGGAAGTAGGGATGGAGGGTCCAACTGGCCAGGGACTATCAGCGGGTTCCCTCTGGCCTGGCAAACATGAGTTTTGATAGGGTCACAGATTTGGATTTTTGTTTTATCAGTTTTTCTTTTTTATTCAAAAACTACCAAATGCTCATTGCTGAAAACTTAAAGAATACATAAGTAAGCAAAGTAGAAAACGGAAAGTCTCATTAAGCATAAAAAGCAAGTGTAATTGTGCATCTAGTGAGACCTTATTTTTGTTCAATAGGTACATCTGATTGTGTGTGTGTGTTTATATAAACAATCTGCAAAGCATACTGTTAAGTGGGTAAAAAAGCAAACTGTAGCTTCCTATTTAAGGTTAAAAATTTAAAAATTCTTAACTATGTGTGTGGCTTTATACATCTGCTTTTGATGTGTATCTGCACATAATAATGGTTAACCTGTGTTGAGCTCTCTCTGTATACAAGATGCAGTGCTAAGCGTTATACATCTTATTGAATCCTTTCAACACCTTGAGTTAGGCGTTTTCATCTCCATTTTATCGACGAGGATATATGGGCACAGAGAAATTGAGCAACTTGCCCAGGGTCACACAGCTAGGGAGGGGCTACAGCTGGGATTTGAACCCAGACAGACTGACTCCCAAGTAACCACCCAGGAAAACTTCTTGAAGGGCCCACCCACCATCAGCGCTGCATCAGGAGCCAGTGGAGGATAACCTGCACAGATTGGAACCTCCTAGCTTAAGTGGCACTGTGTCCCTTTTACAGTTCACTTAATCTGTTACCCTCAACAAGATGATGCCAGATGTTGCCGGGCCCTGAGCAGAGGAGCGCTGTGATCTGACTCAGGCTGCTGCGGAAAGAACCAACTGGCCGTGGGGTGGGGCAGGGAAGCAGGGAAGAGGCTGCCGTCCAGGGAAGAAATGACATTGGACGTGACCAGGTGGAAAGACAGGTGGCCCCTTGGGACCCACCAGTGCCCTACTTTCCCCGGTGCAGAAGGAATCGCTGGGAGCTTTTCCAGAAGTGGCCGTTGGTCAAGTGGTCAGAGCCAAAATGTGACCAACAGGCCACCTGTCTCCAGTGTGGAAGAATGAAGATTTCTGGTCCACGCTGTCCCTTGTGCCCAGCAGAGGGCGCTGTGGGACAGTGTCAGGAGGCTACAAAGACACTGATCCTGTTGGTGCATTAAGTGAAACCCACAACCCCAGGCCCACCCAGATTGACAGTCAGAGCCCCTGATGTCATTGCTTTGCATGACATGTTTCAAGACTACCTTGCTTATTATAAGAGAGATTTTTTTGTTGTTAATTACCGGGGCCAGAACTGGAAACTCCCAAGCATGAGATCATTCTGTTCCTGCCACACGTGCCTCTTAGCCAGGTACAGTTTGGCGAGGGCGGGCTGATGTTTAGGGGTGAAGTCATGGCATGTTATTTTTGCCACCTCCTGTGTTTGTTGATTTAGGTGAGCATGTTTTGTAGTTAACGCTGATGCTCGTTACTAAACCGGAGCCCCAAGTGTATTTTGGGTGCTTGTAACAAGCCCCTGGAGGAGAGATTTTTCCTTGTCACGTTCTGCAGCCCCTGCCGTTCGTTCTTGGCGTGGAGCTGGTCCAGCGCGTGGCATAACTCGGTGGCCAGCAGCACGCTGTGGCTAGAAGCATGAGCTAGTGTCAGCGAGGACGTGGAGCAACAGGGGCTCTCAGACAGGGCTGACGGGGTGTAAATTGGTACAAGCACTTAGAAAACTGTTTGGCAACTCAGTAAAATTGAAAATTAGCATGCCTGGTGATTTATCAATTTCTCTCTTAGCTGTAAACCCAAAAGAAAATGAGTTCGCATGCCACCAAGAGATGCTTCTGTGACTGTTCCCAACAGCACTGTTCACAGTTGGCAAATACTGGACTCAATTCTTCTCATCAACAGAGAAGGGTTAAATCAATCATGGTAGAAATGTCAGCCTCTCACGATGTGGTTGGATCTCACATATGTAGCATTAAGGCGAAGAAGCCAGATAACAAAATAATTCAAGTTGCATGGAACTCAAAAATGGGCAGAAGTAAACGATGGTGTTGGGAGTCAGGAAAGTGCTACCTCTGGGGAGAAGAGAAGGAGCAGGAAAGGGCTTGTGGGGCTGGACATGTTGTATTTCTTTATCTGAGTAGTAATTACTCAGGTATTCCCTGTGTGATCATTTCTTTGGCCATACATGTATGCGTTATATACTTTATATATGTGAATTATACTTCATAGTAAAAAAAAAAATCAAAGTGAAAAAACCATGAGCTTTGGAGAAGTCAAGCCTGGGTTGGAATCCTGCTTCAGCCACTTGTCGGCTGTGGTGACCTTGGATCAAGGCACCTGACCTCTTACGGCTTCATCTTCCTCATCTGTAAAACACAGATAAAACCTCCCCTTAACAGACCTGTACATATAATTAGATAATTACTATAGTGTCTGGAACACAGTGCAGTGAATGGCACCTTCATAAACTGATATGTTATTAATGTATATCAGTTAGACATTTCTTTGGCTGCAAAGTAACAGAAAACCTGGTAGACCGTAGCTAAAACAAATAAGGATTTGTTTTAATTATCTAACAAGAAGTCTGAAGGTAGCTGGGCGCAGTGGTGTCCACCTGTAGTCCCACTACTCAGGAGGCTGAGACAGGAGGATCAGTTGGGTCCAGCCTGGGCAACATAGCAAGACCCTGTCTCTTAAAAAAAAAAAAATGGGAATCTGTAGGTAGACAGCTGCAGGGATCAGCTCCTCTGTGACTTTTTGTTGTCTCTTTCCTCGTAATCACAATACAGCTGCCACAGCTCCCAACATCTCATCCTGACACCAGTATCTGTAGGACAAAGAAGTAGGGAGGTGGAAAGGGGCTTTCCTCTTATCAGAGAGGAAAATCTGCCCCAGAAGTCCTCACTAAGCAGAATTCCCCCTCACATTTCATTGCCTGGCTTTGGGGGGCCAGCTATAGGAAAAACTTGAAAAGCAACATCTGGGGAGTGGGAATAAGATAGATGGCTATGATTGGCTTTGACTAAAGGTTTTTAACCCTGACTGCACATCAGAATCATCTGAGAGGGATTAAAGATACGTATGTATATATGTGTACACACACACACATACATACATGTTAATACATATGTGTCTAATCCCACCCCAGACCAACCTAATCAGAATACTGGTGGTGTTTTTTTGTTGTTTTTTTTTTTCTTGAACTGGTTGAAAACCAGAGCTACAGTTTAAAATCCAAGATGGTACCAACATCCAGAGCGGGCAGGTGTTTTATATGAGAGCTTATGATAGTATGTTTATAATACAGTGTCACTGTAATAAGGGCAAGGAGAGCCCACCTCCTGGTGGAGCCGGTTTTATTCGTTACACTGCTTACTACCTGACCTGATCCATCTCCCCACTCAAATGTCAGCTCCACAAGGACTGGGCTCTTTTTGTTTTGTTCGCTGCACTTGGAACAGGACTCAGTGCCTCGTCGCAGGAGGCGCTCAGCCAATATGCAGTGAACAAGTGAAGGTATTTTACATTCATTGTCTCATTTAATCCTCCCAATGCCCCTTCAGAGTTATGATATTATACTATCTTGTACCCATTTCACAAAAGAGAAGTTGAGGCTCAGAGATATGAAATCAGTTGGTCAAGATCGCAGAGCCAGGAGACGGCAAGTTCAAATCCTGGCTCAGACCCGGGGCTTTCTGACCTTAGAGTCCGAGCTTCTGACCACCGTGCATGTCTCTTTGCAAGGCAGGACCCCCACCCCCACCCCTCGTATGCCCTAATTCCTGTCTAGGTCCTGAGAGCCTCCTAACCTCCCCTTCTCTTCCTTGAGTAGCTCATCACCCTGCGGGGCTCCATCCTGGAAGACGCCACGCCCACAGCCACGAAGCATGGGACCGGGCGGGGCCTCCCCCTGAAGGATGCCCTGGAGTACGTCATCCCGGAGCTCAACATCCACTGCCTGCGGCTGGCCCTCAACACTCCCAAGGTGACGGAGCAGCTGCTGAAGCTCGATGAACAAGGGGTGAGCGAGGGGCTTGAGGTGGGGCCCTCAGAGCAGTAGCCCGCACCCCTCCTCCCGGTGCCTTTCTGTCTCTGTCACCTATTTTGTTTTGTTTTGTTTTGTTTTTGCAAGTAACAGAAACCTACTTAAGCTAGTTTCAGCAAAAGGAGGGATCTAGTATCAGATTCAAAGGATGCTAAGAACAGGACTGTAACTGGGCTTAGGAGGGAAATAGTCTGGGATGAGATAGCAACTAGGTTTCCGTGTGTGTGTCTATCTGTCTGTCTATCTTTCCTCCCCGTCTCTGCACGCTGGCACCCTCTGCGCACCTGGCCCCTCCTGCAGCGTTCCCAGTTGCTGTTAGAATTACAGCCACACGCAGACCCCAGCTGAGTGACTCTCAGTCCCAGGAGAGCCACTCACTGGCCTATGTGCAGGTGACCGGGGGAATCAGGTTACCTAAAATGAGCAAGGTTATGGGAGTTCCATTCCCTACAAAAAGTGTTGAACCCTAAGCCCTGAGGCCACCAGCTTTTGCTTTTGCAGAATCTCAGCCTGTCCCAGGCCACCTACTGTGGGAAGCCAGCCAGAGTAACTGTCTCTTTTACTCAAGAGTGGCATCGCCAGCCACCCTCCGCCTGCCATAGAGAGAGCAGGGACACGCCTGCTATGCCTCTCGGAATGGGAGAGCGAGGAAGGACAGCGGGGACATGCCCCAACGCCTTTTTCCTTCCTCTCTGGCCGTGGCTCTGAATTCCTGAACGATCCCAGCAGCTCCCAGGGCTGAATGCCTTAGAAATACCCCTTTGTTCTGTTCCCTCCGACATCCCTGCCTGGCCTGTCTCCATAAAGCCACTCTCGCCTCTGCAGCTCTGCCGGAAGCACAAGGTGGGCATCCTCTACTGCAAGGCCGGCCAGAGCTCGGAGGAGGAGATGTACAACAACGAGGAGGCCGGCCCAGCCTTCGAGGAGTTCCTCTCCCTCATTGGCGAGAAGGTCTGCCTGAAGGGGTTCACCAAGTACGCCGCCCAGCTGGACGTCAAGAGTAAGTGGGGGCCCAGTTAGGTCACAGCGAGCCACCACCACACGCCCACCTGGCAAGCAAAGGTTGAAAGGCCTGGTGAGGGCCGGGTACGTTGGCTCACCCCTATAATCCTAGCTCTCTAGGAGGCCGAGGCTGAAGGATCACTTAAGCTCAGGAGTTCGAGACCAGCCTGAGCAAGAGCGAGACCCCATCTCTACTAAAAATAGCCGGGCATGGTGGCACGTGCCTATAGTCCCAGCTACTCAGGAGGCTGAGGCAGGACGATCACTTGAGCCCAGGAGTTTGAGGTTGCTATGAGCTGGGCTGATGCCACGGCACTCTAGTCCAGGTGACAGAGCAAGACTCTGACTCAAAAAAAAAAAAAATTCACCCGTATTGTAGCCATGACTCATTCCTTTTCCTAGCTGTGTGTTTGACCACAGGGTGAATACACACAGTGTACTTAGCCATTCCTTGACTGACATTTAAAGTGTCTTATACTCACAGTTAAGGACACACACGTGTGATTCCTCTAGGCTGTGGTCTTAGTAGAGAAGGTGCTGGCTTATGGATTAAACCTATCTTCAGATTTCAGCAATATTGCTAAGAAGTTTTCCAAAGTGGCTGTACCAATGTCCACACTTAACCAGCCACACAAAGGGTTCCAGTTGCTCCACGTCCTCACCAACGCTTCGTACTGTCAGACTTTTTAATTTTTTACCAATCTGGTGCGTGTATAACATGAGGTTTCCTTTCTGTCTAAATTTATTTAATTCTAAAGAGTGGATTTAAGTAAAAGCATCAAGTTAAAACCCAGCACAGATGGCGTGTGGGACATGGCAAAAACCCAGAGGTTTCGGAGACACGGCGCTAACTGGTGTTTCTCTTGCAGCCGACTCCACGGGCACCCACTCGCTCTACACCACGTACCAGGACTATGAGATCATGTTCCACGTCTCCACCCTGCTCCCCTACACCCCCAACAACAGACAGCAGGTCAGTGACTTCCAGGGGACGCACAGTCGGGCCCGAGGCATTCTCCTCCCGTTGGCCGTTGGCCGCTGCCTGCCCGGCGCTGGGTCTCCTGGGACCGTCCCGTGGGTCAGATGGAGGCCTGTGGCTTTGGAGACGTTCTGTACCATGGTCACTTCACCTGGGATTAGAGACTAGGCCAGGTGTGGTTTGATGTCTGTTTGGTGCCACTGTTTCCCGCCGAAACAAGAAAGAAGGCATACGCAGATTTCTGCAGAATTGACGATGCCACGAAAGACGTTGAAGAGATGCGGAACGCTGGTACCTTTCAGAGTGCACGGTGGTTTGGGAATAGAAAGAATTTCTCTGGGTTGGGTTATTACACATAGAAGTTTGTTGCTGACCCTGACCTGTGTTCCTGACTATGAAACATGAATCTGTAGGCTAAGGAATAATTTCTCTTGATAAACAGTTAACAAATTAAAAAGGAAAATAAAAGAACTAGCAGTTCCATAGCATGAATTGAGCTGCTATGGGTGTCTGGGTTTTACGCCGCGAGCCCCTCATTTAGAGCAGCACGGGACTCCCGTCTGCAGGTCTCCAGCTACCAGCGTGGCTTCCTTAACAGTTACTGAGTATACTCTCAGCAAACAAGCAAAACGCTGTGAATACAACGTCACCTGTGAGGATGACAGAGTCTTCCTCGGAGACGGACGACGAGGAGAGGGCAGGGATCCCGCAGGCCAGTCTGGAGCCACAGCTGCCCTGACCTCAGCTCGGGTGTCCAGGGAAGGGATGGTGGCCTAGAGCTGACCCTGCTGGCTATCTCTGGTCTGACTCTTGTCTGTGAGTGTGGCTTTGAAGAAGTCAGAGGCCACTGGCCTGTGATCTCCTTCAACAGACACCATTGAGCACCTCCTGTATGCCAGGCACTGTTCTAGGTACTGAGGGTGCAGCAGTGGGCAGAGAACACAACAGACAAAATCCCTGTTCTCGTGGAGCCGACCCTGCAGTGGGAAGAGGGAAGCCTCTGTGTGCTCAGTGTCAATAAGCGCTCAGTGGTGGGGACAGAAAAGCAAAGATTACGGGAGTGTTGGGGGCCGGTGGATCTCGGATAAGTTAGCAAAGGCCTCCGTGTCTTGCATAAGACACTTCAGCAGACACCTGAAGAGGTGAGGAAGGAAGCCATGCGGGGGTCCAGGGGGAAAATGTTCCAGAGAGCAGGAGCAGCCAGTGCAGAGGCCTTGAGGAGGAAATGTTTCTGGAGAATTTGAGGAACGGTAGAGGGCAATCGTGGCTGGAGCAGAGGGAGCGTGGGGGGCGTGGAAATGTCAGAGAGGTGATGGGGCCTCCTGAGCTGTGGTGGGGACTTCATCCTTCACACTGAGTGAGGGGGAGCCCTGGGGGTTTCTGATCCAATGAGGGACGTGACCCAACTCAGGTGTTCGCAGGCTCCTCTGGCTGTGCGGGGACAGACTGTGGGGGCAGAGTGGGAACATGGCGACAGTGAGGAGCTCTTGCAGGGGTCCAGGCGGGACCCTAAAGCCGACCTGTGACACTTTTCCCCCTCCGTTGCCCATTCACCAGCTGCTGAGGAAGAGGCACATAGGAAACGACATCGTGACGATCATCTTCCAGGAACCCGGAGCGCTGCCCTTCACCCCCAAGAACATCCGCTCCCACTTCCAGCATGTCTTCATCATCGTCCGCGTCCACAACCCCTGCACCGACAACGTCTGCTACAGGTACGCACCGCCCCGCCCTGTCACGGCGCTGGACGCCATAAGGCCTGCTGCCAGCCTCGGGCACGTGCAGAGCAGACGGCCGGGCCACCTGTGCTGCTCGCTGGGGCTTCGGTAGGGGAGCTCCGTCCACCCATTCCCACGCCGTCTAGGAGAGCAGCTCTCCACCAGAAAGGAGCATGGCTCCACGGTTTTGATAAGAAAACCACCAGGGATTTGTATTTGCTTGGAATCTTTTCTTGCGAATGACAGAAAGCCTATCTCAACATGGCTGGAGACAAAAGGGCAGTTATGCGTGTGGCTCTCAGAGACGGCAAGCTCAGGCAGGGCTGGATCTGCTCGTTCTCTTGCACGTGGCTTTTCCGGCAGCTCCGAGCTTAACATCCTGCCAGCTGCAAATCCAGCAAAAGCAAAGTTTTTTTTTTCCCAGGAGTTGCAATAGAAGCCCCAGACTTGAGGCTCACTGACTTGGTTGGAGTCATGTGTCTATCCTAGAGCCAAAATGACTGGCGGAGCCTGGGCACCAGGCCACGAGGACTGAGAGGCGCGCGGGAGTGGTGACCCAGAGGAAAATCAGATGGGGAGAGAGGGCAGGCAGGGCCCTCCTGTGGACGTGGCCGCACTCGGGATGTAGAGTTGAGGGTTTAGTTCACGTGATGACAAGGAGGACAGGCCTCACACCTGCTCTGTGTCCTTCCCGAGCACCAGTGCTCGCCCAGGCTGGTGGCTGGCCCCGAAAGGATGAATGAAAAGCGCTCAGCATGTGGGGCGGGAGATAGAGCAGTGGTCCTCGAAAACCATCCGATAAGTGACCCAGGCCCAGGCCAAGGTCAGCACTCGTCCTTGGAGACTAGGGAATAGGCTTTGAAGAAAATCATTTTTTGAAAATGATTTGAAATTCAAAAGATACAAAAGTGCACGCAGATAAAAGTCTCCCTGCTACCCCTGACCCCCATCCGCCCAGCTGCCTTTGCAGAGGCAACTGCGTTAGCTATTTCTCGTGTCTCCTAGTACGTTATGCACATACAAGCAAGCATGTACAATTATTCCTCTTCTGCCTTTTTAACAGAAATAGTGGCATATTATACATACTGTTCTGCACCCTATATTTTTTCACTCAACATTTTTTGAGATCTTTCCATACCAGGAGAGAAAGTGCTTTTTCCTTTTTTATGACTGCTTAATATTCCATTGTATGGACACGTGATAGTCCTCCCCTGTCCTCTAGTGACGGGCATGTGGGCTGTTGCCTGAGGCCTGCAATGCCTAACCTAATTCATACTCTCGCCGCACCCATGTCCAAGTATATAGCTGTAGAATAAATTCCCAGGAACGGAGGTGCTGGATCAGAGAGTGTGTGCCTGTGTGCACCGGCAGTCTTGGTGGCATCACCAGGATCCACTGGCGTCTCTCAGCTGGCGCTGCAGGAGAAGGGAGGGCATCGCAGCGGGCAGCGCCGGCGATCGGGAGCCGCTGTGCTGGATGTGCTGCCCACTGGCTGCTGGGAGCCAGCACGCTGCGTGGCAGGGCCTCCTTGTGGGCACATCCCCAGGCCTGAGACCCTCCCCTCAGCCCGTTTGTTCCCAGGACACGCGGTGGCAGCTGCAGAGTGCCTGCTCCTCGGGCTCTGTGTGGGGCTCGGGACCTTGAAGGATGCCAGGGTCTAAAGGTGTGTTGTTTCGCCGCAGCCGAAAGGCGGCCCTGGTGAGGGAAGATGGGAGAAGTTCACGCAGACACACTAGGAAAGGAGGCAGCCTTTGCAGCGCATCGGAGGTGGGGGGTAGAGCTGGCTGGGGGGCCCTTCTCCCCTTCCCCCACCGGCCCTCCCCTTCCTACCTTGCTCATCACGGTAGCCCTTGGCCTCCCACCCTTCCAGGTCAGCCTCTGTGTGGTCCCAGAGTGAGTTCTTCTCTCTGATGCACAAACCTTTCTCATTTTTTTACAATTTAATTTAAGATAGTTTTATTATGTGATATTTTAAACATTCTGAAAAGTACAGAAAATAATGTAACAGACACCCATGTGCCCACCACCAGATTTAACAGATGTTAACATTTTGCCTTATTTACTTCAGCTCTCCCTCTTTCCTGTATTTTTAAAGAAAGAAAATGTTAGAAAGACAACCAAAGCTGCCCCTCAACTCCCCCTCCCCTCCCTGTCCCTCCTTCCCCGCAGGCAGCTGCTCTCGGGACAGACCCATCCCGTGTCCACCCTGTGCAGGGCGCCCGGCCACAGCTCTCCCGCTGACCTCCTGCCCCTCCGCCCGGCTCCCAGGCTGCCCCTCGTTGAATTTCTAACTGTCCTCCAAGGTTGAACTCGGATGCTCCGACATCCTCCGGTGGTTCATTACCCCTTCCGTGTACTGTTCCCAGACGCGTTTCTGTGACAGCGCTCATCACACACATGTGAAAGCAACTTGATGATGTGCTCTTGTCTCCCTTGAGGGTAACCCCTTGTCACGTTTACCTTCCTGTATCCTTCATGGCATATAGCTGTCCCCAAGGACATCTTTGCTGAAGGGACAATTGCCTGGCCCAAACATGGCAGGCACTGAGAAAATAACTTGCGTAAATAATTATGAGTGTTCTACAAATGCTCACCGAGCTACAGTGATCAGGCGACCTGGTGGTCACACCATCTACTGGTCGTGTAAAGAGTTGTCATCCTTTGCTGTTTCAAGTCAGCCCATCAGTGTCTTCCTCCTGCTGGGAAGCGAGGGACCCACTGTTTTGATCGCCCAAAAACCTTCACCAGCTTGCAATTTCATGATTCATAAAATTATGGATCAAGACAATGAGAAAAGCCAAAATCTGTCACTATAAACAGCCAAGTGCTGAATGAAGAAGTTGCAAAGCTCTCACATCTGTAGAGCACAATCTGCCTGCCCCGTTGATTAGAGCTGAGGGACCCATGAGGCCGTCTCATCCATCCCCTGCCTGGGCAAAGCCAGGCCCACAAGACTCCTCGCAGGAGAAACTTGCCTGGTCTGTGTGGCATTCCTTGAAGAGTGTCTGCTCCGGGAGATGCCTCTTTCCATCAAACCTGCGCCCACTGTACTTTGGTAGGAATCTGTTTCTTCTGGGTCTGTCCACGTTTAAATCATTGCTTCGGTCAGTATTGGGGACCTGCGGGAAATCCACCAAACGCAGGGTGGTCCCTGGCCATATGCACTCATGGGCCACACATGGTCACTAGGCAGTGGACACTGGAGATGGAGAGCGAGGGGTCTGGCCTGGTCGGCCGGGGTCGCACGGCAGCTCCGTGCTGGTCTCATGCACGTGTTGTTCTCCTTTTGTCCCTTCGTGAGGCAGCCACAGTGGTCTTTACATATTGTCACCACCAGCACCTGCATCCCTCAGGGACCCAGCAAGAAGCAGATCCCCCTTGCCCCAAGACTTTTTATTTTATTTCTAACCTAGTTAGCCAGCAACTTACTAATTAGACGTGGACTTTCCTGGTTAAAAAGGAAACTCTTATTTTTGATCGTATATTTTCTTTCTAAAGAGTCTCAGTGCGTTTCTTCCCACCGTCTAAACGATCTCTCCCTCCTCAGCATGGCTGTGACTCGATCCAAAGACGCACCTCCTTTCGGGCCCCCCATCCCCAGTGGAACCACGTTCCGCAAATCCGACGTCTTCAGAGACTTCTTGCTGGCCAAGGTGATTAACGCGGAGAACGCCGCGCACAAGTCTGACAAGTTCCACACCATGGCCACCAGGACCCGCCAGGAGTACCTCAAGGACCTGGCTGAAAACTGTGTCTCCAACACCCCCATGGACTCCACCGGCAAGTTCAACCTCATCTCGCTGACCTCCAAGAAGAAGGAGAAGACAAAAGCTCGGGCAGGCGCCGAGCAGCACAGCTCGGGGGCCATCACATGGAGGGTGGCGGCTCAGGACTACGCCCAGGGGGTCGAAATCGACTGCATCTTGGGGATTTCCAACGAGTTTGTGGTGCTCCTGGACCTACGCACCAAGCAGGTGGTGTTCAACTGCTACTGCGGGGACGTCATCGGCTGGACCCCGGACGCCTCGACACTCAAAATCTTCTATGGGCGAGGGGACCACATCTTCCTGCAGGTCACGGAGGGCTCTGTGGAGGACATAAGGGAGATCGTGCAGAGACTGAAGGTAAGGCAGAGGCCGGGCAGTGGCGCAGTGGTTCACATGGTTTTGGCCTTGGGAGCCACTTCCCTACCCAGTCGGTTAGGCTAAGACACTGACTGTCCTCAAGAGAATCAGGATTGTTACTTATGCACTAGAGGTCTGGCAGGTCCTGCAGGAGGGGTTCCTTCTGGGGAAGGTTTGGGCCAGCGATCTGAGGCTCTCCAGGCCTCACTGTGGAAGGACAAGAGACATGCTTATTAACCCTAGGGGTTGGTAGAAAATATAAGGTTAAGCTTATGTTGAAAATGTAAGAGTAAGAGCACTTTCTAGAAGAATTAAAATATAATGTAAAGGTTCCAGACCATTAAAGGATAAGGGATAAGGAGGGGGAGAAAAAAATATGAGAAACCATGATAAAAGACACAAAACAAATGTAAAATTTTATGACAGGATAAGTTGCATGTTAGTAATCACAAAAAATGTGAGTGGTTCAAATTGCCCTATTAAATGACAAAGACTCACGGTCACCTAAACTCCTGGTGAACAGCTCAGACCATTGACTAAATCAAGAGTGGCAGATGGATGACAACTTAGTTGGTAATATCTGCCTGAAGCACAGTACTGAGAAGTACTTAGGTCGCATCTAAGCTCCACGAGAAGGAACACTGTGGTCAGTGATGGCCTGTGCAGTGGGTTTAGCAGAATGACATGTCATGCACGCTACGTAGAGAAGACAGTATAACACAGGGGTTAAGAGCACAGGTTCTGGGCTGGGCCTATAATCCTTGCACTCTGGGAGGCCGAGGCAGGAGGATCGCCTGAGCTCAGAAGTTCAAAGCAGCCTGAGCAAGAGGGAGACCCTGTCTATACTAAAAATAGAAAATATAGCTGGGCGTCATGGTGTGTGCCTGTAGTCCCAGCTACTTGGGAGGCTGAGACAGGAGGATCCCTTGAGCCCA